>JARHVA010004233.1:22500-570000 GCA_037957365.1 Torreya grandis | reverse complement strand
AGTACCTATATGTTGTATGATTGAGTTATGTATGAAATATATGTATAGACTATTGATTTTATTAAATTTGAATTTACATATTGATAGTAGTTTTTGAATTATGGGTTACATTTTACCCATTAGGTAAATAAACTTACTTGTGATGAATATTGTTAAAGCAATGTTTAAGATTCATACATACATTTGACAGACTACATGTATGCATAAAGATTATTCTTGTATGTGGCATACTTTTATACCTACTAGTAGAATAATTTTTATGAATCCATTGCTTAAAATATTGTTAACCAAGTCTCACATTGTTAGTACTAACTAAGCAGTGAGACAGACTTCACTAGCTTACTTATCACCACTAGTGCTAGATAAAGGTAATTTGATTAAGTGGTGTGTATGAATTTAGCTAATCCTAGAGATCAATAGATATTTTATAAATTTAGCCAAATTAATGTTTAAATAGACATTTTAATTTCATATTTATGATTTACATGCTTGTGTAATATCATGTTAGAACATATTTTATTATGATACACATCATATAGTAGAAATCTTATAGCACACGACTACTATCATGTTTCTCTGGATTCCTACATTATCACTATCTACCCATACATGAAGGGATGACCATTAAATATTTGGGGGATTGTATAGGGTATCAATGTTCCATAGTTAGTGTGTAAAATCACTTGGATGATGCTCTCCCTCCCCACTGTAATATTTATTAGAGACTACACTTAAGATTATCGGACACATGAGTTAGAGTGACTCGAGATCCATGGAGCATTATATTTATTATTATATTTATGTTGAGGCATAATGCCTATTGTAAATTTAATTGATTTATTATTGTACATTGATAGCAGTGGTTATATTATTGTCCCAATCATGGCTAGATTTTAATATAATTATTGTTTTATGTAGTTATGTTATATAATATAAGATGCTAGTGATCAGTAATTGTTATTATTATATGTTTATTTATGTTTAATATAATTATTTGGTATGTTAATATCACTAATTATATTCTCATGGTGAAATATAATGAAAAAATAAGTGTTATGTAAATATTTAAAAAAATCCTGCATTATTCTAGTAAATCCCGATGGGGATGTTAGATAGCCTCAATTTTAGAGAGAAATAAATCTGATTTGCACTCAATACAATCATTAAAACCTTTAATATACATCTTCTACATGCTCTAATTTTTAGATGGTTTGAGTAGTGTTATTTTATCTCACTCATGAAAATTTTTATCTATCTTGTTCTTTATCTTTGTTCCTAATTACATTAGATTTGTATCTCTATTTGATCCTAATCATATTTGGAGGCTTCTTTGATCTTGACTTCCTTATAGGTTATTCAATTCTATAGTGTTTTATTTATTGTTTGGTAGATGCTTCTATATATTCTTTGTGTGGGAGCCTATTTCATCGATAAGGGCCTCTTAGACATTCTCTCATCTCTCTTTTAGGGGTGAGTTCTTTCTTATGAGTTGTCATTTTTTCATCTTATGAGAGAAATATTTTCACATGGGTACCTTATCAAGCTTAGTTTCCAAGCCTAATTTTCAAAGGTTTCTTATCCTCATTTATTTTTTATTAGACTTCCCTATGTATAAATTAAAGGAGGGTATTGGTGTGATATTTATATATATACACCTTTTATTTAAGTTTTGATTAGTTTATTTAGCTTTATTTAGGTTTGTTGATTAAGTATATTATGCATACAAGTTTAGATAATGTTATAATGATATAAATATAGGTATATTTTTGTCTTAGTAGGAATAATGGATGAGAGAGCCATAAATATAAATGATATTATGATATCAGGAGATGAATGACCAATGGTGAAGGTTTGGTGAACCTGTGAGACTTATACACATTTCCTGCGGTAGACACAAGCTTCATGGTATCCTTGGTCAACATCTTCTTATGAGGGTCCTTTTTCCATGTTGACTTCCTTATTGTATACTTTAGGTGGGCCTCTATCCTTTCTCTCCTCTCTTCTCTTTTACAATACACAAATGTAGGAGCTTGATGGTTTATAAACATTAGATTAATCCTTTGGCCATGGAGCCGAATCCTACCTAGAAAAGTCTATATCAATTATTTTTAATGGTTAAAAAAATATCAAGATATTTATTCTTAGAAAGGGTATTTAAATCTAAAGGTAACTTATCTGGTAGTTTTGAAACACATGGACTATGATTGCATGTTTTATTCAAATTTCCAAATTTTAGATGCTTTGAGTATACAAGTGAAATGTTTGAAAAAATACTTCTAAGATCATTTTTTAATTTTTAAATCAATAATGATTTCCATTTTATACATTATAACTATATCAACAATGAGACTTTTCAAACAAACTATTTGAAAAAAAATCCTTAGGTAAAATAGTATTGATGTCAAGGCAACGAAATTGTAGGTGATGATAAAGTTAGAATAACTTGACCCAAAGTGGATTTGGAAAGTAGAAAAAACCATCTTTGTCATAGGTAGAATATTATTAGGCTATGGGTCTAAAGTGTATTATATTAGTATGCTAAACCATATTCATTACTTAGGCTTCCAAAAAAAGTTGAGGAAAGTCAAAACTTGATATTTAGAGTAGAGAGTGATTGATATCACCGTTGGGTTCAAAAATAATGAGGCATAGGTTTTTTGAGGTGTTGACTAAAATATCTAGCCACCATTGATCTTATTCAAGAAACACATTAAGGCTTAATACAAAGAAATAACGTTACATAGCTAATTTTTATTTCTATGACTATGTACATGAAATGTTTGAACAAGCATCTTACAACATTTTCCTAGTTTTGAGGAGGAAAGCTCACAGTGAGATATAAATAATTAGGTTTCAATTGGTAGAAGTTAGATATTTTATCTCAAAGGGGTGGTGATTAGATTACAATAAGTATTTTTTGGTACTTGGATTGAAATAATAATAGTGACAATAACTAGAGACAAAGGGAGGGTGGTGTTACAAATTATTAGGACCCTCATTTTAAGAGGTGGAATGAATTTGAGGATAGAAATTTTGGTATAGATTCAAAGATACAACTCATGGAATATTCCAAATATCCACTCAAAGGAGTCAATGTATTTTATTATCAAAATTTTTGAGTAACAATGACACTTTTTCAAGGGCACTTATTGAACAGTATAGGAAGGACACACAAATGTTCATAGGGAAACACTAACTTAGATGTTCTAGGGAAGAAGAGGATACATATAAGGGATATGGATTCATTAGAAACTTACTAGATCTAGATATTCTAGTTAGAGGTATGACTAATTCTCATAATACTTTCTCAAAAGCCCTAAGTAGTAGCCATAAAAAAACCATGTAGAGTTATCATCAAAAGCATTTCTAGGGTGAAAATGGTGGTTGGCAAAGACATTATAGTGAGCCAATTTCTCAAAGTTTCTAGAAAATATATTATTATTATATGTTTTAATAAACATATCTCCTTTAAGGCATTAAATCATTGGATACAAACCTACTAGGCTCCCAACATTGGTTATGGGCCAAAATTTCATATTCTACCTTGAGGTTGGATGGGTTTAATTTTTATACAGAGGAAGATTCCTTGAATATTTTGGGAGGAAAACTATTATGGGGATGACACTATTTATCACTCAAACCATGGCATTCTTATTTAGATCCAAGGCCATAGATAACTCATCATGTTCCCACCTAGGTAAAGTTACTCAGACTGCCAATTAAATTTTGGTTTGATAGCTTCCTTATTGATTTAGTGAATATGTTAGGAAAAATAATTTATGTGGACTCATCTTATAAATATTGTGCCAATCATTTAGTGGCAAATGTTTTGGTTGATTTTGACTTGAAAGTGGGATTGGCTAATTTTATTGACATAATAATTGGTGATTTGGTTCACACTCAAACATTTTACTATATTAATGTTCCTTTTTATTGTGTGATATGTCAATAGTATGGACATATTACAAAATTTTGTACTCATTCCTTTAATCTAGAAGTATTGAAAAATAATGAGGCTACTAATATAAATTTACATCCTATGATGTATGGGACGTAAAACAACATTAAAGTCCTCTATTTCAAATAGGATATAGTGACTCAAGTGGAGGATAGTCCTACTAGAGTGAACACAATGGTAGATGCACCTTAAACTCATATTGGGTTGGAGGGAGAAAAAGACTAACAAACACTAATTATAGGAAAAGAAGTCCATAGCACTGATATATTCACACAATAAGAGATAATTAGATATATAGTCTAATATCATCCAAGGAAGGATAAAGGGAAATTACAAGGGAGAAATGAGAATAAAGCTACAAAGAAAGAGGAAACTATGACCGATTCCAATAAGAATTTGGATCCTATCACAAAGTGGCCTACCCCAACTAAAGGCAATAATTTGACAAAAAATTACAAAAAGAAGGTGGATGAAAAATTAATTTCCATTGCCTGCCCCTTCTAGTGGGGAGGTATTAGAATCAACTACTTCAAATACAAGTATAGACCTAAAGATAGACCTATAGGGTTTTACACTAGGATGGGAGGTTTTGGTAGTAGGATTAGTAAATAGAGGAAAGGACAAATACAATTAGAAGTCCAAACCATTTGAATCTTTCTTTGTAAGTAATCCCTCATAGGGTTTGGGGACTGATATTTCTAGGGATATGGGCCCAACTTTAGTGCATATAAATTTAACTTTACATCATGAACAAAACCAAGAAATTAAGGAGATATTATAGGGCAAAAAACTTTTGATTAATGGGGTTCTTAGATCAGGATATCCCCCAAAGGATAGTTTATAATGTCGATACTCTCTATAAATATTAGGGGGTTATGGAGTGATAAGGAGAGACTTCTCTCTATATATTATTATAAATAAAAAACCTAATTTATTTATGCTATAGGAAATCATGTGCAGTGGGGATTTGTTATGGAGAGACTCAAGAAACTTTTTAAGGGTTAGGAGTTTATCACTAATGACTCTAAAGGTATTTTAAGAGGACTTGTTACAGGTTGGAGTTTAAGCTTGGACATGACTAACAAATTTGTTGTGTTTTCTAGTTTGTCCTCAATTTTTACTAGTAAGGATGTGGGTTTTGATATTACTATGGTGAATGTGTATGGGCCTAATGAGGGGGAAAATACTTTTGGGATAATTTTTTTAATTTTTAAGTTTTTAAAGATAGGCACATTATCATTAGAGATAATATAAATTTTACCTTAAATAGAGATGAGGTTTGGGGTTGCTTAGCTAAGGAGGATAGGTAGGGGGATTCCTTTGGCACCATCTATAACTTGTTGAGTTAGTTGATGTGGAAATAGTCATACTTTCACCCACTTGGAGGAATAACTACATGGGAAGAGATGGGATGTCCAAAATATTAGACCATTTTCTCTTTTACAAAGTGTGGATAAATTTTGATCTTAGGTTAAGTCTAGTGGAGGATTAGATCATAATATAATCTAACTCTAAATTGAACACAAACATGATAAGCCTTTGATTCCCTTCAAATTTAACCCAGGGTGGATGGATGAGGTTGAGTTCCAGGATTTGGTTAAAATGGAAGGGAAACATTTTTATTCCCTTTCAAGGGTACCACAAGTGAAGAATTTACCAAATTATTGAAAGTTGTCAAAGGTAAAATGATTTTATGGGTTGTTGATCAACACAAAAATAGTGATAACAACTCAAATAATTAGATAATGAGATTACTGATATGCGTAGTTATAATGTTAGTAGTATTTTCAATGAAGATGAACTTCTAGTCATTAATTCATTAGAATTTAATAATAATAAATTATTGAAGGGCCATAAATTTGAGTGGAGGATGAAGAGTTGAGCTATTTGATTAAAATTTGGTGATACAAATATAAAAAAGACTCACTAAATTTCCAACCATTGTAAGATCAAAAACACTATTTGGGAAATAAAAAATGGTGATGGTAAGGTGGTCTAAAATTTTCAAGAGTTAGCATCTTTGGGAGTTAAACACTTTGATTCAATCTATAATGAGATTAAGGGTACAAACATTACATAGATCATCAAAGTCACCTCATATTTTCCTTAGATGGTGATTGAGGAAGCTAATCAACATCTATTTTAAGTGATTACTAGAGAGGAGTTATTGAGTGCTCTATCATTACTACAAAAAGATAAGATTCTAAGGCCAAATGGGTGGATTGTTGAATTTTTCCTTAGTTTTTTCAACACACTTGGCAAGTATATTCAATAGGTCATGGAAGAGATTAAGATGTATGGGAAGGTTTATGGTTATTCCAATTCCATATTCATAGAGCTCATCCCCAAGTCTAACAAATTGAAGACTTTCATTGAGTTCTAAACAATATCACTTTGTAACTATGTCTATAAGATTATTTTAAATATTTTGGTCATTTGACTCAAAAGGGTACTTTTAGATGTTATCTTTCTTGAATAGTTTTTTTTTTTTAAGGAATACACATACATGAAGTGATTAGAACTACCGAGGAGGGTCTGCATACCATAAAATACCATAAGATGCTAGCCATGGTGGTTAAATTAGATCTATCCAAAGTTTTTAATTGAATCATTTGGTTGTATCTCAGATTACTTATAATCCATGTGGGCATTATTCTTCTTATTCTTAATTGGATCATGGGATGTGTGACTTTTATGGAATTTGTTATTGTTATCAATGGTGTTGCTTATTTTTAAAAACTAACTAGAAGACTGAGACAAGGCTACCCATTATCACCTTACCTTTTTCTATTAGTTTTAGAAGGTCTTAACAGGTCCTTATAAGCAACTAACATAAGTGAAAGACTATAGGATTTAAGATTAGGGGAAATGTTTTCCTTTCACACCTTTTATTTGTGGATTATATATTACTATTATTTAGAGGCATGGTAACCATGGGAAATAAATTATAATAAATATTAATGTTGTTCTGTAAAGCTATAATTATGTAAATAAATCATCATAAATCTATAATCAACTTCAACAATTTTAGGATGGATGAGGAACAAATTATAATGAATATTTTCCTTATAATAAACTATAATTTTAAGTGGTTTTCAAGTATATTGGATTCATATTAAAACCTAAAACCTATGGTAAAAAGGAATAGGGTTGGTTATTGAGTAATCTTTAAAAAATAATTAATTTTTGGTAAAATAAGTGGCTATCTATGGGGAAGACTTACCTTGGTCAAATATGCTCTTGAAAAAATTCTAGTTTACTAGCACTCCTTTGCTCATATTCTAAAGGGTTTTTTAGAGAACATTAGGAAACTTTGTTTCAATTATATTTGGTAAGGGACAAGGGAAAAAGTGGATTCACACTTGTCTAGTTGGAAATCCATTGCCAAGCCAAAGGATGAGTGGGGTTAAGATTTAAAAAACATCCATTTTTTTTAGCAAATCTCTAGCAGACAAATGTTAAGAAGTGTTTTCATTTATGTCAAGATGGATTTCATTGATGTGAAAATGAATAAATGTCATAAGAGATAATTTTAAGTCAACCTAATGATTATTTTGTTGGTTGATGTCAAAGTTCATGTCAAGGTTCAAGTGAGCTTTGAAACATAATTATGAGGCTCTAGGTCTGCAAGAGGTCATGAGAGAATGTTGATCAAGAAGAGACAATGCCATTGTTTTTATATTTTTTTATAAGGAGTGTTCTTGTTTGATATCATTGAGGTAAGTATGTTTGAGTACGAGTTTTTGAGTACAAGGTGTCTTGAGAAGCCTAGTCTAGACCCTATAAGAAAGTATGCATAGGGAAGTTTGGTAAAGTAAGTAAGCACAAGAATTTTAGAGGTTATTTGGCATTATGTGATCATTTGAGTGAAATTTAGATACTTTCATAAGTGTTTTAAGGTAATTTATCAAGTTTCAAGTGCTTAAGAAGCCTAGTCACGACACTAGTCATAACATGAAGAGACATTATGAGAAGGTATAAGTATGATGGATTAGTGAGATGACTGAACATAGGCATGAGTGGATATATGAGGTTTATTGATTATGTATGTAAATAATTAGATCACTCATAATATTCTTAGAATGAGCTTATAGGGGTAGGACCTACAAATCAAGTTTATAACTCGACCACTTCTAGACTTTGCCTGGCCTAATGAGGCATTATGATCTATTGTCAAGGCATATGAAGGATGTATGGTTGTGTTTAAGCATGATATATTTTTTATGGAATTATATTGACATGTTTATCATGACATTGAGGTATTTATATCATGTAAAAAGGCATGGACATTTGAAGGCCTAGTGAGGTATGAAGACTATGGTGTAGAGAGTGAGTGTAAACCTTATGGGATATCAAGATCAGTTTCTAGGGAAAGTGTGAGTATGTTACCATTAAAAAATGTAATTAAAGTTTTTTAAAGATTATTCATGCAATTTGAGATCAAGGTTTACAATAAAAGGCATGAAAAGGTGCTTTCAGGTCTCTCAAGTACATACAATGAAGGGTTCTCAACCTGATAAGGAATTTTTTTATGTTCATAAACTCATAATACCTATGAATTAGAACTTAATATATTAATGGATATGTTAAAGGTTCATATCTCAAAATTCCAATCATTAGTTTTTGGATTGAGGGCTATACTTTATGAATAATCATTAATAGTGGAAGTGTGTTTAAACACTCTTAGAAGCCTACCAGTGACATGATGTTGAAGATATGATTAAAAAGTTATTATAATGGTTTGGAATGGTTAGGTAAGTGTTTTTATATTATATTAGACTCTCTCAATTACCTCAAAGTTGTATTGGTTAGAGAGAGGAGAGAGAAAATGATGAGTTATTGGCTTGTTTCTAAAGAAGTTGTTATAGATGTCAAAAATTATATTGGACTTAGTAAGAAAATGGATAGAGAAATAAGGTATAGACTCATGTTTCATTTCCATGAATTTTTTTACATGTTATATTCCTCAATTTTTCTAAACTGGTCATCTTAGTTAGCTAGTTGCTAACAGGATTAATGGTACAAATAGTACAACAACCCAGGCAACAATGAGAAGATGATTAGGAATGGGTTATCATGATAGAGTGATGAAACCAAGTGAATTAATATATTATTTTTTAATATTATTTAATATTAATTTTTCATATAAATATTTTATTTCAAGTATAGTGGTGAAAATGAAGAAGCCAAAATGGCTTTTCTGACTCAGTGAGATCTGTGTGTAGTGATGTCAAGAAATTGGTATGTAAGACCAATAGTTACCACTAGACCATATGATGTTTTTATTTTAAGATGGTATATATATGTCATATATTCATATAATTATATAATAAGTCTTTGAAAGTGGTCATATAGGGTTTAAGGTCATTTTCATCATGACTATACTTTAAGGTAAACTAGTTGTTCTAGGTAACCAAGTTAGAATGATTAGTTTGAGGCTTTATGCCCTGAGTTAAAATATATAATGCATATGGTTTAATTTTTTTATACTTTTATGTCCAATATATTCTTTTGTCTAGTTTTAGATGGACTATGTGTAGTGAGGTCAAAAAATTGGTTTGCAAGACCAATATTTAAAATTAGGCCTTATGAATTTTTGTATTTTATAGTGGTATATAGATTTAAAAGGATTTGTTTAAAGTATAAATGGTCATAATAATTTTTATTTTAGGTGTTGAAGATTAAGTTGTTTATGACTAGGTTTTAGAGTGTTCTGGTAATTCTGAGTGGGCTATTTGTAGAGAAGTGTTGGAGACCTTTTGCCCTAAGTTTTGAAGTATAAATAACGTGGTGATGTTGTTAAGGTCATATATATTTTTTAAAAATTTATTATCATGGTTGTGTGACTAAATTATTTTCATTCGTTAATTTTATCTAATAAACCTTTTTGTGTATATGAAGGCCTAATGTGAATAATATTGATAGTGTGCTTCAAATGGTGACTAAAGATATAAAGTGTCATGGAATTAAGATGATATTAATGTATTTTTGAGTGTTATATGAATTGTTACTACTTTTTTTGTATTTTTAAATTATTCTAAGGAGATCAAAGGGTAATGTGTACTAATGAAGGCCTAATTGAATTAGGTCTCCTTAAGGCCTAAACGAGGTTTTGATCGTTTGAGTTGAGGATGACCTATTATAATGATTGAATCATATATTAAATTTTTTATAATTCCTATTTTAAGTATAGTATAATTTTTCAATTGTTTATGGCTGACTAAGAGGTATATGAGCAAGAGGTTTGTATATATACAAGGTATTTTTATGCCTATTTATGTGTGTAGAGTGCAAGCAAATAAAATAACACATTGGTAAGTAGAAGGAGGACTTGTAAACCATTTTAATAATATATTAAAAATATGATGAATATTTTATATAGGTTATTTTTATTAAAATCAAGGTCATATGACCTAATCAAGTCAATAAGAGGGTTAGTTGTGCGAAGAATCCTAGAAGATAGTTTGAGAGGGGTATAAGAGAGAGAAGAGATAAATAAGGTGATCATCATATATTGTATGAGAATTTTTTTTTTATGAATATGATCAAAGGTTTTAGGTAGATGAGTTTGTGCTTAATCATCTATGGGGTTGGTACATCCTTGCAATTTGGTGCTTGCTAAATCCTAGTTGGGTTGGTACTTAACTAGTTGGGATTGGTACTTCACTAAATTGTGATCTTTCAACTTATATGACTATAGTCCATTTTCAGGGATTAGTGGGTTTTATTCCCACATATATGATCTATTATCTTGTGTAACCCTATTTCATGCTTGTATAGTTGAGTGTTTATGCATTGCTTGATCTATATGTTGATGTGATGGTTCATGTTTAAGGAGGAATTGAAAAAAAGGTTTTTTAAGATACTGATTCACCCCCTGCCCCCCTCATAATGATTGTACTTCCAACATTTGGTATCAGATCAAGCCCTTTGAAATAAATCTAATAGTCTAAACGAGATCTCAGAAGCAAAGATGGCTAGTCAATAAGCTCAAGGTGGTTTTTATACCAATAAGGCTCCATTATTCAAAAGGAATAATTATTGTTTATAGAGTATAAAAATGAGGACATACATAATGTAAATGGGCTATGACATATAGAAGTTAGTTGTGGATGGACACACTCCACCTTCTACATCACCAACTAAAGTAGAAGGCAAGAAGGAAAATGAGAGCAATTCCAAGGCAATGAATGCCATTATTTGTGGCCTATTAAAGGCAAATTTTATGAAGGTTATGCACTATGTTTCAGCCAAAGATATGTGGGAAAAAATTGAAAAATATATATTAAGGATACACTAAGGTAAGGATGTCCAAGTTACAGACCCACTAGAGATAGTTTGAAAGTTTAAATATGAATGAAGATGAAACCATTGCATCTTACCTATTGAGGGTTGATGAAGTGGTCAAGGTAATTAGAGGGTTAGGAGAAGAAGTGAAAGAGTTTTAAAGTTATTCAAAATTTATTGATATCAATAACTCCTAAGTTTAATTTTAAGGTAACTATAGTAGAAGAAATGCAAGATTTGGATAAGCTGGAGATGGATGAGATTCATGGCATCTTGATTGCCTATGAGATGAGAAGAGATGAAGTAATGCCTTCCAAGAAGGAATCAACATACAAAGCTAAGAGGAAGTAAAAATCCAAGAAGGACAAGGATGAGGTATGTTCAGGTGTTGATGATGATGAATTGATAGCCATGTTTTCTAGGAAATTGAGGCTTGGATTTTATAAGTATAAGGGTAAGTTGTGTTTAGAATGTTTCAACTATGGTAAGATTAGTCACTTTGCATCTAAGTGTCCTAATAAGGATAAGAATAAGCATGATGAAGAACATCATGAACATCATGAATATGATAAGAAGGTCTATAATCTTGATTAAAACAAGAAAGATTTTAGGAAGTATGAAGGTAAAAAAGGGTCATTAAAGAACAAGAGAAGTTTTTATGCCAAAGAAGATAATAACTCATCTGATGTAAGTGATACAAGCACATCTAATAGTTATGATGACACTAATGCACATGAACATGAAAATAATGAAACCTTATTCATGGCTATAGAAATAGACATTGAGGGTTGATCAAAAGGGAAAGGCCTTATGGATGATGAAGAATAAGATGAATAAGAAGTTGAAGTGAACCTTGAGGCAGAATTGGGGAGTTATCTATAGGATTTAAACTTCCAAAGAGGGAAGAGTCATAAATTAAATTCATTAATTAAAGAGTATGAAGATTAGATTAGTTTTTTTGAGGATAGATCAAGTAACACATCTAAGTATTATGATGAGATCATCAATTAGATTAAAACACAAATGGAGATGGTCACTACTAGCTTAAAAGCTAAAGAAGAATACACCAGGTATAGAATTGAAATGGAATCCTTAAAAGCTGAGTTGAATCAAGCATATATAAATTTAAAGACCTTTGTGAAGTTTTAAAAGATTATTGATGATCTAGATAACATCTTAAGTACTCAAAAGTATACAAGTGATAAGACAGGTCTTTGTTTCAAATAAGACCAAAAGGAGGCATCTCAAGTCAAGGAGAAGGATAATAGAGACAAGAAGGTCAACATGAAAAGATGAATTAGATATCCTAATGATATAGGTATGTTAATTCATTTAATGGTTATTATTTTTCATGTAATCAATTTGGTCATAGATTAAGAGAGTGTAGAAGACCCTCTAAAAATGAATATGCATGGGATTATGAAAGGAAACATCAATAAAGAGGTATGAATTATATTGTTTTCTATAGTTGTCATAATGTGGGATACATTACAAGATTCTACCCTAATATATTTAGAAGGCCATCAAGTTAAACCAAGAGGTTTGAATCCACTAGAGTGAAAGAGAAGAGATAAACTAATGTGTGGAAACCAAAGATAGTAAAGGTGAGTCTTGATCAGTCTACAATCCCAAGTGGATTATTTGCGATGGTAGAGCATAATTCAGATGTGAAATTAAGTCAAGAATGTCTGATATCATCTAATATTTTTAATAAAATGGTTGATTAAAATGTCAAGCCTAAGGTGAGAATCAAGCCTAACAAGATCTTGAAAGATATTTAGTCTTGTGAGAGTATGGAGATCTTGGAATATCCTAAGTTTGTGTTATTTTAGATCCCTATGAAATGGGTGACTCCATTAAGATTCATGGAGACATTATTCAATTAGCATAAGCACAGTAGATGTTATGTTTGAGGGTGAGCTATTTATATTATTTATAAGCTCCAAGTGTAGTTGTTAATAAGCATATAAGAGGTAAGAAAAATTGTTCTATGTTTCTAGTAGTTGGTAGTTGATCATGACTTGTGTTGTATATATTTTGAGAATTCTATTGATTCATTTTATTAGTTTTAGTTGTGAATTCAAAGGAGGAGCTTGTTAGCTCTGAGTTATTTTTCATTTTATAAGAATAGTTTCCAAAGAGGGAGAATGAGTGGTTTTATAAGTTGTAGTGTATATGACCCTTTGTCATTAATGTCAAAGGGGGAGAAATTTAAAGAAGGGAGAAAGTTCATAATAAGGGAGATGAGAGTGATCAAGTTAAAGAATGTTTTTCCATCAATAAAAAAGGGGGAGTTTATTGAGAAGTTTTTTCATTTATTTTAAGATTAATGTCATTTATGTGACAAGGAAAACATGTGATAAGAGAGAATTTAAAGGCAACCTAATGATTCTTCTGTTGGTTGATGTCAAGGTTGATGACAAAGTTCAAGTGAGTGTTAAAGCATGATTATGAGGCTCTAGGTCTACATGAGGTCATGAGAGAATGTTGATAAGAAATAAATTATTTTAATGGTGTAAGAATGTTTTTTTAAGAGTGTTCTTGATTTTTATCATTGAGTTAATCATGTTTGAGTACTAGTTCTTGAGTACAAGGTGTCTTGATAAGCCTAGTCTGGACCCTATAAAAGAGTATGCATAGTGAAGTCTGGTAAAGTAAGTAAGCACAATATTGTGATAGGTTATTTTTAATTATGTGATAATGTAAGTGAAGTGTAGATACTTTTATAAGTGTTTCAAGGTTATTTATCAAGTTCTAAGTGCTTGATAAGCCTAGTCATGGCACTAGTCATAGCATGAAGAGACCTTATGAGAAGGTATGAGTAGGATGGATTGGTGATATGAGTTCACATAGGAATGAGTGGTTTTATGAGGTTGGTTCAGTATGTATTTGTAGTATTAGATCATTCATGATAGTATCAGTATGAGCCTAAAAGGGTAGGACCTATAGATCACGTTTGCAACTAGATCACTTCTAGACCCTGCCTAGACTAATGAAGCATAAAGATGTATTGTCAAGGCATACAAAGTATGTATGGATATTTTAAAGAATAATATAGGTTTTATGTAATTATATTGATATTTTTATCATGAAATTTATGTGTTGAGATCATAAAAAATGTCATAAAGGATATTTTAAGGCCTAGTGAGGTATGAAGACTATGGTGTAGAAAGAGAGTGTAAGCCTAATGGGATATCAGATTAATTTCCAAGGAAAGTGTGAGTAGTCAAGAATTAAAATTTTTATTAAAATTATTTTAATATTATTCATGAAATTTGAGGTCATGGTTTACAAGAAAATGCATGAAAATGTGGTTTGAGGTCTTTTGAGTGCACAGAATGAAGGGTTCTCAACCCGAGAAGGATTTTTTTTGTGTTTTTCAACTCATAAAACATATGAATTTGAACCTAATATATTAATGGTATATGTGGAAGGTTCCTAGATCAACATTATATGAATTATTTTTTAGATTGAGGGGTTATGCTTTATGAATAGTCATTAACATTAGAAGTGTGTTTAAACCCTCTTAGAACCCTAATAGTGACTTGATGTTGAAGATATGATTTAAAAGTGATCAGGATGGTTTGAAATTATTATGTAAGTGTTTTTATATTATATTTTACTCTCTTATGTACCTTTAGGTGGTATTGGTTAGAGATATGAGAGAGAAATGATAAGTTACACACTTGTTTTTGAAGAAGTTGTTATAGAATTCAAAAGTTTGATTAGAATTAGTAGGAAAATGGATGGAAGATTAAGGTATAGATTCATGTTTTATCAATGAAGGTTTATGAACAGGTTATAGTCCTCAAGTGTGTTAAATTTTTCATCTAATTTAGTTAGTCACTAACAAGCTTAATGGTGCAAATAGTGAGAAAACCTAGGCAACAATGAGAAGATGATTATGAATGTGTTATCATGATAGAGTGATGAAACAAAGTTCATGGGACAAGTATATCCTATTATTGTTTAGTATAAAACTCAAAATTCAAGTAAAGTGTTGAAAATGAAGAAGCCAAAATGGTTTGTTTGACTTAGTGAGATCTGTGTGTAGTGAGGTCAACAAATTGGTCCATAAGACCAATAGTTGCCACTAGACCAAATGATGTTTTTATTTGAAGATGGTATAGATATGTCATAAGTTAATATAATTTAATAGTAAGTCTTTTAATGTGGTCATATACATGTTTAATGTCAATGCCATCAAGATTGTGCTTTAAGGTAAACTGGTAGTTCTATGTAAGCAAGTTTTAGTGATGAGATTGAGGCTCTATGCCCTGAGTTGAAGTATATAATGTTCATGGTGTTATTATTTGATAATTTTATGTCATATAAATTATTTTTATAAAGTTTAATATTTAGTGAAAGTGGTTTAAATTTTGAATCCAAAATGACTTATTTGGTTCTGGACTGATTATGTGTAGTGAGGTCAAAAGATTGGTCTGAAAGACCAATATTTGACATTAGACCTTGTGATTTTTGTATTTGAAAATGGTATATAGATTTCAAATATCATTTTAAAGTATTAGTGATCATGTTAAGTGTTATTTAATGTGTTTAAGATCAAGTTATTCATGACTAGGTTTTTGAGTGTTCTAGCAGTTCTAAGTGGGATATTTACATAGAAGCGTTTGAGTCCTTTTACCTTGAGTTGTGAATTATAAATAACATGGTTATGCTGTTACGGTCATTTTTTTTTCATGTTATTTATCATAATGGTTTTGTGACTAAAATGTGTACATGCTTCAATTTTATTTGATAGACCTTTTTGTGTTTATGAAGGCCTAATGTGAACAATACTAATGGTGTGCTTTAAATGGTGACTAGATATAAAAAGTGTCATGGACTTAATATGAGCCTATTGGGGGCAGTTTTGAGTGGTATATTAAGTATTATTACCATCTATGGATTTTTAAAGTGTTCTAAATAGATCAAAGGGTAACGTGTACTAATGAAAGCCGAAGAGAATTAGGTCTCCTTAAGCCCTAAAAGAGGTTTTGGTCATTTGAGTTGAGGATGACCTATTGTAATGATTTATTAATATATTAAATGTGATATAAGACATATTTTAATGATAATAAAAGTCTATAAGTGTATATATCTAACCAAAATGTACATGATCAAAAGGCTTGTATATATAAGGTAGTTTTGGGCCTATTTGTGTGTGTATAGTGCAAGTGAATGAAATAACACATTGGTAAGTAGAACAAGGAATTATAGACAATATTAATAATATATGAACTATTGTGAAGATTTTATAGAGGATTTATGTATGAAAATCAAGGTCATATGACATAATCAAGTCAAGAAGAGGGTTATTTGAGTGAAGAAGCCTAGAAGATAATTTGAGAGGGGTAAAAGTGAGAGAAGAGATAAAGAAGGTGATAATTATCTATTGTATGAGAAACAAGGTGATATAAAGGTGATTAAAGGTTTTAGGTGGTTGAGTTAGTGATAAGTTATCTAGGGGGTTGGTGCTTCCTTATAAATTGTTGCTTGTTAAAGCCTAGTTGGGTTGGTGCTTAGATTGTTGGGGTTGGTGTTGCATGTGGAGTTGGCGCTTCACTAAATTATGATATTTTGATGTATATGACTGTATTATATTTATAGGGATTAGTGGTTTTTCTTCCCCTTGATTTTTTACCACATATATGATGTGTTGTGTGATATTATTGAACTTTTGTATAGTTTAGTATTTATGCATTGCTTGATCTATAAGTTGATGTGATGGTTCATGTATAAGGAGGAATTGAAAGAAAGTTTTTTTAAGACACTGATTCATTCCCCCATGCTCTCAATGATTTTAATTCCATCAACAAAATTCTTTAGAACCTAATTATTAAGGACAACTTGCGGAAGAACATTATAGTATAGAAATAAATTTCTCTTAAAAGACTCATTAACTAGATAAGGAGTGATAGGAATACTATATATAATGTCTCAAATCAATGGAATGATTTGATACTTGAATTTCCTATTATAGGGAAACATATTGCCTAGAAGGTCGGTAATGGTTCACAAATTAGAATTAGAGTTGATGATATCATGGGTTGTGACAATCAAATATAACTACCCTTAGATTTGATTTAGTCACTTCATGATAAAGGATTTTTCACCCTGAATTAGATGGTAGATTTGGGGACCACTAACATATGGATGTAGGGTTAGGAGTCAGATGAGGGTTTGACCTAGAAGGTGAAGGGGTAGCATCATGAACACACACACACACACACACACACACACACACACACACACACACACACACACACACACACACACACACACACACACACACACACACACACACACACACACACATATATATATCATAACTTCAAAGATTCCATATCATATTTTAGAATGTCCCTAACTATTTAGGCTAGTCTAATAATAAGTCTATAATGAATTACATTGTGATATTGGGATATTAGTTACTATAATATAGTTTTGAAGGTGCCAAAATTTAGAGGTGGACCAAGATTTGGAAGGTCTCATATATGATGAAGACTATTCTCTTCATGTGGCATATTATTAATAATCAGATTCTTACTTTAGAGTAGTTATAAAAAAGAAATAAATAGGGACTAGGTATATGATCTCTATTATGATAGAGGGGGAAAGTATAACGCATACATTTGTGAATTTTCCTTTTTCATATTAGGTTTGGAAATATATAAGATAATGGTTGTGTTTAGGTAATATGTGGTAGGTCATTACTATTGAATATGCCTACAATATTGGTACTAGAGACAGAAACTCAAGGAATACATATTTGTTCCCTTTCTGGTATTATGGAGCATTTGGCTCACTCAAAATTATCTCATATTTAAAAATATTTAGTCTCCTAATTTTCAAATTTATACACAAGTGGTTTCTATTTTTGAGTTATATTGGGCCAAAACCAAAGAAAAAACCCTCAACAGATTGACGGAGTAAGGATTAAAGAAATTTAAACATTGGGTTTTTTTTGATAGGGCATACCAAGATTAGAATTAAATTGATGGCATTGGTGGTATCTTTTTTTATTTTAAGACTCATTACTACAAATTTAAAGCTAATGTCAAAAATGAGATGAATAACCTTGTTGATTTTTCTACTCTAAGAGAATTATTAAGATTATCTCTAAACCAGAACATTAAAACCTTCCATGTTTATGGTGATTCACAACTAGTCATTGTGTGGATGTGCAACAAAAACACTATCCAAAATGTGTCCCTACTTCCATTAGCTACACAAATGAAGGATATATCTACCACTTCTAAGAATATTTCCTATACTCATATCTACATGAAACATAATATAAAAATATATACTTTATCAAAGGAGGGGCACTTATTACTTATTAAATCTCTTGATGGTATATATTTTGAGTTCAGATAATTAATATAGTCTCATTGGTCCATATTATTTCTCTAGGTTTTCCTGCAATTATTAGTGTATTATTTATCATTTGTGGCTTATTTTTATACATTTTTTGAATATTGGTTTGAATTTTTGGACTCCATTTCATTCTTGGGAGTTGATTATTGGTATTCCTTGGGGGCTTTCTCTTCATTCATTTTCCTCTCTCTTTTTTGTTGGGGTTTTCCTATAACCCCTTTGTATTTTCTCATGTATCTTCAAGAATGTGTTTTTTCATTCTTTACTAGAATGAAAAAATGTGTTTTTTCATTCTTTACTAGAATGAAAAAATGTAACTTTTTCTTTGGATATATATATATATGAAAAAACGTAACTTTTTCTTTGGATATATATATATTTCCTAAGCTCAGATTATAATAAATGCCACTCATAGTTTGACCACTCCATCTATCAAGTACCTATTCATGTGGAGGTTATTGCACACATCTATTACACAGTCAAAATCAAATTTGGACTACAACTCTCACTTTTGCTATATATAGATTGTTTCTATTTGTAAATTATAATCTAGTCATTAATCAATTCATTTAGTTAATTTATTTGTTCTTGTTTTGTTATTGCTTATTGCTTATAACAACTTCTAGCTTTTCTAGAGTGAGTCATAACTATGGAGATATAATCTTGGGCATTTGTATTTTATTTTATAAGGCATCCAAGTAATTATTAATTATTTATGTTTTCATAATTATTTATTACAAATTAACTTATAATTCCAAGATAAAGTATTAGTGATATTTAACTTGGGTTTTAAAATTTGAAATTGGGTTTTTTCTATTTTAATATTAACTAAATTATTTACGTTTTTGTTATGCATGGAAAATCATCATGTACATTATTTTTAATATTATTACATTTAAATTTTTATTATTTGATTTAATATGTTATTTATAATATGACTTTTATTTTTAAGGAAATAAGATGTTCGATGCATAAGGAAGATGTTTACAATGATGACGTTGAGATGGTGATAGTCATATTAGTGTTTCAAGTGGAAGGGATGGTTACAATGATGATCATAATGGTAATGATGAGATAAATATTTTTATTTTATGTGATGGGTTGCATGCCCTTAATATATTTCATAAACTATTGTTTAATAATTTATTTTTTTATGATGATAGTTATGTGCATATTAAGTATAATAAAGGATTATTAATGTTCATGATTAAAGAGAGTTCAAAGTTTATTTTGAGTGAGTTAGATAAATATTTTATTTTTTCCAAATTAATACTAAATATGTTACTTGTTGATATAAAAAAAATTATATATATTTAAATTTTAAATATTGGTCATTCTTAAAAAGTAATCAATTTAAGTGTATTTATGTTAGTTATTATAATTATTCATTTTTATTTTGTGTCTATAATTTAAATTTTAAAATTTATATATCAAATTTATTTATTTAAATATATATGTAATATTATTTTAGATAAATATATTGTGGCGTAGCTTAGTTGAAATTTTGAATTGCTTTAGGCAAAATGTTCTAAGGTTAAAAATATGATGCAAAATATTCCTTCCCAAAAATTTAAAAAAATACAAAAAATCCATGCATACACAACAATACTTACATTCTTGACATAAAATTGCTAACATAGAATGTCAAGAAAAAAATCCTCTAAATATGCCTCCATAACTATCACCAAACCTACTGATGCTAGATGTGGCTTTACGTCAGCCTACCTAACATAAACTATATTAGCAAAGACCCTATGTCAAGGAATTTTTTATTTTATTTTTTAGTATTACTTTCACCTAATTTTATCATAAAATATTTTGCAAATTCATAAAAATATACTAGTGAGTGTTTATTTGCAATCATAAGGAATGGGTTAGCAAAACTAACAAATAATAGTGTTATAATGAATTGATCCATAACAATCATCATAAGATCTATAATAGGAACATTAGGATCATTGGAAGCAAACACAATGATTTGAGTCACGCATGAGCCTAGAGATAGTAAATCATCATCTTCATTATATACTTTTACAATTTTTCCCACCAAGTAATTATTATTATGGCAAATATATCATATACATTGATCCCTTTTGGGTTCTTGATATTTTCTAAAAATTTTAGGACGTGAAAAATACATCCATTCTAGGGTATATTTATTTATTTTCTTCTTATGCACTCTTATGTTATATATCAATCTTGATATTTCCATTGGAATTTCTTTGTGTGTAATTTATTCTTAGTTTTTTTCTCTTTGAAAATTAGTCTCTTTAATTATAATCACTTGACCTTGTCTAAATTTTAAACATTGATGCATGATAGAATAAAATTATTTTATTGGATGTATCCAAGGTCTACCAAGTAAATCATTATAAGACACATTATTGGGTACCATATGAAATCTGATTTTAAATTTATTTGGACCGACTCTAATAATAAAATTAATGTAACCAAGGGGCTCTATACCAATACCATCTTATCTTGTAATGAATATTGAGGTGTATGTTGAATCATCAATACTAAGTTTGGGGTTATAGATAAATTGTTTATCACTTGTGTTCAAGCTTAACTATCAACCATTGTTACATCTTTTTCAATACCATCTATGAAGGCTCTTAGGAATATAACTTTCCATCATATAAAATATTAATTGGAATATCATTCTCATCAAATAAACTATAAATAAGTGCCTTATTTTTCTTGATTGAAATAACCATTAAGTGGGTGTGTTCCATAGTCCATTGACACATTGTTATGATTTAGTTTTTATACCATATGGACATTTTATTTATAATTTGATTAATTTTTTGGACTTATTGATCTATCCAATTGAATATTATTATTGTCCATAATATCTTGTATCTTTTGTTTCAATATAATGCATATATTTTAAGAATGCCTTGGATTTATATGACAATTAGAAAATATTTTCACATAAAAACACTTTAGACATTGAATTATAGGGATAAAATTATTTGATCAGAGGAAAATTAAGCATGTTACACTCAAGAAATCCCTTCAATAATTTTTTTGAACCTTTACCAAGCTTGATAAATTTATTACACTCCATTTGTTGAGATAATACAAGAATTTTAAATTGTTTTTTTATATGTATTGAGTACATTATTAGCATCATTATTAGGTTCAAATTCATGAAAATATTTGATGGTTTCACAATCGATGTAAATCAATGTCTTATCTTTTGGAGTAACTATGTTTTCTTTTAACTGCTCCATGTTTTGGATCACTACCTATGATAAGTCCTCTTTTATCCTGATGAAAGATCATGGGTATTTATTTGAAAGGTTGTGTGGTTAAAATAAAACATAGTTACTCCAAAAGCTAAGACATTGATTTGAAATTCATTGTAATTTCCTCTAGTCTTATAAACTATTTTGGTTAGAAATTATTGAACATAGTAAATTAGAAAATTTTACCCATTCTTAAACATATTTGCATCTATTTTAAATTTTCATTCTTTAGTTCAATGTGATTAAGTTAATCTAAAGTCCATTAAGTTTTGAAGATCAATTTATCTTGAAATTTTAGAAGTAAACTACTAGAAAAATACTATGGAATTCAATATATAGTGGTTGATAAGTCATCTTAGTAACCATAGTCTTAAATCAAAGAACATATTTGATAATATTTTCATTTAAATATTGTTTTATTTGAGCAAATTTTTCAAATGTGACTTCCACACCAATATTTATTTGAAAATGAACTAATAAATCATCAACTAAGGTTGTGAAAGAATATATAGATTCACATGGTAAATATCAAAAATAAAAAAGTGCATATTATTTAAAGTCCTTGGAAATAACTTATTTAATAGTCTATTATCATGAGTAAATTCTTAAAAATAAACATAAAATGATCTAATTTAATGAGAAGTATCTCCCTTTCCCTTGACCAATTAAAATTTTAGAGCTACAAAGCCCATTGAAAGGGGATATACAAGTGCTTCATAAACAAAGGCGTTTAAAAAAATACCATTGGAAGTCACTCTACTATTTAACTTTGGAGAACCTTAATAAATATTTTTCATTTTATTTTGTAAGTCACATAATGTATACATCATAACAGTCATCTCAGGATCTACAATCAAAGTAGAATGTGGAGAAGTGGAATAAGTTAGAATATAATAATTTTACAAAATAGAGGGATCACTAACATGTGAATTAAATTGAGGAATGCCATAAGAAAGAGGGTTTTGAAAAATAATAGGAATATTAATATTCAAAGGATTTTGAGGACCATATAAAGGAATATTTTAACATGTTGGGAATTTATAATATTTTTATTATCAATATGGACATGTTGAATGTTATAATTTTGTAATAATTATAAACATCTTGAGAAATAATAATAATGTGTTGATAAATAAGAATAATTAGATTATTAGAAACATGTTTAGAGATAGGAATAATTTGAGAAGCAATAACATTACATGAATAATATGAGAAACATTTTGAATAATAAAAGAAATATTTGAAATAGTATAAAATTAAGTAGGATTAGAAATTTGATAAATGACTCCATGAAAATAAATTTTTTGACATGCATCTTTTGTCAATACATTAAAAATTCCAAATATTTCATTTGAATTTTTTTTGACATATTTCGTAAGGTGTTCAATGTTATCAACTCTATATTGTTCTTCTAGGTAAACCTAATAATCATATTTTTTCTTGCATTAATTCATATTATAAATTTGAGATCCCATTCAAAAAATTACCATTCAAAGAAGACAAAATTCTTAAAATAGGAAATATAGATTTTTAAAAAATAATGTTATATACATTTCTATATTCCATTTTCCTCTTCAAATTTGGTCTAAATTTAACCAAAGAAATATAAGGAATATATTTTTAGATAATATTGGTACTATCAAATACAATTAATTTTTATAATATAAATTGAAATAAAAAATGGAACATAAGCATCATACAAGTACTTTAGGTTTTTTTTTCCTTTTTTAAAATTAATTTAGGATTTGAAATCAAGAAAAAGGATCTAAGAGCATGTCATAATACTAATCATAGGTAAAATTAGATAAAATTCATATTTATTCTACGATGTAACAAAATTTAACCTTTAAAGTAGTGTAAAATTAATGAGTACCCCAAAACATAATATGGATAAATAGATTATAAATAAATTATGACAAAATATAAATTACTTTTAACTAGGTTAAATAAACTTGTGTAATATAGAAATGAAACATAATTAATTGATTATAAAACTATAAAAATGTGATCATGTAAGGTTTATAGGTTTATATTGAATATATCGAGATCTAAACTTAATCATCAAAATGTAATAATCAAATGGGCACCCAAAAATGACACCAACCTTACCTAAAAATTTGGTATCAAACATAGAAGTCTCCCTAGAATGTTTTATACTCTCATGATGATCAAAATATTAGACTATAATTCTAATAAATTATAGGTAAGTGAGAAATTGTTTTTATGGTTACACTTTATTGGTCTTGATCTCCAATAACCTTGCTCAATTTATTGTATTATGACCCTGATCATTTATAAATGTAGATATTATTTCTAAATTATATAGCACCTCAGTCTTATACACTTAACAAACTTAGACCTTGGTTTTTCCTCTTAGTTATAGACCTTTCCTACTTCCACAAGTCTCATATCTAGTCTCTCTTATGCCCCTTGGCCTATCTCTTAGTTAGATCAGTCTTATGTTGATGATCTGTGCCTTATATTTTACCTAGAATTCTTAAAACATGTATATATTATCACTCTACAAGTTATGACCCCATACCTATTTTCCTCATCCCTAGACACTTATGTCATAAAAAAAATACCTACATCTATGTAGATATACTTATTTGATACAAGTGTCTAGTGCCCTAAAATTTATCTAATTTTCATATGAAACATATCATAATGATTGGCATAAGTGTTAATGCAAGTTACTCTAAAGGGATTGGTATAAATATAAGATCAACCCTAATTCATTCCTCACCTAGAAACTTTTACTTACTCACTAGTTAGCTTACCAAAAGTATTCAATCAAGAACTCAAGTGAGAAAAGCTTCCTTATTTTATCCTATTTCCATATCATTCATAGGTATAGTACATTTACAAGTTTGAAGTACTAAAGGATCAACTCAAGAGATATATTTTCCATGTTACAACATAGGTCTTTTTTGTACTTGATTATCACACATTGCATGACTCACACACAAGATAACATGTAGGGGAGAACTACATAAGTTTGAGGCCCTATTCAAAGTATTGGATATGTAGGTAGCGCTCATTGATATAAGGGTCTTTGGGGAAGCTCAACACCATTTTTCCATTAAACCATTTTTTACCACAACCACTATGAGGTTGAAGAAATAGGGTTTGATAATTTGACAAGGAGTGATAGTCTATGACCTAGATCTAAATATGTTAGAGTGAAGGTCATGAAAAACTTAGAAGCATCTAGGTAGTCACATCTTGTTTCAATAAGTATTTTATACATGACACTTGCATCTGACCCAAACACTAGCATCAACGTAATTATCCCAAGATGACACAAGTGTTTATGACTATAAAGGTACTTAATCCAAAATTTGGTGACTATTATAAAATACATTTATAGTGTACTTATTATATGTTCTATATATATATATATATATATATATATTAGCATCAAAACCATCTAAGTATCTTATGTATTTGTCATTATCATATTTAGCATAGTTATACTTTTTATTTTTAACATATTATTTAACCCTAAAATGATCTAGGTGATCTTATTTTTATCCCTAGATTTCATAATATGGGTATAAATAAATGAAATGGCACAAGGGTGATAATCAAATCTATAGCATGCTAATTAGATGCTAAACTCAAATATAGGCATATGTTGAATTCATAAAACTAAGATAGTCTAAATATGGAAAGTATAACTAAGTTATGTATTTAAATGAAAAGGAATTAATATACTTAGTTGATTTTGATGTTGACATAGTTTTTCACTAGAACAAGATAGAATAAGGCTAGAATATAGTTCATAAATAATTGTCAAATTCTAGATCTAACACTTTTAGAGCTCTAAACACTAACATTAGCCTTAGACAATTGAGATGACACTATTGTATGGGTTCAATACAAGTGTCCTATATGGAATACCTACTATAAAAGGATGTGACCACTCAAATTATTTTGGGTTTTACTTTGCCTTTGCTCTAGTGCACTTAATCTGGGCCATGGATTATCATTCCTTATGAAATAGAAAAAACCTAGTTATCCATCTTCATAGTAACCTTAGGGGAAAATGGGTTAGTGGAAACATGGTGTCAATCTAACCCCAAATACCCCATTATCATTGGGAATTTCATACATATCCAATACTCCAAAAGAGGTCCTCATACTCACGTAGTTCTCCTTGATGTGTTGGGTTATGTGTGAATCATGTAATATGTGAAAAGTAAGTAAAATAGTGACATAATTTATAACTTGGAAAATTAGGATCTCAGGCTACTCCTTTAGTACTTCATACTTGTATATGTCTTTTACCTATGACTAGTGTGGAAATATGGAAGCTTTGTTCAATTGAATCTTTGTTAGAGTGCTTTTGATAAGTTTTCTTGGTCTCTTTGGTCTTTTTCTAGGTGAGGAATGAATGAAAGTTATTATTGTATTTATGTAAACCCCTTGAGAGTAATAAATCACATTAAATCACTTAATATGATCATTAGGATATGTTTAATTTATAAATTGGATGCCTTTAGGGCAATGTACACTTACATCAAGTCATGACACTAACATCAACACTAATGTTTGTCCCAAATATTAATGTTCAAGGAGAAAGGAAATAGGTACAGGCTTAGAACTTGTAGAGATGGAAGATGAGTATGTTTTAATAATTTTATTAAATAGATAAGGTCTATGTCATCAACATAAGACTAGTTTGAATAAGATATATAGGCCAAGGGGCACAATATAAAGAAAATGTGAGACTTGTGGAAGTGGGAAAGGTCTAGAATTAAGAAGAACAAGGTCTAAATTTACTAAGTGTATAAGATTGGGGTGTTATATAATCCATAAATATTATATACATATTCCCCCTTTTAATCTAGTATTTAAATTATTATTTTAAAGGAAAGTAATGCATATATGGGTGTGTATATCACATATTGTCTTTATATGTGTCCAACTTGAGTGATTTGCTTGTTATTAGCCTAAAACCAAAAGCATGTTATAGTATATAATTAGTGCCTATAATATGGGTTGAAAACAATTTAAATATATTGATATTGAAAGAGCAAAGTTTATGAGTGCACATGTGTGTTGATGCAATTATATTTCCTATTGGAAAATTGATTTAAAAAAGATGTATCATTGTAAGGCTTTGAAACTAATATTAAAAAAAATATAGATAAATATGTAAAGTGTATATATCCAAGGAAATATATATATATATTTCCATGGATATATACACTATACATATTTATCTATATATCTATATATATATATATATATATAGAGAGAGAGAGAGAGAGGCACATGACCCCAACCTTGGAGAAAAAGTGAATTGACACTTGATAGTTGATATTAGCTCAACCATGCAACCCAATGATTATTATAACCTGGTGAGGTTGGATGTTACAATCAAGTCCAACCTAAAAACTTAAAAATTTTGAGTGATTTGATCACCTTAACCATACCAAAAAGTGAACCAACTACTGTAGTAGAATGTATCAATAAAGTCTATAAAATTATGTAGGGTATCAGTATGAATTTTTTTTTGATGTGTAAAAGTCCATAAAAGAGCTTTAGAATATGAAACAGATTTGGATTTTACAATATTAAGCACACATTTCATAACATATGCACCTTAGATATGTCTTATGTTAAAATTGTGTATAAAAATAGTACCAATGTATAGAATTCTAGTGCAACTATGAATCTATATCATATAAATATGTGCTTTGGCAAATTTATAAAATTGTGTAAGCATGTAGGACATGCTTCCAAAGCATGCCCTCAATATATATGGATAAATCTGAAAATTAATATAAGTGTCAATATGGATAACATTTTTCTAAAACATGTCCTAGCTATAATTTGGATTCGTTGAATACATAATAGGTGTGGATAAAATGTTTTTAAATCATCCCCCCACTAATTTTTATAAATATGAATGTGTGGAATCTATGACCATTTGACATGCCCCCATTAAATTTGAAAATTGGTATATAAATACCATATACTGAATGACTATGAAAAACCTAATTATAAATAATTCCCCAATAAATCTGATAAATATTCCAAAAGTGGATAAAATTCATACTTATTTATGGTCCTCTTCTTCATCTCTTCACACACTTCTACTCCTCTCAAAGTTTCCTCTAGATTTCTTCGCTCTATTAGGTCTCTTCAAGACTGATTAGGTGATATGACCTTGATATCCATACTTAAACATTTTGTTATATATTAATTAATATATATCTAAACCCCTTTTATTTTTTTCATGACATTATTTTACTCATTTTTATCCCCTTTTATTTGCTTACACACACACTTCATTAACTCGCACAAATATGCCTAATTAGTCTTGCTCTTATACAAGTCACTTGCTCTCACACATATTGGTCATCCATGCACACTTGAAAAATTTAATTACCCTTAAAATATGTCATATAAAATGTTTCAAACATAAATCAAACATTACAATATCTTGGTCATCTCATATATGACCAAAACCCCTTTTAGGCCTTAAGGTGAACCAATTCTATTACCCCTTCATTAGATCACATTACACTTTATTTTTATTTGAATGATTCCAAACTAAATAAGTATAATTATCACTTCATATAATATTAAAATATACCTTATCAAACTTAAATTTATGTCCAAAACACCTTTTAGGTCCAACCACCACTTAACCCCTTCTTAAAACACTGTTCATAATAGGCATGTGCATACACATAAAACCTATCTTGAAAAAATAAATCATAAAAAAAATTTAGATGTAAAAATATGGAAATAAATCAAATATTAAAAAACATCATTATATTCTTCAATTTAGTGTATATAGGCACAAACTCTTCTTTGCAAGATGTTTACTCTGAACTGCCAACTAACCTCAAAACACAGTCATGGAAACTTGAACTTATGCCATCTAAAAGAACATAAAAAATGGATTATAATGAATTAAAATTATATTAAAACATAAATGAAACAATATCTATAAAAAAATATCACAAGATATAATGGCGACTATTAGTGTTGCAAAACAATTTGTTGACCTTCTCTCTCATAGTCCTTACTTAGACAGACAAGCCATTTTGGCTTCAATATTCCAACCTCTTAAAATGAATTCAAAGATTATAAAAATAATGTATATATAATTAAATTACCAAAAATTACACCATGTTTATTACATACTTTAACTTAGGTCAAAGATCCTCTAGCTCATTACTGTAACTTGCTTACCCAGATCTACTAGTTTACCTTCAAACACAATCATGGTGATAATGAACTTTAACACATGTGTAGACACTTTGATATACTTTTTATTAATGTGTATTATCTTATGATATCATTATAATAATCTAAAATATAAGGATACCATGTTCAAATGACAATATTCATCTTGTAGATCAATCTCATAACCTCACTATGTACAGACCTCACTGAGCTAAATAAGTCAACTTTTGAGCAACTTTTCCATCATATTCACTGACCTATATAAATTATATTAATCATTAAAATTTATTATAGGTTTTTTAAAATGTCTTTATTTACTTGGATTCATCCCTAATCCATGATATCACATCCCTAATCACCTTCTAACTTTTGCCTAGGTTTCTCACTATTTGTACCATTAAGCCTGTTAGTAATAGGTTGATTTGTATGACCAATTTAGCACACATAATGGATATAATATATAAATAAACCAAAATAAATATAAAATACTAGTCTAAAACTTTCTCCTCAAATGATTTTCATACTTTGACTTTGTCAACTCTATTTTCTATAGTGATTTTCTAAGAAACTAGCACTTTCCTATAAGGTCTACTCACACACTTGACAAACTAATCACATATGGAGGTTCATGTTATAGTTTAATAAAATATATAATAACTTAATTGGCCATAAAAATCCATTTTAATCATTAGAGTAACTTATTTCATAAGAGGTCAATATTAGGGTTCTTTGAGGGTTTGAACCATCGTTCAGTCTTAATGATCATTTGTAAATCTTATCCCCTCATTCTAGAAGAAAATTATTGTATTTTTTATATATGACCCTTCCCCATATATCTTAAATATATTAAGTCCTCATTCAAATGCTACACATTATAATAAACACTTCAAAACCGTTCTCAAGTAGACAACTCTTCATTCTATGCACTTGAGAGACCTTAAAACACTTTTTCATGCCTTAACCTTAAAATTTTGACCTAAAACTTTGTAAAATACTTGAAACAGAATAAAAACTTTTTTTAATTCTCACATACTCATATTTTCCTTGTAAATCAATTTTGATACCCCATTTGGCCACCATCTCTCTCTTTGCTCTCTAATCCTTGACCTATAAGTCACATTAGGTCTTGAAACTAACCTTCTAGCCACTATCCAAGACATAAAAACTTAACTCACATGATCAAAAAAAATTAAAATGATTAAAAAATGTCAATAGTCATTGATATTTCTTGATAATAGCTCATGATGCCTCATTAGGCTAGGTAGGGTCTATAAATGGTCTAATTGCAAACTATATCTATATGTACTACCTATGTAAGCTCACTTTGATATTTCCCTAAGTTATTTAATGATTCATATTAATTATAAAGAAACCTTATAAATCCTCTTATGCTTTTGTGCATCCATCTTACTAATCCACCATGATCAAACCTCCTTATAAGGACTTTTCATACCATGACTAGTTTTAGGTTATCAAGTAGTTGACCTTCATGTCTCTTTTCATGATCTCAACATCTCGATGTCATGATAAACATATAAATATTATGAAATATATAATATTACCATGATCATCCATTGAAATAGATATTCTCACATGTCTGAGACCACTCATTTCACCAAGCAACCAAATCATTGCCTTCACACAAGGTCTCTTCATCATATGAGTATGCTTAGGATACTTAAGCACTTATCATCAAAGATCTCATTTATAAATTTTTTGAAGGCTATATACCTAAATATCAATCCTATACAATTCCAAACAACTTTTTACATGCCTAATATTACTCACTTCACCATGCTACCTACACATACCTTCTCACAAAGTCTAGACAAGGCTTTACAAAACACCTTAACGCCTTGACCTATTCCTTCCATGGCATGACCTTAACACTATATAAACCAAGAATATATGAGACACTTAGACCTATACCTTTCTCTCTCATGGAAATCACTACATACCTTCAATGTTTATTATCTTTTCATAACACACACTACCAACTGGACTTAATCATCTAAACACCAGTCTTAAAAAAACTAGTTGACATCAACCTCATTCATCATGATTACATTCTCTTTCATAGAAATTGCTTGCCACATCAGGCATCAATGATAACAATGAAAAACACTATGCCAAAATATTTTGACATTAATTACATTAGATTGACATCAATGACAACACTATGCCAATAAACTCCCCCTTTGTCATTGATGGTAAAACACATTATAGACTAATAAATCTCTTCTCCCCTCAATATGGTAAATATTCCTTCATAACATTTCTCCCCTTTGACATTAATGACAAAGGATAATACATAATATAGTTCCTGTAATAATTCATTCTCTTTCTTTGTAAACTATTCTTAGAAATTGTACAAGGACTTAGATCTATCAAGCTCCCCCTTAGATCAGGCATAGTTTTAAAATGAACTCTGATCAAAAGACCATACATATTGTCCTTGACATGACTGATATGACTCAAACTCACTAGGTTATCTCATTTGTTCATGTTTGACAAAGATCTTCAAATAGACTCAAGTATACAAGACTACTTAACTTCCTTTATGCACCTTGATGTCATAGAGATGAATGATATCTAACTTTTCTTCTTGATTCTACATACCTTTTCTATACTACACACCTACTCTTGAATCTCATGAATTATTTGATTGGCTCCCCCTTTATCTTTATAGCTTTTGAGTCACAAAATGAGTAACAACATTTTTCTAACCTCATTCATGCTTGATTGGACCTTCAACATTTTTTTACACCAGAAAGACTCTGTTATAATTATCTTAGGTCCATAATCCATATATGATCCATCTACATCATAAAAACCCTTTTTGAATTATTTTATTATTTATTAGGTGTATAAAACACCTAATTAAGTATCTATTATACTTATATTTTTTTTATCACATTTACCTCATATAACTAGGTCCTCCTAAGTATATAGACCTATGATACATGACCCAAAGGCCATCTTAAAATGCCTAGACCAATCACACTTCAATTCCTATGAGCATATAGCATCTCTATAATCAATTCTTATCTACCATGTCTATTAGGTGTACCTACAATCAAAGATGTTATTTTAATGGAACAATCTAGTCCTTCATGTTATATAAAATATAATTCATGTCATGTCCATATGGTATCTCAAATGTTCTTCTTGCATCAATCTATCTTCATCCTATTTTTCAAGTCATAATGGTACAAACCTCATTATGACATCTTCCTTACATATTTTGTCAACTAGGCCTATGCCTATATGTGTCATTATGATAGACCATTGTCATAACTTGTCTTCTTCATAATATGTAAACTAATACTATACAACATGTGCCTTGGTCCTCTATAACTTTAACATCATCTTGATGCATATAGAACACTCAAATCTCTCTCTCACAGCTAGCTAAACAAATATAATTATGAAACAACTTAGAAAGCATGCTCCCGATATGTCTTCATAACTTTCTCACTATATAAATCAATAGTACACATAGATGATATCCAACATAGATCAAGAACCTTGGTACCAGTACAAAATATCAACATAGATAAATCTAAACTATAAATAGATATCAAAAACTTACCTTTCAACATGTCAAAAGACCACACTTCTAGCTTAGACTCAACAATCTTCAATATGTCTTCATAGCTTCTTGGCATACAACACCTGTCAAATCTCAATGAGAATCCACCATGCTTACACTTATATATGAGTGTCTTTATGAATCCTAATGGATTAAACCCTTACATAGGGTACTATAACAACACAAATTCAAGAGATTCCTAGATCTTTATATTCTTAGACTGAGTATTCTTCAACATCCTTCTAGGTTTAACTTTTGACTTGGCCTCTTTATTATCCTTCTTGTCATCCTTATTCTTCTCAGTCAAATATTCATTCTTTGGTAGAAAACTAACATTTGAGGTATTAATTTACTTGGATTGATCTTTATCCTTATGTTCTTCTTTGAATACAAGACCTTTATTGCTATCATCATCACAATCCATGCTTGTGCTTCTTAAGATCACCTTTAGTCTATTAGGCCTATCTCTAAGGACCTGCTCTAATAATAATAATTTGATATATAATAAATAATATGGGGGGATTAATTATTTTCCTTATAAAATTTTAATTTCACTTCAATACATATTATAATCATTCATCAATCAACATCATCATATGAGCAATATCAACTAGTCTAGCAACATAGTAATTAGTATATACTCATAGCAAGTATGAACACATCATATAACTGGGAAAACCTCATGGGGACTAAAACCCAATAAAAATAGTATTAAAAAATAATTATTCAAATTTAGTTAAAAATTGACTCAACTTGAAGTACCAGTCCCAATCTATCAATCACCAACTTGGCATAGTCTTTAACAAGCACCCACAAGAAAGCACCAGCTCCCTTTATGACTTAGCACCAACTTAGCCACCTATTTAAAAAGTACCTAATAATCCAAGTATACCTATACTTTACATATTTTCATTGTTTCAATCTTTAATAGATGATGGTCCACTTCTTTAGCTCTTCACACACTTTTATTCCTCTCAAAGATGCCTCTAGATTTCTTTGCTCTATTAGGTTTCTTCAAGACTGATTAGGTCATATGACCTTGATATACATAGTTATACCTTATGTTATATATTAATTAATATATATATACACACACCCATATTATGGTCTACATGACCTCTTTCTTCTCCTTTTTGTTCTCTTTTATTCATTTTCACACACACTTCACTAACTCACACAAATAGGCCTAATTAGTCTTGCTCTTATACAAATCACTTGCTCTCACACACCTTGGTTAGACATGCACACTTAAATACTTTTATTACCATTAAAATATTTAATATAACATATTTAAAACATGAATCAAACATTAAAATAGGTTATTAATAGCATATAGGACCAAAACCCCTTTTAGGCCTTAAGGAGACTTAATTCCATTAGTCCTTCATTAGAGTATGTTAGACTTTATCTTCCTATTGAATGATTTTAAAATTAATAAATAGTAGAATAAATTCATATATAATTAAAATATACCTTATAAAAAATTTATCTATGTCCATAACATCTTTTAGTTTTAACCACCGCTTGACCCCTTCTCATAAAACTATTCACAATAGCCCTGTGCATACACAAACAATATGTCTTAAACAAATGAAGAAAAAACATAATTTTGATGAAAAAAATGGGAAAAAATCAAATATTCATAAAAATAATTACCTATTTGTAATCATAAACTTCATTATATGCTTCAACTCAGGGTATATAGGCTCAAACTCTTCTTTGCAAGATGTTTACTCTAAACTGCCAATTGGCCTTAAAACATAGTCATGGAAAATTGAACTCATAACATCCAAAATAAAATAATAAATTGATTAAAAATAATTAAAATTATCTTAAAATATACTTACAATAATATAAAATAAAAATATCACAATATCTAATGGAAACTATTGGTCTTGCAAACCAATTTGTTGACCTTTTCTCTCATAGTCCTTATTCAACCAAATAAGCCATTTTGGATTCAATGTTACAACATCTTACACTAAATTAAATATTTTTAAGATAATTTATATATAATTAAAGTCCCAAAAAAAAACCATGTGAATTACATACTTCAACTTAGGGCAAATATCCTCCAACTCATTACTGCAACTTGCTTACATAGATCTACTATTTTACCTTTAAACATAGTCATGGCGATAATGGCCTTCAACACTTGTGTAGAAATTATAATATAATTTGTGTTCATTTTTATGATACTAAAAAAACATTATATTAATATAAAATTGAATGATACCATGTTTAAATGATAATATTGGTCTTGCAGACTAATCTCATAACCTTACTATGTACAGACTTCACTGAGCTAGACCAGTCAACTTGTGAGCAACTTTTCCATCATATTCACTAACTTAATGAAATTATATTCATCATTAACATGTATTAAATGTATTTAAAAATATATCCATTCACTTTTATTCTTCCCTAATCCATGATATCACATCTCTAATCACCTTCTCATTTTTGATTGGGTTTATCACTATTTGCACCATTAGGCCTCTTAGTGATAAGTTGAATTGTATGATCAATTTAGCACACCTAAGGTTTAAAAAATATATATATAAAACCATTATCACAAACTAAAATTATTAAACTTTTTCCTCCAATTATTTACATACTTTGACTTGGTCAACTCTATCTAGTATAGTAATTTTATGAGAAACTAGCACTTTCATGTAGGGTTTGCTCACACACCTAACAAACCAATCACACTTGGAAGTGATTAATAAATTTTAATACAAAATATAATCAATTAAATATCTATTACAATCCCTTTTTATCACTTTAGATCAACTTATTTCATATGAAGTCACTATTAGGGTTCTTTAAGGCTTTTAACTATCTTCTAGTCTTAACAATCATTCATAAATCTTAGCCCATCATTCTAGAATGTAATGCTTGAAAATTTGAGATAAGATACCTAACCATATAATATGAATATAATATATCCTCATGCATATTTTTCACATTTTAAAGATCACTTTAAAAACTTTCTTGGGTAGATAACTCTTCATTTTGTACACTTGAGAGACCTTAAAACATGTTTTCATGCTTTAACCTTCAAATTTTGGCCTAAAACATGGTAAAAATACTTAAAAAAACACAAAACACATTTTTAAATGCTAAAATTCTCATATTTTCCTTAGAAATTAATCTTTATACCCCTTCTAGCCACCATCTCTCTCTTTGGTGTCTAGGCATTGACTTGCAAGTCACATTAGGTCTTGAAACTAACCTTATATCCATTGTCCAAGATATAAAAACTTCATTCACATGATCATGAAAAATATTAAATGATTAAAAAATGTTAATAATCCTTAATATGTCTTTATAATAGCTTATGATGACTCATTAGGCCAAGCAGGGTCTAAAAATGGTCTAGTTATACACTAGATTTGTAGGTCATACCTCTATAGGTTTACCTTGAGATTATCCTAAGTGATTAAATGACTCATATGAATTATAAAAAAAACATTATAAATTATATTATTCCTATATTCATCCATGTCACCAAGACATCATGCACAAAATTCCTTATAAGGACTTTTCATACCATGACTAGTTTAAGGTTACTCAAGCACTTGACGTTCATGTCTCTTTTCATGTTCTCAACACCTCAATATCATGATCAAGATCTCAATCTAATTACATATATAATATTACCATGGTCACCCACTACCATTCATATTCTCTCATTCTTGAGACCACTCATTTTACCAAGCAACCAAGCCATTACCTTCACATAAGGTCTATTCATGATATAACTATGCTTAGGCTATTTAAGTACTTGTCCTCAAAGGTATTAATTAAAATATTTTTAAAGGATTATATACATAAATATCAATCCCATACAATTAAAAAAAACTTCTTACATGACTAATATTACTCACTTCACCATGCTACCTACACATACCTTTTCATAAGGTCTAGACAAGGCTTTACAAGACACCTTGATGCTTTGACCTATTCCTTCCACATCATGACCTTAACACTAATTAAACAAATTATATATGAGACACTTAGATCTATACCTTTATATCTCATTTAAATAACTACATACCTTTAATTCTCATTATCTTGTCACAACATACACTACCAACTCACCTTGCTCATCTAGACACTAGTCTTAAAACAACTAGTTGACATCAACCTGATTCATGATGATTACATTCTCTTGAAAGAAATTAATTATCACATAAGGAATCAATTATAACAATGAAAACACTATTCCAACATACTTTGACATTAATGACATCATATTGACATCAATGATAATACTATGCCAATAGATGCATGATAAAGATCATGGTAACATATATATCATAACTTTACAAGATCAAAAATTAAATAAGCATACACACAAGATCACTCAAAATCAATTCAAAAGGAAATGGTCCAAGGAGACTACAAAAATATTTCATTCTTAAATGTTACACAATCAAAGGAATATAACTTCATCAAATGTCAAAAAAAAAAAAAAAAGATGACATATACAAATGTACATACAACAAACAATAATTTATGTAATTATCATTGAAATAATATATATGCACAAGGGACATGATAAAAGGATAATATTAAAATTATATAATAAGGTAAATAATATCAAGGAAAAACACTCAAGGAAGTGTATAAAGTAAATCATAATAAACTCGCATAAACATGTTATAGTAGCCCATCAATCAAATGTGTTAGGAAAAAATATCAAGTGTATGGCATATAAAGTACCCTATATAAGATATAATCATGGATAAAGGCATGTTTAAGTACATATGCAAGCTCAAACATGATAATTAAATATTATCATCAAACCATATAACCTGTGTGTATCAATATCAAAGAAGTAGATGCCCCCAATGTCTGTGTGACATAAGTAGAGGGAAGGCCCAACATATGAAATAAAAATAGATCATGTATTTATGTATGCTTATATCATACTCAATTATAAGTGTGACATATGTGTGTATGTAGGAATAATTGAATATGTCATCCATAAACATGGAACTAACACATAAATGCCAAGGAGTCCATAGAACATGTAGGTGCTAAAAATGTTTTTGGATTTTTGAGTGTTTTTGATATGTTTTAGATTTTTTACATAGTTTCAGTCTAGTATATCCTCATCATAAAAAGATGTAGGACCACCTAGAAAGTATTTTAAACATTGTTTATATTGATGTAGTGCTAATAATTCAATGTTTCTATGTAATGGTTTACCTAAAATAATCATGTCCATCATGTTATATGCAAATATGTGTACCTATGTTATGAAAATTTACATGTATGTTTGTGGTACTATCTTAGCATTCCACTTAACTAACTAATTTGTGGTTGGTGTGTTGATATCCATATAGTGAAAGATTTGACATGTGGACCAAAAGCAATAGATAACTGAATGTATCCTTGATATTCAATACCTAAGGGAGAATACATTAATTCATTTTTAGTATGTCTCAATAATGTAATAATATTAGTCCCATAAGCTATATCCCACCTATTTGGATTAAACCTAATATGGTGGCAATATACCCCATAAATATTAGAAAGAATAGTTAAACCATCATAATTTTGTCACTTTGAGGTATTATTATCTTCTAAAATATAATAATTGTTTTTCATTTTGCCTATTGTGGACACATCATGTATTCATCCTTCAATATTATATCTTTGGATTAGATTTTTTAATTCTGTACATTGATTGGTAGTAAGGCCAATGATTCGATGGTAATTAGAATATGGTAATCCATTTGTAGGTAGTAGTCTACTACCTAATCTATGTGTGGTAGAAGGCAAATAAATAATTATATGTTCAAGTAAAAAAGATAATATAGTATTGGTGGTATCATGTTCCATTATGCTCTCTAGCATCTAAAGCAAAGCCTTTTAAGAAGACTCCATGTTATTCAAATCGGGTTCACTGAATGTTTAACCCTAAAATGATCTAGGATATTTTATTGTTAGCCCTAGATTTGATTAAAGGGGTATATATAAATGAAATGGCACAAATGTGATAAGATCTATAACATGCCAATTAGATGTTGAACTCAAATATAGGCATATGGTGGATTAATAAAAACTAAGATAGTCTTTATATGGAAAATACAACTAATTTATGTATGGAAATTACATAGAAATAATACACTTAGTTAATTCTTATTATGACATAGTGTTAGATGTAGAATAGGTAAGAAGAAGGCTCAAAGATAGTTTGAAAAAGTCATCAAATTATGGATCTAACACTTCTAAAGCTTTGGACATTAACATCAACCTTGCATAGTTATGTCAATATTACTTTCTAGCTTTGATGTAAGTTTATTTTATGAAATACCTATTGGAAAAGGATGCAACCACCTAGATGATTTTCGGTTTTGATTCACCTTTACTCTAGTACATTCATATCTAGGTCATAGATTATCTCTCCTTATGAAATGACAAACCCCTACTTTTCCATATTCATAGTGACCTTGGGGTAAATGGGTTAGTGACCAAATGGTGTTGAGTTAAATCCAAATACCCTAAAATCATTGGGATCTACCTACATAGCCAATACTCCATAAGAGGGCCTCAAACTCATGTAACTCACCCCTATGTGTTGGCTTGTGTGTGAATCATGTAATGTAAAAAAAAAAAGTATAAAAGTCACCTAGCTTATAACTTGTCAAATTAGGCTCTTAATCTACTCCTTTAGTAATTCAGACATGTAGATGTGTTTTACCTATGACTAGCATGGAAATAGGGAAGCTTTATTTAATTAAATTCTTGATAGATTGATTTTGATAAGCTTCCTTGGTCACTTTATTCTTTTTCTAGGTGAGAAAATGATTGAGGTTTGATATTATATTAATATCAACCCCTTTGGAGTAATAACTCACATTAAATAACTTAGGCCAACCATTAGGATATGTTTTATGTGAAAATTATATGAATTTATGGAATTGGACACTTGCATCAATTCAAGACACTAATGTGTAGGGAGAAATGAAATAGGTACATATTCAAAATTTGTAGATATTGAAGATAAGTACAGTTTAAGCATTTTGGGCAAGAGAGAAGGTATGTGTTATTAACATAAGATTGGTTAGACTAAGAGATATAGGCTAGGGGACATAAGATAGAATAGATGTGATACTTTTAGAAGTGAGAAATGTCTAGAACTAAGAAGAACAACCAAGGTTTGAGTTTTCCAAGTGTATAATACTAAGTTGTTATATAATCCATAAATATCATCTACACATATCTTAGCATAACAAATTTAGTATATTCTCTATTTGAGTTTTTCAATTAATTGGCTTATCATAGAGATAGTTTATCACCCTAATGCCCTAGGTTATCTCTATCCCCTTTAACCCTAGATTACATAATGTATATTATTAGGGTTAAAAATTTAGTAAACCCAGCCTTTGATCTTAAAACCCTAGGTCGATTAGGGTTTTCTAATATTTTATATTGTTAATACATGATTTCTATAAAATATGTGCACTATGGATGCATATATTACCCACTTTGGGTTCTAATTTGTAAAATTTGTTTTGATTTTTTATATCACCTCCCTTGTCAACTCTATTAAGTAAATTTGTAAACATCATGAAAGGGTTTTTAAATAGAGATAACACTTTATCTCTCTTCATAATTCCTTTTATAATATTATAGAACCAGTATCTAGATGCCAATTTGTATTCTCTCAACCATTTATTTTACCTAAGCCTTATTTGAATAATAGCCACCATCCCACACCCATTATTTGACCATGAATTATTTTATATCCCACACTCCATATTTTTACTACTCAAATAAGTAAGGTTTATCAACCTAATCCCCAACCTATTAATATACAACAAGTGCCTCCTAAGCTTAATATTGTGATAAAATATAAAGGATATGACTTTGTCAACCAGTTAAGTAATACCCATGCTAAAATTTCAATCTTTGAGCTTCTAAAGGAATCCATTATTTACAAGGATATCACATATGAGGCATTATGTGAAACCCAAGTTCCAAGTAAGATTAAACCTACTTATTTTATGGATATCATGAAAGGTTTCAAGAATAATACAAATCTCATTACCTTTTATCCAATAAATTTACCATCCAAAGATATGATTGATCAATATTTTCCTTTGTTCACACAAGTGACCATGCTAAATAAGGGCATCAAAAGGGTACTTATTGATAATGGATTAGGCCTAAATATTTTTAGCATAAACTTCCTAAACACCATGGGTATTATCACCAATATTCTTTAAAAAATAGTTATGCATATAAAAGTGTTTGATAATTCACATACCCCTTTGGTTGGTCAAATCAAATTGGATGCAAAGAATAGGGAAGCTTTCCTTAGTTCTTTGTTTGTATTCTTTCTTGATTTTTAATTTTGTTCACCTCCTTTGTAAATGAGCTTGAGTGGGATTTTATAGGGAATAATTATTCATGGGTCAGATGCATTCACTCTAGGCCAACCTAATTAAAGATAAGGATTAGATGAAAATGATCACTAAGGATCAAAGTGATAATGGATAGGGCCACAAAAAATGGGACATTTCTCTATAGGGTTCTATTCTCCAAATGGGACACTCATATCCTACAAGTTCAGGACCTAGGAGATTAGGATTGGCATGGGGAATACTATTTGGATAAGGTAAAATGATCATTCAAAAGGTTATAGATGATTGGAAATGAGAAAAAAGGTGTCTATAATGGTCCCAAGAGCATGCAAGAAAAACTTCTGGATGGGGTCTTATAATCCACACTGAAACTACTAGTTTGGACATTTTATATGATTATATTTTCCCCCTTTTATTCTCTTAATATAGTAAAGAAGAATACTAGGATAAATGAAAAATATAGTTTACCTGAACTTACCTACAAGGGTGAAGCCCATGAAGATGTGTGATGTTGAGTGTGCATATAGAGAGCATGGTGTAAAGTGTATATTTGTAAGAGAAAAAAGGAGTAGATCAATTCTTAATAGACATGTTATGTCTAAAATAAGAATGTATAAAGGTTGGGTAAAAGAAAAAGGAAGAGAAAGGAATGAATACACATCACCAGGTACATGATCCAATACAAAATGTATTGTGATGTTGAGTGATCTTGAGTAATTCTAGTTATGTGTTGTACTAAGATTAATATCACAAATGGAGATGTGTGATAAATTCTTTGAGGATGGCTCAAGAATAAAAAGGCTAACCCTATAGCTCCATCATCACCCATTATATAGTGAAGCTATATGAATATACATGTGTTAATAGATGTTTGGATTATGTGTCAAATCCCTCTGAGTAGGTGGCTCAGGAATATAAAAGCTAGCTAGTCCTTTGGCTCCATGATTACCTACTAAGTGTGAAATGTGAATTGATATTATTATGAATGTGTGTCATATGAGATGGCTCATGAAGCCCATGAATGTTTTATAATATGAAAATATGGCATGGGTAGATGAATGTGTACTAATAACTATGCCAATCTTGGCCACTCTAGGCTTATATGAAGCCACTTTAAAACTAAGAACTAGAATTATATGAAATCCACTATAAAATGATGCCAAGTACCTACAAATGGAATAAGGCATGAAACTACTAAGAATACCTAGGTAATGTAATGAACTAAAAATAAAATAAGGTAAATTTGTCACACATATTTCCCCCAATCAATGGTGTCTATAACATGGATTCTGATCTAAAAGTTGTACCAACTACCCAATCAAAAACTAAAAGTGAGAGACATCATGTTGTGTATGATTCCCCATATATCTAGATAATCTAAGTAAAACTATACTAAAACTTCCCAATCTAAACTAGATTGTAGCTAAAAAAACTATAATTAACCTTACCTTTCTATTTATTTCTAAAAATTATGGGTTTTTGGTTGTTTAGATAGGAGTGTCAAAAAGTGGACACTTTATTGTAAGGCCTTGTAGTCTGAATGGGGCACCCTTTCCTTTAATATTTTTTATGAATATTATATGTTTATCCTTATTTTTTGGTCTACTTTGCATGTTTTTAATTCTAATTATTATTGTGAGTGTTTTGAAAACTAATTTTGACCAATAGAGGGCTATGATCTCTATGACAAAACCCCTATTTGTTGCCCCCTCTTCTGAGGGTAGGAATGAAGACCTTGCAATGACTACCCTTAGAATAAATAGCCCTATAAGTGTGTTATGCTATGAAATACATGATATAATAGTGATGATCAAAATTATGTCTCAAGATATAGTATATTTTGGGTTAGATATTGGTAGATCAATAGGGGTATGCCCAGATAGATATAACAATGTAATAATATGTACAATAAACTAAACTAAAACTAGAAATATGGTTATTTGTCAAAGAGATATGGAGCATGATGTCCATCATGACATCCAAGAAGGAAAGATAATACATGATATGGATCATGGCATTACAAATAACTAAGAAGCAAACAAGCACACAAAGCAAGAAGCAAGAAGCATATAAAAGAGGCCAAGGGGCCAAGAAAACAAGAGACATGGGAATATGTCACTCAAACTAGGAAAGAAAGAATACAAGTCATGTCCAAATTCCCACATACACATACACTTCCAAACAGGTAAGATTGGCATGAAAGCCACAAGCACATATAAGAGTAAAAGTAAAAGACAATGGCAAATGTCCTAAGGCACACACAAGTAACAAAATAAGAAATGAGAAATGTAATCACATATATCTACTAGAATTAATAAATGAATGTATGTAAATGATGTCAGTACTATCACATATAACTAATCAAAGAAAAAATTGAAAGTATGAAAAACATGCAATATAAGACTAGGTAGATGCTAAGAAATACACAAGTGCTATATACTAGTGATTGTTAATAAAATAATCTATGTAAGCTAGCAAGTAATATACATTAACATGATAACTAGAGTCTATAGTGTAGGAATGACATAACCTATAGGGTGTAGTCATGTAGAAGATGCCCTTGATGGGTAGATATGTCAATGTATGCCTCAAATGTAAAAATAAGAAGCCCCCTTAATGGGTAGACTGAACCAATCAAGGATCTAGGTGTCATTGCACACACCCAATGAAGATCAAGTAAAACATGGTAATGTAGATAAATCAATAAATAATAGCATATAATAGCAAAATGTAAGTTTAGCATGGTATTACAAATGTAAATCATGGATAATGCATATAATTGAAATGTTTTTGGTGTTTTGAGTTATTTGATTGTTTTTATATTTTGAAATATTATATTGTTTTTGGTATTTTTAAATAAGCTATGTATAAGTAATCATAACTAAACTATGTACAATAAATTAAAAAGAAACTATGTACAAGTAAGCTAATAAATTATGTATTAGAAAGACTAAGAAGAAATGATACTACCAATGAGTCTCATAAGAGGCTCCCTATCATGGTGTCTTTTATAAAAAAGAGAGATCATGCATGATCATTAATCATGATGGAAGGGTTAAGACTGTGAGTCTATAAGTTATGTATGTTATAAGTGATCTAAAATATTTGCATTAGAAACTAGCCATGAGGTCCCCCTATAACTCTGAGAAGTGGATGCAACTGTGGGGCTCTTAAGGACTCATATGGTAGTAGAAGAAGCTCTCTAAAAATGTGCTCTGTGTGTAGAGGAATGAGATCTCAATGATACTACCTTAAGTGTGAATAATTTATCTAAAAAATATCTAGAGTCCTAAAACTATCACTAATGTAGTGGTAACTCTAAGAGAGGCATTCATGGAAGTGTATGAACTCCTTATGTTGGTGAGGGAGGCCTTGATTGTTTCTGAATCTCAATTGGAGGAAGAACTATAATTGGTGGAGTAACTGAAATGGGTGATTGTAGAGTAGGAGATGGCTCCGAAGTAGGGAGTGGTAACTCATAATAAATTCCACCAACTGTAACAACCTGATTAGCATGAATATATTTCACACATCTTTGAACTATACAAGATATTACACAAAGTTTATGAATCCATGGTCGACCAAGAAACATGTTGAATACTCTTGTATTGAGAATAATAGTAAATGGTATGGCCACATGTGCTATACCAACCTATAGAGGGAGTACAATCTCATGCAATGAACTTTGTATGTGTCCATTGAATCTATTGATAACTATGTTCATTAGGGTGATATCCTTCTCTAAATATCCTAAATCTTAAAGTAATGTCATAGTACACATGTTCACACTAGATCCATTATCTATGAGAACACTATGAATGGAATGGTGATCAATGTAGGCTTTGATAAAGAGTGCATAGTAATCTAAATCATCCTCAACTATCTCCTACTCTAAGAAGGAGATCAAAGGTCTAGATAGAATTCTAGAATTAGACACACCAATTGTGTTGCTCAAAGGATGTGACTCAACTAAAGGTATCTAGTATGTAGTTAGTAGAGGGTGCGTATGATATGCATGGTGAAAACTTGATGTGACCCTTGTCTCTTATTTATAATGTTATGGGAAAGGATCTAAGATTTTTTTTTAAGCCTTGTCCTCTATTTGCTTTCCCTAAGGAGGCTCAACTAGAGTGCCAAGTTCAATAAGGTTGTCATCTATCAAGTCTTATATCTTATGCCACAAATTGATGCATCTATTTATTTTATGGCCTGGTGCCCTATGGAAATTATCGAATGCATTATGATCATATCCACATAGAAGAGGCTCTGTCATATCAACTTCATAAATAGGAGGGAGAGATAAGACATTGTATTCTAATAGCTACTATAAGACTCTGGCTAGAGATACAAGTAGATTGGTAAAGGCTCATTGAGGAGGCATAGATATAACCATTCATTGAATGGGATCTAAAACAACATTAAATGTAGGTTGATTTTGATTTTTTCTATCACCAACCTTTACTTTGTATGGAACTTTACTATTACTCTTGTTTGTTGTTTCTGATATGCTTGTGTATATGAGTTTTCCCATTGAAAATAATTTGAAATCCCTTTTATTTAGTGCATGACATAACTCAGTGAAGAAAGAAAACTTTTTGAATATTATTGACTCATGCAAAGTTGGTAGAAGACTCTATTTGAAGAGATCTTATAATTCTTGATCGGCCATGGGGCTAGTCATTTTAAACAAGATTGTCTTATATATAAGAACATAATATGTGAGATGCTCATTTAACCTTTGTTTCTATTGTGCAACTTGGGCATAAGAAACCTTGTCACATATGTTAAAGCTAAAATGAGCTAAGAACATGTCAGATAAAGGATTGAATGCTTTGAGCAACTAGTTTGTTAGACTATGGAACCATTGTAGAGCATAATCCTTTAAACTCCATGGAAATAGCTTGGTTAGTAACCATTAATTTAGCACATAGTCCAAGAATGTTGCATTAAAATATCTTAAGTATTTTTCTAGATCACCCTTGACATCATATAGAGTGAGTTTGGGTTGAATAAAACCTGGTGGCAAGGGTGTAGAAGCAATATGGCATGCCAATGGTCTATGAAGTAGAGAAAAAGAGTACAAAGCCTATATTGGTCTAGAGGCACCTTGCTCAATATGTAACACCTTAGATTGAAGAGATTTAATCTCTTGCATAAGGGTAGCCACATCAAGAGGTGAAGATGTACAAGTCATAATTGGTGGTGCCATATATGAAGGTTGGGCTACTATAGGGGGTTGTTGAGACATAGTTTCCCCCATAGTGTCATTTTTAACTAGTTATTCTGAAAGAATGAAAGACTAACTTGACTATCATTTTTAATTTCCATGATAGATTGTAAGATACTTGCATTATCTCAAGGTTTTTTCCTAAGTCTCTCTCTAAACATTTATAGAATCAAATCTTTGTTGATGAAAACATAGTCATCAATAATAGGTGGACGTGGATCAATATACCAATGTGGTTAAACATGAACATCATTGTGTATATCATCATTATTATTCTTATACTTCTCATTGTTAGAGTTATCCTCATAGAAATTAGTGTAATTTAGATGTGTAATATCTACAATAGGAAACTGAGATGGTTATTTATTCATGGTATATAGATGGGTTAGAGGAATCTAGGTGAATTTAAGAGGGTTGCCACTAGGTCTTACACTTCATCTCAAAGGAAGAGATGCAAGGAGCTTAGGTGGTATAAGGAAAACAACTTGAAAAATGAAAGAGAAGATTAAATAAATGTAATCTATGATTTGAAAAATAGCAAACTGGAACATGCATAAAAATGAAATGAAGCTCACTACCATGTAAGTTGATACCTATTAAAACATAGGGACCTAGTATATTCTACTAGGATTCTAAATAAATTATTTTTAAAATTACTATGGTGAATTTTAAAAATAAAACGTGAAACTATGATTTATATATGTAGGAAAATTCATAAGAATATTGATAAAATTAGCAAAGAATTTTCCCTAGGGTTTCTAGAGTTTTTGTGCACAAATAAAGTAATTCAGTTTCACCAAATGATATAACTTATTTTAGGAATAATGAAGTTTTATTACTATTTTAGTTAAGGGTCTAGATTAGTAAATTAGTACAAAATATAGCAATAAATACAGTCTTGATTTGTGCAACTATTTTTCTTTTTCACCTTTCTAAAAATAGAAATAAATAAGAAGAACTATAACTTAGCTAGAAAATAGACTAAGATGGATGATATAGAGGTTGAAAATGGCTATGTAGAACTAGGAAGGTGTCGTAAACCTGAATCTAGATTTCATTGGGAAAAAATATAAGAGCATTAAAAAGTGGATGATTTGGTGTCTCTCATTATTATCTATTCATGCCCCTATTATCTAAACTAATCATGAAGACCTAAAACATTTTGGGTAGTTATGTTGTGTTTGTCTTAGAGTGCCTACGAAAAATTGAGTGCTAGTCATCGATGGAACTCATTATGGAGCTAATTTTGTCTTCAAACCCTAACCCTCCATCATGCTTGATAAAATGACATTTGAGTCACTTGAGAAAGAGGAGGGTTAGTGTTAAATATGTAATAAATGTGAAATCTATACCCCCTATATGGGCACACTACCTATATACCAATACTTTGAAGAGGGATCAAGTCATATGTAGTTCTCTCACCTAGTGTGCTTTGTGAAATAGTATGATGTAGATGTAAATTCCAAATTGATAGTGTTTGAGGTGGCTAGGGATTGGTATGAGAATTTGAGTAGGTTTTCAGTTGTGTTGGGTGACTATGTGTAAAGAATAGGGAAGTTTACCTTATTGATTCATTTGTATTCTTGTTTACTTTGTAAGTTTGGTCACATCCTTTATAAATGAGCTTTGAGTGGGATTTTATAGGGAATAATTGGTCATGGGTCAGATGTATTCATTCTAGGTCAACCTAATGAAGGATAAGGATTAGATTAAAATGACCATTGGGGATCAAAGTGCAAATAGATAGGACCATCGACTATGGGACACTTCTTTATGGGGTATTATAGTCTAAATGGGGCACTCTTATCCTATAGGCTCAGGACCTAGGGGAATAAGATTGGCATGGGGAATATTATCTGGCTAAGGTGAAATGACCATTCAAAAGGTTTTAGATGACTAGAAATGAGTAAAAAAGTGTCAAGAAAGGTCCTAAGAGCAAGCAAGAAGGACCTATGGATGGGGTATCACAAGCCACACTCAAACTACCAATTTGGACATTTAATATGACTACAAATTTATAGATCACAACATAATAAGATACTAAATATACCATATTATATATGTTACTTGGACATAAAATGATCTCTTTAAGATCTATAAGACATATATTAGGTAGTATACTTGTACTTGTAGAGGTAGTACCATATTGTAATTATCATCAGATCATTGTCCATAATACCAATCAATGTGAGGCATTGAAGAACCTAATTCATGAATTAAAGATTGAAGATGTATAAACATTGTGTTAAAAATGTGAAAAAGGTAAAATATTTTCTATCTTTCATAAGAGAACTATCTCTGAAAGTGACAAAAAAATGAATATTTAACTATTGATGCTAATATTGATGGGGTATATTACCACCATCTTTAGTTTGGTAATAACAAGTGGGATACAACTTACCACATTTCTCACTCAATTGAGACATACTTCATATGAACTAAAATACTCTCCATTGATACCAAAATATCAAAGATACATTTGATTGCCTATTTTTTGTGGTCCACATGTGGAAATTTTGACCATATAGATATTAGACCATGAACCACATTTGAAATTCAAGTTTCGATAAAATTAGCTAGTCGAGTGGAATTCCAAGCTAGATAAAAAAAAGTGTATTAATTTTCCTGATATGTATATGAAGATTTGCATATAATATAATGGGTATGGTTATTTCCATGTATCATTGGCCTCAAAGCCATTAGATAGAAACATTGAATAGGTGGAAATACATAAATATAAACAAAGCTTGAGAATTTTTTTAGGTGACTGTACACATGTTGACAATGAGGACTTCCTTGATTAAAACCCTTTGAATATTATTAAAAAAAACAAAAAATCTAAAAATATTTTAAACATATACTTATTATATTAGCTTCTAGCAATTTATGTGTTAGTTTCATGTTGATGGATAGCATATCAATTACTTTTACATATACATGTTTCATGCTTTTATTTGAGTGTGATGTAGTCATACACAAATACATGATCTATGACCTCACGGATGTTAGGCTTTCCCTTTACTAATGGCACCAGGACATTGGGGGAATCCACCTCTATGATAACAATAATTCTAAGTTATATCATTACATTATCACTTTACATTATCATGTTTGATCTAATATGTACGTAGACATGCCTTTATCCATGTGATTTAACTTTTAAGAGTTATGGAGTTTAAGCCCTAGATTGTTAAAGGATTTGAGTATAGTAAATTAGGGTATATAACATGCAATAGATACATTGTAATTTGTGAAATAATTTAGCTAATCTGATATTTCTAATAATAAAAATGAATTATACAAATGAATAATTAGCTAGAAACTACTTGAGATGAAGGATCTAAAAGCTAAAAACTAGTACATGAGCTAGTATGAGTGTCTCAAATAGGATCTAGGTGTCATAAAGCCTCATATATAATAGCACCCTATTGTGGAAAGTAGTATTGTGTCACTAATTTCACTTTTGAAGGAACTTATCTATACTTATAAGAGCACATGTGTCTGAGTATACTAAGCTTATTCCTATGTAGACAAGCCCTACTTCACTATCTATAACCTATTTTGACTAATTTAGTATGAAAATGCTAGACCTCTATGTTATTATGTCATTCTATTGGAAAAATTAGTAAACATGTGGTCTTAATTGGGTAAGATGGATATACTTAAAACTCTATTGTCATGAGAGTTCCCTATATACCGATACTATGAGGAGGGATCAAGCCCGATGTAGTTCTCCCCACCTAAGTGCTAGTGAAAGTGAAAGTGAAACTAGTATGAATTTTGGTTTGAGTGCTTTGAGTGAGGCTTGATATTGTAAATATATGTATTTTTAGCTTAGGAGGGTTTTAGATGATTGTATGCAAAATTATGGTAGAATAGAGATTAATAACCTTGATTGTGTACAACTTATTCTAAGCTTCTTTGTGTGTATTTTCATTTTATTTCCATCGAGTAGATAAAGGGATAAAAATCATGTGTGTGTGTGTGTATATATATATATATATATATATGGTGCTTGTACAGGGATTAAAATAGGTCTAGGCTGACCCCAAGTGTCTTTGGGATTAAAAAGATATCTATTGGGGTTAAAAACAAGGAAAAGGATAATAACACCAAAATGGGACACTAGCATTGTGTTGTTAATGTCCAATCATGAAACTAATTTCTAGGTGGTAGAACCTAAGGCATTGGTGGCATGGATGCCTAAATAAGGATCTGAGACTAATTTTGAGATGTTTAGGGATGTGTGTGGCCCACATGAAAGCTAGGTAAGTATCTAAATGGGCCTTAAGATGGGTCTAGTGCTAAGTTAGGGATGGGTGGTCTCAAGTAACACTCTTGACACTTAAGTAATGGTTTAGCTTACTAGATTTTTCCCCTCTTTATTCTATAAATACAATAAATAAAAATGACTAGGATAAAGGAAAATAAGTGTACCTGGACTTACCTAAGAGGTGAATCCCATGAATTTGGATATGATTATGTGAAGAGTATTGTATTACATGTCCTACAAATGAAACATGCATAGATCAATCCCTACTTAAAATATGCCAAAATAAAATAAAAAATTGAGTAAAGAGAGAAGAGAGAAGAAATGAATTAATACACCTCACTAGGTACATGAACCAAGCATAAACTTTTGACATCCTCTATGTGTGTAGTTATTAATCAATCAGCGAATAACTTGGGTTGAGATAAATGTCTTACTCAATCCTCATATGTGTTTGGCTCAAGAACTCAATTTGGCCTTAACTTCATCATTACCCACCCATTTTTAATAGATCATAACCTATGAATAGCTTAGATTAGACTGGTGGTTTGTCCAACCCTCTTATGTAGGTGCTTGAATAACTCAAGTAGAGTATGACTCCATAATTGACTACCCATGTGTACTATATGCTTCTATAACTAAATTATGAAATTTAATTGATGTTGTGTGATTATACCTAAGACTACATATAAAAAATTTATAGCCAATCAAAAACTCTAAAATGAAAATCAACCTAGGGCCTCTCAAAAACTTGGGTACATAATTCATGGACTACTCGATAATGCCAACCATTATAGATGGTGTAAGGAATAAAATCTAGTATAAACTAGTGAAAATGGTGTTTGGATTAAGAACATAGAGAATGGCATGTAATTTTCCATTTCATCTAATAAACTAGTGCAAAAGTGAGCATACAAAAATAATGTGCCATGCACATGCCCCTGAATTTGATATTTGAGCATATGGATTATGGATTGAGTTATAATAATTTGTATCTAAGTATTTGAAACTAAAAATAAAGTGATCATGTCATGTGTGATGCCCCCATCTGATCAAACTGGTATGGTTTTATGCCAAATTGAGTAAAATTTGATAATATGTAATTGAATATGTGCAAACGTAGACTATAAATACTATATTTTTCTATAAAAAATAGATTTTACTATTTATGGTGATACTAGATAGTATCACCATACCTTGGATAGTATCATTGTAGTGATAGTTTCCACTTTTTTCATTAGTGTCCAACAATGATGTTTTTTTGCCAAATTGAGCTCTATATTATATGCTTGCATAATGAAAATTGTACTCTAAGTGCATTCAGATCGCTTGTTATTTGTGACAAGCCTATGTGAATTTCCTCTTTTTTTAGGGGATTTTTTGAATGTATCCAATAAATATCCTCAAAATAAAAATCTATGCATGATATGTGTTAACCTAAGCTTATATTGTATCTACATAACAAACCAATATAATATGTATACATGACATCAAAATGCAAGATAATTTGAGAATAAGTTGGTATTGTATGATGTATGTTAGATTTAGGATTCACAAGGATATCAAGATAAATATAAAAATGTAAGCATGTGTATGGATAGGAAATTTGAGTAATAAATTGAGTAACTACCTAGGAGGATGGGGAATGATGTCTATCAAGGTACCTAGGGAGGAAGGGTAGATGTTAGAGGTCTCTTATGGCATATAAAAATTGAGTGGAAACAAGTATCATGGTCATGAAACATACATGAGGTAGACAAAGTAGGCCAAGGGGCCACAATACAATGGAAATGGGTACATGTCACTAAAGATGAGAAAGCACGACATAAAAGGACATGTTAAAATTCCCAAATACATAAATAACAAGCAAGTTGGCATGAATTCATATGGAATAACATGTTCAAATGTCCACATACGCATTTAGGAAGGCACACACAAGAAAAAGGGCAATGTCACATATTCAAAGCATACATACAATGAAAGGAAGTGGTGTAGAGGCATAGAATAATGACATATTCAAATTCCCTTGAATAGATGTAGAAGCATAGAGACACAATCAAGTCTAAACTAGTATAGCTAGAAATGAAATTATTCATAAGCATGTGCTACAAATATATATAAGAGAAAAGATGTATATAAATTGAGTCTATAATAGTAGTAGTTGGTAAAATAATTATGTAGTGTATGATAATCAATATCAAGATATGAATGATGTTAAATATGTGATATAGAGTATAGAAATATGTAACCTAACAATTGGAACTATGTATAGGATACCCCCAAATTAGTAAATGTGTCAAATGAGGAACCTATGTATGTGCCCCTAGTGGGTAGATAGTAGTAAATTTGGACCTACGTGGTGGACCTAAGTCCTATAGCAATATATAAACACTCAAAAAGAATAATTGAAGCATGTATGTATGATAAAACTGACTACACTAACATAGATAACATATATAGTACCTAGAAAGTATATGAAATGTAAACATATAAATGCATACAATCTATAATTTGTATTTTATGAGAAAATATCTAAATGTTTTTGTGTTTTTTGAACATATTATATTATTTTTGTGTTTTTTATAAGTATAATATATGTATAAATAACATGAAAATGAAACTATATACAAGGAGAAAGAATGAATGAAACTATGTACAAGTATATTATATTATATTATATATATATATATATATAATATACAATATAATCTCTTTAAATGTAATACATTCAACAGGGTCTTGATTATCTTGTAATCGACTGAGGCTAGATGGTATATCTTGGGTCTAAGAATTTCTATGACTAAGTACATGCCAAGCCAATTTGATTTGAATTTTCTTCTTTCTCTTCTTTGGCATTGACATTTCTGATATTTTATTTTAGAACCAAATCATTGATTTCAAATTCTCTACTATGACCATGGCTATTGTAGGCCCATTGGATTCATTTTTGATATGATCTAAGATGTTCTATAGATTAGACGTTTATGTGATCCATTTTTGGGATAACCAAAAGGATGGGATTTCTATTTCTAGCGGGATAACTACTTTTATGCCATAAACTAGTGAATAAGGAGTAGCTCATGTCAGTGTGTGAATACTAGTGTGATAGGCACATAGTACATAGACAAGATGATTATACCAATCATCATCAAATTTGGTAGCTATTTTTCTAAGGATATTATTAATTATCTTGTTTGTATCATCTACTTGACCATTACCCTATGGGTAGTACAAAGTAGAGAATGTGTGTTGGATCTTATATTAGCATAAAATTTCTTCATTGTTTTATTCTTAAAAGAAGTTCCATTATCTATAATGATGTCTGTTGGGAGGATAAAATGGGAAATGATATTAGCCATGATAAAATGACATGTATCTTCTCCCTTTGTGAATTATAATGGAATGGTCTCCACCCTTTTTATAAAGTATTTTGTAGCTACAATAATGAATATGTGACCTCCTATGGATTTTAGATTTATCTTACCAATTCAATCAAATCCCCATAACATGAACAACCATGGGGATATAATGGGTTGTAATTTTTGTGAACAGACATGGTGTAGGTTACCATGACATTGAAAATTTTGATATAATTTGGCATATTCTTATCATTATTGTTCCATGGTTGGCCAGTAGTAACCTTATCTAAGTAACGTATGTGACATTGTTTTACCACTAAACTGGCCATTGCATTCACTATCATGCACTTGGATAATGTCCACCTTAGCCTATTTGGTGGTTAGACATTAGAGTAAGTGTCCCTCAAAATATCATTTGAATAAGTCCCCATTAATAATGACATACCAGATGGAATTTCTCTATAGTTTTTTCTTATCATTCTTTATGAAATGTCTAGTGTAATAAATTTATGTAGAAAATTATATATATTTAAAAACCATTTAAATGTTGTTGTATTATGTGTGGTGACTAAAACTGTTAAGAGTTATGTGGTCGTCATGGGATACCAATGGAGATTGTAATCATTTGATAGTAAAGATATCCTAGTCATAATTGATGTAAATGGGGATCAATGATGATGCAATAGCCATTGCATCGACATGATGATTATATTTACAAGGAATGTTTTCAATAGAGAAGTTTTCAAACTAAGCTTGTAGACATTGAACCATATTTTTTAGGGAATGAAACGTTCTTCTTTGGTTTGGTAGATATTTGTAACCTGATTGATAACCAATCTAAATCCCTATAAAACTTAATTGATTTTATTTGTAGAGCCTAAGTAGCTTAAAGGCTAAAGATAAGGGCCTCGTATTCTACAATATTATTTATACATTAAAAACTAAGTTGATAAACAAGGTGTAATGTGTGCCAAAGTGGGTTGATGAAAACAATTCCTACCTTGGCACTCAATGCACATATAGAACCATCAAAAAACATTGTCCACGTGTCTGAAGTAGTATTATAAGCTATGAAGTAATCATGAAAATCATCATTGATAAGATTTTTATCTAATAATGGGGATGTTTCCAATTGATCTATGATTATATAGCCATTTATTGATTTTTTTAACATAATATTTAGGTTGAATTTTGTAAGTAACATGACCCATTTTGTGATACAACCTGAGAGATGTAGTTTTCACATAAAAAACTTTAAAGGATTGACTTTTTTAATAACTTGTGTCTCATTATTAATCATATCATGGTGGATCTTTTAAGTAGTGAATACAAGTGCCAAATATAGTTTTTATATTTCTAGATAATTTTTTGTAGTCAAAAAGTGTATGATTGATGTAGTAAATAGCCTACTCTTTATGTTGAAGATCATGTTATTCCAAGAGTGCATCGAGTGCATAATATATCACTAAGAGATAGAGGAAAAGTGGTATGTTAAGTATTAGTGGTACCAAGGTGGGTTCAACAAGTATTTTTTAAGTGCATCAAATATATCTTGGCATGTGATATCCCATTCTAATTTCATATCCTTATTAAATGATATGGTGAATGATTGAGTCTTATTTGCTAGTTGTGACATAAAGCAACATATTATATGAATCTTGCCCATTAGAGAGTGAAGTTGATTTAAGTTTGTATGAAGATGCATGTCTATTCTAGCTTTGATTTTATTTAGGTCAACCTCGATATTACATTGGTATATTATGAACCCCAAGAGTTTACTAGATGAAACCCCAAAGATGAATTTATTGGGATTTAATCCTATATTGTACTTTCTCAATATTTCAAAAATCTATCATAAATATAATGTATGGTGTTATTGCTCTTTTGATTTTAAAATCAATTTATCAACACAATCTTTAACTATCTTATGAATGAGATCATGAGAGATATGGGTCATGATTCATTGGTATGTTGATCCTACATTATTTAATCCAAAAGGCATGACTATATAACAAAAAGTGCCCCATGGTGTGGTAAAAGAATTTTTTTCTTGGTCTTGTTCAATGATCTTAGTTTGATTATAACTAATGAAAATATCCATGAAATAAATCATTTCATATCTTATGGTGGAGTTCACTATCATATTGATGTTGCGTAAAGGAAAATCATCCTTAGGATATGTTTTTTTTAAGTCTCTAATATCACAAAAACATCATATTTGGCTGTTAGGTTTAATAAATAGGATAATGTTAGAAACCCATTAAGGATGAGAAACTAATTTAAGGAAACCAGTATCAAGGAGCAATTGGACCTCTATTTGCATTGAAAAGAAATCAAGAAATTTTCATTTTGGTTAAAATTAAATGCATTCATTATTTGCCTGCTTGTTTTAGCCCACCTAGTTTAATTAAAATCATCTTGAATTAATCATAACACACTTATGTTACATAAGCAAACCACTTACACAATCAACACATCAAAACTTACTTGAGATAGGTCCCATTGGTATTTCATTACCCTTTGGATCACCTTACCCTACCCCATGAACCCACTTGGATTTCATCACCAAGGGGAGGACCCACTCTATTCTCTAGAAAAGTATAAAATATAGACAAATGTTATATATTGCCTAAGTGATTTAGCTCAGCTTCAGGATTGTGAAGTGCAAGGAGTGAGCCCCCAGTATCAGGCCATGTACCTAGTCTAGTGTAGATTCTTTTGAGCACCAAAATTCAACATAAAACCATCTTCAGATAGCTCTTCTCGTACCCAATTTACAAGACAAATCTTATTTCACACTTTAAGACATAATCCAAAAGTTATTTCAAAGCAATCCTAGGATTAACACACTTGTAGTGAATGCACTAGTTACTTTGATTTCTTTTTTTTTTACTTTTTGTTTGAGGTGTGAGTTTCATTATACTTTTATTTTGATTTCTCATATGGTCTTTACTAGACAAAAATTTATAAATCAAACCAATCAACCACCTTCATCCTCCTCTTCCTCTATGGAGTATAATTCTAATGATGAGGGGTCACCTCATCTTTCCCCTCCTACTAGGATTTTAGTTGTGTCTAAAGGTGATCCTAATTTTATCAGTTTCCTTAACAATAATTAGGTAACTATTAAACACTACATCAATACCATGCCTCATAGAGTCTCCCTTGCTTTGGTTCCTCCTACTGACTCTCCTTATGGAATGCCCTCTCATCTTATGGTGGGAACTAATTTAAGACAACTTTTTCTAAATCCCCCTTCCCCTTCCTCCAACATTCCATTTACCACTACCCAAACTCAATCTAATGTTCCAAATTCCAACATAACACCTCCAACCACAACCCATACTTCACAGGGGGGTTAATCCCTACCTTTGGTCACCTATACCCCAATTACCATGGGATTGTCTTCTACCCATGCTTCATCCCTTCCTTTACCCTTAACAAATTTACCTATTTCTACCCCATTACAAAATATAGTGCTTTCCATACCACAATCCCTCCCACCTATCCTCATTAGGTTTACCACTCAAGCTCAACCTACCTCAACTCAACTTGCTACCTAAACCATACATACTTCTATTCCCCAACATATACCAACCCAAACCCATCAATATGGAAACATACCTCCTTTTATCTAATCGTTCATTCCCATTAGCTCATATGCAATCCCATCCCAACCTTTTGATGATCCCTATCAATATATGTCCTCTTCAATAACTTCCACCCACTACCCTTATATACCATATTCTTATATCCAACATAATCTACCTCCTAATTATGCATCTCCCCAACCTCAACCAGATCTGATTAAGATGTTAATGGACAAAATGACTAACTTGTAGTCATCAATATCTGGGTCCAACAAGCTTTTATCCTATGACCAAATTTGTAATGAACTAGTCCACCCATACATTTCCATCCAATCCTATTATCCTCAATGGTAATTACCTAAAATTTCCAAATTCCAAGGCAAGGAGGATCCACAACAACATTTAATATCATTCCATCATTCATTTTATTTGATCACATATGTTGATGTTCTCCTCCTTCAAACCTTTCCAATGTGTTTATTAGGACCCACCTTGGATTGGTATAGCAGTCTCTCTACTCACTCCATCTTTTCCTTTTCTCAACTAGCCAATATCTTTTTGGAAAATTTCTCTATCAACATAACCAAAAAGGTCTCCACCACTGACCTTTATTCCATAAAATAATTTGAAGATGAGTCCATTGTTGACTTTGTGGCTAGATGGAGAGGTCTCATCAACTAACTTTCCTTTGCCTTACCTTAACCTAAATAAATTGAATTATTCTCTAGAGGTTATGCTAAGCATATCTCACCCACTCTCCAAGTCCAAACTTTCCAAACATTTGATGAAGCATTCACCATGGTGCAAAAACTTGAAAACTGTGCCATTGATGAGGGAAAATTAAAATTACACAATAAGAATTCAAATTTTAATCCTAATGATTCTCCCTCCACCAAAACCACCAATCAACATAATATTAAGGCAAAAGTTTATACCAATGTAGTGGCTTTGTAAACTTTTCCTCTACCAACTAAAAGCCAATCAAATAAAAACAAATCTTCCAAGCCACCTTCCCAACAAAATGAAACCAAAAACTAATCAACCCTAAAGTAATATACTCCCATTAAGGAATTATATACATCTATTTTGGATAAAATTCTCAAGGCAAATCTTATCCAACTTCCACCAATCAATCCACCTCAACAATTTTATTCTTCTCATCCTTTACCTATATGGTATAATGAACAGACCATTATGCTTTTCATCAAACCATTGGACATGCCATTAATAAATGTAACACCTTTAAAAATATTATCCAAAATCTCATCGATAGTGGAGAGTTGGCATTTGATAACCCCAATGTTTCACCTAACCAATCTCTAGATATTTTTAATAAGCCATTCCTAATCCATTCCCCTTTCACCCTGTATCAAAAATGTAACCTTGAATCATCTAACTCATTAGAAGTACATACAATAAATGTTATAAATAATGGGCCTATTATTGAGGAAGTCACTACCTCCACCACCAAAATGGAGGAAAATGACCTACCATCCCTTCCTTCTAATACATAAGTGGAAGAACCAACCATCTCTCTTGATTCAAACATTACAACCACAGCCTCATCTGATTCTCCTTTAACAAAAATACCTGAAGAGGCCGCTATTGATTGTAGTGCCCAAATGGAAGAACAAATAACCCATTTAAACATTTAGTTTGAGATAGAAACCTCATCTAAGGGTATCTTACCAACCCCTCCTATATCTCCCTTGGAAACCATTCCATAAGAAGCTATCATTTTAACCACCCAATCACCACTTATGGAAACAACTACCAAAATTACAACCAAAACCATACCTTCCACCACTTCCCTTCCTTATTCTTCACCTTAGGGCTTATTATTTGAGACTAATGATCAAGGAACCATACCTATTTATAATCCCTTTTCAAGGTTAGTTTAATGTTTGGAGTTCACATCCCAGCCTAAATTTAATTGAGCCACCTTTTAGCATCAACTCGACCTCCCCTATCCTAACAAATTTGAGTCCACAATGTTGTCTAAATCTTCCCTTATTTTTGCTATCACCCCTTCACCATCTATCTCTTATAAAATTATAAATAAACCATCCCAAACATTTCCACACAAATTTTCCAACCCACCTCATGTTTATTTTACCAAAACAATAAAGAACTTGGGGATTCTTCCTATACCTAGTCCTTCTCACCCTCCTTTAATATTGTAATTAACCCCATCAAGCTCACCAAAGTCAAATCCAATTAAGTCCAATAATAAATAAGTCATACCCATAACTATGCCTCAAACTAGGCCTATGCCACCTCTTTCACATTTTCCTTCTATATTGGGATCACATCCTTCCACTATCAAACCAACTTCCCTTACCAAACCTTATAGTTATTAATCCTTCTTAGCTAATTTATCCCCATCAAATCTCCCACCAATAACAAAATTTTCAATATAAAAAACATATAAGCTCATAACCCACAAACTAATCATGCACAAAAAATCCCAACCTCACCCATTGACTAAAACCACTCTTCTAAACACTGCTTCTAAGATGAAGAAACCAATCCTAAAGCCAATATCACCTTTGTCAAAATCTTATACAATAATTTTTCAAAGGTTGTTGCAAACCTATTCCATCACCTTTCCCCCAATCAAACCATTTGACCCATGTCACCCCAAACCCACATGGCTCAATGATTATTTGATTTATATTTACCATAGGCCTCTTAGGCATGACACTAAGAACTAGAAATATTTCCAATTACTTGTCCATAATCTTTTAGATGAAGATTATCTATTGGAAGAAACTTTAATGTCTACTTTTCTACCTAATCTACCTACTCAAAAAAATCCTCTTTCCTCACCCAAGACTAAAGGGGAGGAACTAAAGAAAATGTTTGAACATCTTATCTATACCATTCACATGGTGACCTGTTATCAGGCCCAACAAAAGAGTAAGGATAAAGCTAAAGTCTTCATCCCTTGGAATTATCCTTCAACCCCTCAACCTAAAACCAAACTCTAGATTCTTCACCCTCAACTTAGAAAGCATATAAACCTAAGGTCTCCATTCTAATATCCCCACCTTGTAACCCCACTCCATTCTTCCAACAATGCATATTGAAACAACTCCACCAAACACTGACCAAACTGAGCCTCTATGATCTAATTAGTACCTCACCCCAACATCATCGAGAATTAGTGGAAACTTTGTAGTCCATAAAGGTCTAACTAGAATATCCCTAGCCTCTTGCCTCCTTTATTAGAGTTATTCAACATTCTATCCTCATCACCTTCTAAGATTTTGAGATTCCACCCTTCCATTACAAAGATCTAGATCCTCCCCTATTCATCACTGCATATATTAATCAAATTCGCATCAAATGAGTAATGATTTATGGGGGGGAGAGCATCAACATTATCTCATCCCATGCCTATGATCAATTGAATTTGCCTAAAAACATTATTTCTAAAATTTCAATAGTCCTTTGCTCTTTCAAAGATATAATGGCCACCACTTTAGGGACTATTGTTTTTCATATATTTTTAGGACCTCATACCATTATTAAGTTATTATATATTGTTGAAGCTGAATTATAATACAATGTATTACTTGGATGTCCTTGGATATAAGCTATGTATTATGTCCCTTCTAACTTATATCGATGTGTTAAGTTTAAACGTGAAGATCAATTCATTATAATCAAGGATGATCCAAGTCCTTTTACCTCTTTCTACATGACATATCATCCCATTAATGTTATCATTGCTTCTTAATCTCCCTTACCATCCACTTGAAATGAAACCCCTATACCAACCCAAAACCTCAATACCTATACCTTTAATGATGAAAAAGCATCAACAAGCTCAACCATTCCCTCTTCTAAAATTCTGGTAGAGAATCCATTCTAGTCCACTTTTCAGCATATCTCCCTTAGAGAATATCAACTTTTGGCTTTAGATGCTCTTCCCACTCCACATGAATATGAGAATCTCCAAAATGACCCATATTATGACCCCAATATTAGATCCATTTTCCCCTTTATGATCCTCAAAAATTTAACCAATTTTATCTATGGGGGACTCAACCAACCCCTCCTCACTCCCACCACCACTCCATACATTCAACCTTTCATTTCTAATTTTTCCTATCTAAATAATCTAGCCTTTGACAAAAAATATCTTCATCATTATGCTTACAAAGGGTTTGGTATGGGCCTCTAAGAATAGGGACCTCACAAATTACCCATCATCAAAACCCAAAAACCTAATAAGTTCTTTGGTCTTAGATTCAAACCACCAGAAGAATCCACATCACCAAAACCCATTATCTCCCCCACTAAAGAGTCTCCATCCTCACCTAGCTCCTCTTCCTAATCTGATGACTCTAACATCATCCCATCTAACCTTTTTTAATAAACACCATTATTTTGGGCCCACTAACCTATCTAAAAGGTGGCAAAACTAAAACCCTTCCTCTCCTCCACCTTAAGATGATCAGCCTCAATTCACCCACCATTCACACTATCTAACATGAAGATGATGACTTCAACCTTACCTACCTTAGTTTAGGGGATTCTTATATCCATAAATATCTCCCTCTTGAAAACCAAACCATTCTTAATGAATCAAATATCTCCACCCTAAGATGATCAACGTCGATTCACCCACCACTCACACTATCTAACATGAAGATGATGATTTCATCCTTACCTACCTTGGTGTAGGGGATTCTTATATCCATAAATATCTCCCTCTTAAAAACCAAACCATTCTCAATGAATCAACTATCAACATTAATTTGGGTACCCAAGAGTATCCTTATATCATCAAGATCAGCCAATCTCTAACTCTTGAAGAGAATCAATCTTATCCTTCTTTCCTTTATGACTATAACATAGTATTTACTTGGTCTTAACAAGACATGCTTAGAATTTATCCTTTCATCACTTTTTGTATCATCATCACCCATCCTAAAGTTAAACCAAGTTAGTAAAAACTTCATCATATGCATCCCCATATAACTCTTCTTATTAAACAAGAACTCCAATGCCTCTTATCTATTAATTGCATCTAGCCCATTGACTATCCACAATAGGTTTCTAACATTTTTCCCATCACCAAGCTAATAGGGGGTCTTCACCTTTGTATTAATTTTCATGATCTTAACCTTGCCTATCCAAAAGATGACTTTCCTCTTCCTAATATTGACCAACTTGTTGATCTCATGATTGGCCATGAAATGCTATCCCTTATGGATAGTTTCTCAAGATATAATCAAATCATTATCACTCCTAAATATCAAAATAAAAACCCCTTTCATCACTCCATGGGAAACTTTATACTACTAGGTTATGCCCTTTGGCCTAAAGAACACTGGAGACACTTATCAATGTGAGATGACCTATATCTTCCATGATCTGATCCATATAATTATTGAGGACTATGTCGATGATATCTTGGACAAATATAAGCATTTCCAAGACTGATTTGATGTTTTTTCAATCATTTTTGAATGCCTAATCCATTTTCATGTCACACTCAATCCCAAAAGTGTATCTTTAGAGTCTTATTAGGCAAGTTTCTAGGCTTTATCATTTTCCTTCATGAAATAGAAGTAGACCCTACCAAATTCAGAGCCATTTTGGAGATGCCTCCTCCCATTAACTTGAAGCAACTCTATATCTTTTAAGGTAAACTCTAGTCAATATGATGATTTATCTTTCAACTTTTTGATCATTGTCAACCTTTTCACCTTCTCTTGAAGAAAGATGTCTCCTTTAAAAAGACTGATGAATGTCAATAAAATTTTGATGCAATCAAGGAATATATTATTTTTCAACTTATTCTTATTCCCCTTAAGGAAGATCATCCATTCTATTTTTACATTTCTACCACTAATCATTCCTTGGGTACCATTCTCACTCATTATGATGACCAAAATAAGGAGCATGTCATTTATTACATCAATCATACCTTGATCAAATATGAAACTAGGTATACCCATCCTAAGAAACTTTGTCTGGCTTTAGTCTTCATCACCTCCAAACTTCACCATTACCTTATGAATCAAATTTTTTTTATCATCACTAACACTAACCATCTCAAGTACATGCACTCTAAGCCATATCAAAACCAGTGTATGGCTAAGTGGCTCATGCTTCTGGCTGAGTTTGATCTTGATTTTCTCACATAAAAGTCCATCAAAGGGAAAGTCATTGATAGCCAATTATAAATATATCCTCTACTTGAGAAGCAACCTTTTCCCCTTACCTTCCTAGATGAGTATATAGCAAATCGTTCTTTAGAAGAGCCCACCTACCAAATGACCATGTTTTTTGATGGCTCTAAGTGCCAAAATGGTGTGGATGATGGAGTGATTCTAATGCCACTTAAAGGAGAACCACTTTCCTTCTCATTCAAGCTTGAATTTGAGTGTACCAATAACATGGCTGAATATTAAGCCTTGGTCATAGGTCTTTAAACTACCATAGCCTTGGGAATCAAAATGCTTAACATTTTTTGGGGATTTCCAACATATAATCAACCAGGTCACAAGAGCATATCAATTTAAAAATTATGTTATTATATATTACAAGCAAATTTTTGATATCCTCTTGGCCTCTTTTGATCATTATTCTATCCAATCCATCCTATGCTTAACCAATAAATTTATAGATACCATGGCCTCTCTTTCTTCTCAAATACCATCTCAACCTACTAAATCCAAACTATTTGTTACCATCCACCATTTGTCACCCCATATTATCTCAATTTTGATCTTCCTACCATTTTTAGAGTTGAGGCATCCCCTTATACCACTTGGCATCCCCTTCTCGAGAAATGCTCATAGAGATTTCATCTAAGGAACCTCTTGTTATATCATATTAGGAGGCATTTTCTATAAGTGAGGCTTTTATGGACTTCTTCTTCACTACCTTCATAACCAAAAATCCTTTCACATCATCAAAAAATCCCATGATGACATTTGTGGGGGATATTTTAGTGGCATGGCTATCACTAAGTGTATTCTTTGCCTATGCTATTATTGACCCATACTTAACTAGGATTATTTTGACTATGTCAAGAGATGTGTCAAATGTCAAAAACATGCCAACTTTCATCACATGCCTTCTCATGGTTTTTAATTATCTTAATAATTTTGGCCGTTTTCACAATAAGGCCTTGATCTTATTAAGGAAATCAATCCCAATTCCTCACTACAACATTGATATATCATCATGACCACAAAATATTTCACCAAGTGGGTGGAAGCCATCCCATTCATATCAAACAAGGATAAAAAGATCAGTGAGTTCATTAATCACCATATCATATGCCACTTCAGTGTCCCTCATAAAATCATCACTAATAATGGAAAGTCTTTCAAAAAAAAATCCAAGCCCTTTGTGACTCTTTTGGCATTAATCTAAGCTTCTCCTTGCCTTATCATCCACAAGCCAATGGATAGGCATTATCTCCCAATAATGCCCTCATCAAAATTCTTGCCAAGGTTGTTAGTGCTTCTGGGTGAGATTGACACCTCCATATCTAATTCTATTTATGGGCCTATCACACTACTATCTAAAATGACATGATAGTTATACCCTTCTCCCTCATCTATGGATCTAAGGAAGTTCTTCCTCTCAAGGTCTAAATCCCATCACTTAATGTATCCTCGCGTAATATTATTTTTGAGAGTGATTATTGCTAGGAGTGTATCACATGACTCAAACTTATTGATAAAAATCACTTGGTTGTATTTAATCATCTTCATATCTACAAAGAGAAAATCAAACATGCCTACAAAAAGCATTTGAAAAAGTGAGATTTAAACATTGGTCACCTTGTCCTTAAATAAAACCAACATGTCATCAAAATTGAAAAGACCAAGAAATGTAAGTTTTATTTTAATTGGTTAGGACTTTATATTATCACCCATAAGTATGGATTAGTTGCTTATCACTTATCATATCTCAAGATTAGACTAGAACCTAAGCCTATCAATACTTCATATTTTCATCCTTTATATTATTAATAGGATCACACTCACATCTATGTCTAACTTAAGCTCATACCTTAGTTCATGAGATTATAACCTTCATTTCATTTCATTTGAGAACATTTGATTTCAACAAAGGATCATGTGATTTATTTGTTACAAACATCTAACCATAATCCTAAGTATGGGTATCATGACTCTACCCATAGCATGGTTCTCATGGATACTTTTTATCTTTTACTAGATTGAAACCCATGTTCAATTATTTATCAACCTCTTCCTTTCATTTATCATTTGCCTCTTATGCAAAGTCTTGCCTCTATAAAGGTATATCTTCAGGCCTAATAGGCTTGTCCATGTCAAACAAGGAATCACATTCCAAATCATTATCCTCAAATGAATGCACACTACTCCCTCAAAAGAAAGTTTCCCATATGTTTCAAAAATAGCTTAAAAATAGACTGCTCCCTTGAAGGATAACTATAAAATAAAAATTTTAGAACACTCCCTTGAAAGATGGCTAATGCAAAAGCAATATTTTGAAATTCATGCATCAATCAACTTTAACCACCTACTCAAAATCAACTAGAAAAAAATCTATCAAACATCTAACAACATAAGAAACAATCAGATATCAAAGTCAAAAATAAGTAAGCTATAATCAACTCATGTATATGGTATTTATATACTTCCCACATTGATCATTCTACACATTATTATATGGTATGGACTTGTCTATTTCAGCCCTCTGGTCACCTATAAAAGGGGCAAGCAAAACCACATGGGGTTAACCCTTAGATCATTTTCCCTTCACCCCTATTACCTTCTCTCCTCTCATAACTCAAGGGATTATGAGTTTACTTGATATGAAGTGATCAAGACACCCTTGTTATCAATCCAAACATGATCTTGTAAAGCATTCAATTGGATTATGTTCACTAAGGTATTTCACCTATGGGTTCTTTTTATTTTGGGTTCCTCCCTATCAGAGCAATGTACTTACTCCTTACTCATTTTTGGTGACATTTGGGCCCATTTGGCCTTCCTTTTGACATGGCTATGTTTTCTTGTGTTTCCACCTATCCTAGACCATAAACATCATGATCATATCCTACCCATTATTTTAAGTCAAACATCATGAGGCACATCAAATTTCCTCAAAAACATCATACCAACACTTAATATCAATAATGATAATCATTATAATAACACTAAACATCCACATAATGAACATAGTCATCATAAACATTATCACTATCATCATAATCAAGATAATGACAACATAACATGTCATAATCAATATCATAAATAGTGTAAACATCATGACCATAATCAACCAAATTCTCTGTATAATCATCATCACTATCATCATAATCTACATTTTAAAAAACATAAACATATCATAATCCCTCTCATACTTACCATAACCATAATAAAAAATAATGATAACCCTAATAAACATCATGATCATAAAGACATCCATAAGCATATAACATCACAATCGATTAACCATAACACCATAATATCATAACAACACTAACAATGAATCCAAAATCATAATCTAAATCATCAACATCATATATATGATCAAATCACTTGTCTCTCTCTTGCATGGATACATCTCTCATCTTTAGCACATAGGCTGACATCAAAATACATATATAAATATCAAAAAAGTATCCAAATCTCATTATGGACTTACACCCAAACCACCTACACCTAGCGTACTTGTACTTACCTCACCATCTAGTGGTGGACACCCTAGTATCCCTAATTATAATGTAGAAGCTACCCAGTGACCTAGTGTAACCACTACCAAACCTCCTACTAGGCTACTATTTTATTCCCCATACCTCATCATGTTAAGTAGCTAGGATAATACAATAGCCTCATAATATCTATGTTCCTCAATATTAGTTATGTATCACATCCTTAGAACTATGTCTACTACTCTTGCTCCTCCTCCAACAACTACTACCCTATGTCATAAAGTATCCTTCTCCTATGTGATTAACATGAGGCTAGCCCTTGCATGGTATTGATTCCTTGTTAATGTGGTAACGTATCCCTATTAAACCATAATTTGGGCCTATAATGTAACTACCTAAGCCTAATCCACTGTAAGGGATACTAATGTCTAGTCATCTCCACCTCTACCTTATACCTATGTAGGATCAACATCTACAGGACCCTATCCATCATATCCCCATCCAAAGTTGATAGTTGCATACCTAGTTTGGTACCAACTATGCATTTCTTCATGGCTCCAACATCATCAATAGAAACTCTAACTAGTATCTCCCTAAAGTTTAATAACCCCTTTTCTAGCTATGGCTTTGAAAATTGCTACTTAGCATCATCCCTCTTGTAATGGGGCACATATAGAGGTATATCTTGTAAGATACCAAATTACCTCTTAATTCGATTAATTAGGATCTAATATATCTCTCTATCTCTCTTGCTATAAGCCCACTACCATATTTTCAATGATAATATGTGATATATATATCCTACCCATTTGGGCCAATCTAAGTATGGTCTCTAGATGATGTCTATGATAATTAGACTATCTAATCACCCTTTTAACCACTCAACATCTCTAGATCTACCTCTTTCCCCTGAGAGTGCTAGGTCTATGTGCCATTACATGAACCCAACTCTATAATCTATGGGTGTGAAACCATCCCATTGAAATCCCATGAGTCTTAGTACATGCATGTGCTCATAATCCCAGTAATGGAACATAAACCCAATGCTAATACCATAACATATCCTCACTTTGAATGCCTAGAGCTCCTTGTAGATCTATACCAATAATATAAGGGCCCATCTAAACACTATACCCCCAAGAAACATCTCTATCAATATACCTAGCAGTAGTGAGGGGAATCAATCACTATTTGAATAAGGAACAACATAGAAAGAGATACCCATCATCATCATCATCATCATCATCAAGCATCTATCATCTGGGTCCCTTTAGCATAATAACATATATCATAAGCCCCCCATATGAAATTTGGCCTCTTATTAATCATAACCAAATAACCACTCCATAAAGTCCTCTTACTCATCAATCTTTATGTGATAAATTGGCTCCCCTCAAATTGGTAGTCATGTGATCCTATGGATGTCCTCAAGAAATATCAACATATCACTAGTTGGGAGTAGAAAAGTGTTTATAGCTAGGTCCCATCTCTCGATGAGGGCCATAATCATAGCTACATCCTAGGGTAAGTGCTGGTAATAATGCATGGCCCCTAGGCTAACTACCACTATATCTCACCACTCCACATCCATCATCCTATCTCTACACTCCATGAATAGTTTAGGGACCCAGTACTTCATCTGGATACACTCATGTGCCTACACAACTAATCCAACATTATTAAACTTTCCACACTTTTCTCTTTAATATTATCCCTCCTACCCACCTATTCCAAACCTCTTAAGACATTGTAACCTATTCCTTGGACCCCTTTTCTAACATCCAAATCCATCTAACTCATTCTCTTAACCTATATTTTCCACCTATTTACCTCTTTTACTTTCCATTATATCATCCTAACCTAACCCATTCATCATGTTCCTACCTTTTTTATTGATGAAATTGGCCATCTTTAGCTAACTATTGATTTTTCAACGAACCATCAATAGTTTTGGGTCTTAAAAGACCCCCCTCATGGACCACTAATGGTTACTATGTGTAACCATCAGGGATGAAACCCTACCACCCATTTCCTAACCCAACCCCCAATATCCTAAAAGCCTTTTAATTTATCCTACTTTTATACCTATTCCTCTACTTTCCCACTTTTTTTTAACTCACCCCAAAACCCCTTTCCCCTTATCTAGGCCTAGGGCATCCCAACCCATCTCTATGGTTTTACTCCCCCTTTTCTCTTTGCCCTACTTCTCCTCACATTATTTACTTCTAATATATTCATATTATATTCACTTTATAAACATAAACTACATCATTCTATGCATGTTTCCATGGTTGAAGTCTTCCCACTCACCTACATCCTCAACGTCCATCTATCTGTCACTCCACTTGACAAATCTCCACCTTTACAAGCACATCTGCTAACCAATCACAAATGCTCTAGCTCATAGTTGATATGACCTACCAGCTAAAAGCTCACTCTCAGTATCTCACCAACATCCAAATGAACCTTTTCCATTTTGTTTTTACCTTTTTACCTATGTGGAATTATGGTTTCACCCTAACCATCGATGGTTATGGAATCATCAATAATTTCTCCCTAACTATTAATGGTTAAGATTTCTCCCCTTTTTTCCTTGATTTTTATCCCACACTTTCTTACCCTTTGCCTTTCTTACCTTAACTTTTACCTATTACTACATTTGGATTTAATCTGTTTTAGATCTACCTATCCTAAAAACTAGGTAGGCAATATACACCTACCTAGTGCGGTCAAAGTCAGCTCAACTACCTCACTTCCCCATCCTTACCCATCTTTTTTTGCCTTATATTATTTGATGTTGACTAAATCTTTCACATATTTTATAATGACTATGCATTATCCTTTGATCATTTTGACCAATTTTTCCATGTTGACCATTTGAACTTCACACCACCTCATACATTACCCCACCACTTAGGTTATTTTATAGGATCACTTCCTAACCTGGATAATTATAACCCACCCAACATTGCCTAGATCACATGAAAGGCCAAACCCAATTAGCTATGACCAACACTATGGACCAGTTACCCTCTCTTGTTTATCTAGAGCTTGATCTTATTTTTCCAACTTTGGCATACTTAGTCACTATGTGATATGGATATCACTCTTTGTCACCTATTGTGCATGTGTTCATGTCTCCACAATCACCTCAACCACCTTATTTTCCCTATCAAAACATGACCTAATTTCTCAATTCTTTAATCATTTCCCAATTTCAAGGTGGGTACCTCCTCTCACGAATCAGGGAAACCAAACTTGGATCTTGACTAGCTTCATATTTTTATTCTATAGCTTGACCCCACTACACAACAAAAATGGGGAAAATGTAGACACTTAAAAACTACACATAACAGTTTTTAGTGTCACCCCTTCCTCAGTATGATAACTAAGTTCATTAATGACCTAACATTCCTAAAACACACCTTCTAATTTACCATTTAAATCACCATTTTTAAACATTTTATGTTCCTAACCAACAAATCACTGATGGTTAGACCTAATAGCTAATAGTTACCTCTAACCATTGACAATTAGACATAACCATCAATGGTTACCCCTAACCATTGATAGTTAGGTAAGTCTTTCTTAGTTTTAAAGACTTAAAACAAGTCATCTCTTTGTGTGAGTTTATCAATTTAAAAAAATGTGAACTTGACTTTGAAATGAAGCTTTTAAAGTGGTAAATGTAGGAAACTTCACCCTTGATCAATTTGGCAACTCTCTCTCTCTCATCCTATTTAGTAACTTTTGCCTATAAAAGAAGGAGAAGAGCAATAGATTTGGGATCTTCTGTTATCAAAAATTAGACATTCAAGTTTTATTGTAGGTATCTAGCATCCATATTAGTGAGAAAACATCATCATTTTAGACTCAAAACTCTACCAAAATCATACCATAAACCGAAAGTACTATTACTCTAACCACATAATTTTAGACTTCTTCCACTTAACGATAGGTATTTTGAATCTATTTTTTATGATTTATCTAATTTTAGTGTCAGTACTTTACTTGAACCTCCTATACTTCACTTCCTATCTTCTAGCCTCATATCTAACCTTCATTTGTCTAATCTCTAATTTATACCTTCTACTTTATTCATTGCTAGATTTGACATAGGTAACCATTGATGTTTTCCTTAACCACCAATGGTTCACCTTAACCATTGATGGTTACCTAACCATCGATGGTTTACCTTAACCACTGACAGTTCCCTTTGACAAAAGTTTCTAGCAAGCAATTTCACCCTTTTACCCACAACCAAACCTCACTTTCTATGTTTTCCTCTAATCACATATCCCTTTCTAATTTTCTAGACTAGACCCTGACCCTTTTAGTATTAAATTAAATCTTTTTATTTATAATCAAATTATTATTTCATTTCTCGTAAGCATTTACTTTCCTTATCATTAAATGCAAGGCCCTTTTTTATCATTTTATACTTGAATGTTATAAATAGTGGATTTATAACCTCTGAACAAGCCTTGTGCTTCTCGAATCTAGCATACACTAGGAAATCCACTCAACAAACCATCTAACCTCCTATTTTCAAGTTTATGTGCTACTTTTACGTTGTTCCTTTTTGGCCAAAGAGGATCTCCCACATTCTTATGGATTCACATGTGTATTCTACTATGTATTTTTCTACACACCCTAATCATGAAATTTATTTTATGTACTTTCAAAATTTAAGAAATGGAATAAATAAATTGAGCACTTATGTTGGTAAAAAAGGAAAGGGTATTTTGTTTTCAATGAAACTAGAAAAATTTTAAACACATACCTTCTATTGAATGTTTAGGGACCCTTGGAGTTTGTCACTTTCCCTTGCAGCTACTGTAGACTAAACATATGCTTAATTTTACAACTCTTCAGGAATGTCACAACAAAGAGTGGCTTTAATGTCATCAAGGAGCTCTTGGGAACCATATTCTTCTATTCTAATTGAAGTGTCTTCTTATTGTAGCTTATCTTACACCCAAGTAACCTATTATAGTTCATCTTCTTTTTTATTATGAAAGACTAATTCATAGCCATCCTTGATAAGGGGTGTCCCAATGGTGATTTCCTCTTATTTTTCACTCAAATCACTCTCATCTTATATCATCTCAACTATTTATTCATCGTTTATCTCATCAAGGACAAGCTCTTGCTTAAGGGATGACATGGTAGATCATTGGAAAAGTTCAAGAAGATGAGTCAAATCCAATGGTGTTGTAGATAATTTATCATGCTCATTGAGTTACCTATATTTGACATCCATAACTTCCTCTTTTTGATGCACATTATATTATATAGAGCTCCATGAGAGGAAATTCTTGGACTCTCAAATGATATCAGACTTGTCTTTCACCTTAACACATTAGATTATACTTGACTGATCTCCTCTTCCCTTTGACTGATGCATTTATTTCCAAGTTGGAAATTTAGATGTAGAGATTTCCTTCAAATGTGTCATAACTTAGGGAAGGAATGAATGTGTCTTTATCTATGATTGTGTTTCTCCTATATCTACTATTTACTGATGTAGATGTTTGCCTCTAAGTTTAATCTATTTAGCAAGGTGAGCTTCAAAATCAAGCACCATCTGATCAGAGGTCTCTTCATGTTGATCATAAGGTGAATGGCCTTGAAATTTTTTCTATGAATCATGGAACTTAGCCTTCTCAAGATAAACTTCTCCCTCCCTTTGAACTCTTTCTTGGATAGACCTTCAAGTAGGAAAAGTTGGCAGTGCTTGTGAGTAAATTTTAGGGATTTGACACACATTTATTTGAGACTCTTAAGGGGTGAAGAGTAGTTCAATGGAGGAATGATATGGGATGGATAAGGGGACATAATGATGATTATGGTGAACTTTCTGCCCCTCATATACTACTAACCTCTCCTCAATCTTGGAAAATAGACCCTCTATATTCAACATGCAAATGTTAACCCTTTATTGAGCTTCTCTCATAATAAATTCCCACTCTTCTTTGGCCTAATGCAATTAAATAATCTTTCTCTCAATCACATACCTAAGGATTTCTTGGCCATACCCTCTCAAGGTGTCAACATTCACTATGTGCCTTTTATATCTCAACAAGGTCTATTTGAGGATTGATATGGATTGGTTTGTGACATGCTTGGGCTGACCAAGAACATCATGATGTTTCCATGATTGATTAGGATGATAAATATGATGCCAAAGAGATGGATTAGTCTCACAATTAGGTTGGTAATCTTGGTAATGAGGACACTCATTATAGGTCTGATAAGGGTTCTAATATTTTTCACAAGGGTGAATGTAGGGCTGATAGGTTTCATAATAAGAATGATATGAGTCATGGGGTTACCGATAAGGAAGTTTGTGATATAATTCTTCCCCATATGCATCCATCACTCAACATGAGACATAATAAAATCAATGCAACTATTAATAACAACTATTATTACCATGAGATGATAACTTTGTGATGGCTTCCACCATGAATTTCTAACCATAACCTAGTATATGAGTTTTTGAATATGACTAAGATGGCCAAGATGATACTATGAAGGATCCAATTCTTGAATCTGGTCCCACTAGGCATGCCAAAACTATTACGAACTGAAGTTACACCCTCTAAAGGAGATTGTTCAATTTTACATCAAACTTGGATTAACATGGAAATGGCCTAAAGGCTATGGGTGACATTATAATTATACCAAATCTCTAGCTTATGAGACTAGCTCCCTTGATATATCAACTTGAACTATTATTATAAGACTTATTTTTATTGGGATGGAAAGGGTTAAGATGAAAAATTGGAAGGAAAACCTATACTAGGAGTGGTGATTCACTAATGTTTGCATATCCTCTCTTGACTTCTTCCTATACACACTTATAAATCTAATGAAAATAAGAAATTAACGAAGATTATTGACACAATCCTAGACATGAATATTTCATGTAGAGGTCAAGTATAAAGTCTATAACATGGAGGCAAATAATATTGGTTTGTATAAAACACTACTATCCAATTCACTCTTTAATACCACTATTACCTATCAACACTTCATATAACTTACATAGGATGATAGTATGATATTAGGTGAAAGAGATGAATTGAAAAATAAGATGAACATCATGCATTCTACAAATCAAAAATGATGACACATACTAACACTCTTACAAAACTCTACAACTATTCTTTCTTTATTGATTAAAGGCAATGTATAATTATGGTAAAGCTTTGCTACACCCAATCAAGGGATATAAATAAAAGTCTAAGTCCTAAATATATAGAAGAATAAGTAGATAAATAGAGGGAGAATGGAATGGAGGTGAGAGGAAAAGGTCATAAATGACCATAGTCAACTCAAACTATAGTTTAGTTAAAATTAATTACATAGTCCTCCAAATGATTCCCCATGTGTTGGTCTCTTCAATGACCCCTTTAGGCATTAAGGTGGATTGCTAGAGGCTACAAATAAATTTTTCAAGGCATATGCTTTCCCAAAAGAGTTAATCACTCCTCTTTATGTAGTTACAAGGTGAAATTGGGGTGTAATTACTTTCAATTAGGCATTGATCATACCATCACCTTTTATACATGTTGAATAACCTTAAAAAATTACTTCCATCTACCATTATGACCATGAAGTGAATTTATCTCTCATATCATCAATTAAATGGCATAATTAATCTATGTTTACCCTATTTTCAGTCCTTTAATACCAAATTTCATTCCTCTTGGTTGACCAAGTAGGTTCATTAGGCCTATTAGGCCTAATTACTTGACTGTGTGTGTTTGGTAGCCATGAAAACTTGTATGAGACCTTAATATAATATGAACATGCATGTACAAGTATAAACATGTATTTCATACCATGATTCAAATCTTGAAATCATTTCACACTTGTGACCTTGCTTCACCTAGGTAACTAGGCCACTTTCTCTTTCATGTTTTCAGACTGGCTATTTAGAGGAAAATTATAGAGGCATTTATAGGAATATTTTTTAATATATGGTATCTTAGGAAGATTAAAAAATTATTAAACCTTCTCCTCTAATTATTATAAATTTTCAAACAACTTTGTAACTTATTCTCAAATAACTAAGTATAATGACCAGGGTGTGTTATTAGTGTAATAGATGTTTCATGTGTTTCTCAGGTAATTTTAGAGTGTTTGAGTATAATTATCTCTATTTTCCCACGTCTAGTATGTGTTAGGGTTTATGTAGGGTTTTAGAGGTCTACCATCTTAATGATGGTTCACAAAGATGATACCTCCAATCCAAAACTTATGGTCATGGATGTTTATTACACATAGGCCCCTAATAATCCTAAAAATATTAGTTTCCTATTATAGGCTCAATATTCACCCTTGGAGAGATTTCATCCGAGTCCTTTTAATTGAAATACACAATGAGAACAACCCTAGGCTATGGGTCACCTATAATGAGGTTGAACCTCTGGAGGAGGATAGTTTCCTTTTGATGCTCACCTAAAATAATGAAAATTATTGAGAAAAGGATTAAAAGGGTTTTAGGGCTCCTCAGAAGGCTAAAATGTGATGCACCAAAGTTAAAATGGATACTCATACAAGCTTAAACCCATATTGGATTAGTATAATACACCTATAGCACACAAAACCTCACAATATCACTAATTGCATAAATATTTCATAGAAGAGGTTAACATAGAACACTAAGCTAGACCTTAAAATATATTGAAAACACCTTTGAAGAGGCAAGTAGAAGGACAATAGATTAGGAAGATTTTCCTTCACAAATTAATCATACACAAGCATATTGAGCACTAATCAAAAGCAAGAGGTTGGCAACGAGTCCATCTTATTACTTCAAAAGGTAGTTCTTAAAATATTTTGATAGGATTTAATCATATCAAATGAACACACTTTTTTAAGAGTCTCAATGAGTATCCTTTTCCTAGAGTAGAATGAAAAATTCTAAGGGCTAATAACTCTCATAATGGGAGAGAGACTAGGATATATAGGAGAAGGAAGAGAGAGAAAAAAAGTGGGAACACACCATAAAAGAGGGAACACACCCTCTTAGATCATTAATTAAGCTTGAGCTGCCATGCTTTTGATCAATTAGGATACTAATCATGGTCTACCAAGTGGAAAAGTCCCTATAGGCTCCAATGATGTATTGAATGCTCTTAGCTACAAGTCCCAACCACCATATCCTTTCTTTGATCCTTCACATCATCCCCCACTAAAGACAAATATTTCATCATCATGGATCTAAAAATATCATGGAACTATCTATTTTAGATGGTTTCTTGTAAAAAATATGTCCATGCTAAAGGATGAGGAGCCTCTTCAATAATCACAAACATCTAGCCTAGATCAAATCGAAACCAAATCTTTTCTATAGATGGAAAACCACTCTCCTTTATTGGTTTTCCTATATACTCTTATATTAATGTAGACCTACAGAATTCATAGATTATTTTGATCTTAATTAGGTTTAAAATACCTATTTTTGTCTTTGATAATCTATATAAATTAAGAGCTCATTATACACAAGGATCCTTTTTTAAAGAATGGAGAATACAATTGTAGAATGAACCCTGTAGGATATAAATCTTTGAACTGAAAGTCTATATTTAGCTTTAATGGTGACCTTTATCATTTATTACCTTGATTTAATTATTGTGGCCTTTTAATGGCATTAAAAGAAGCTTTAATGGTGGTTGGGTGATCTCTATAAGACTTTCTTGTAATTTTCAAAAACCATGTCTTTGGTTCAACCTTGTCCATCAAATATTGATAGGGCCAATCAAATTGATCCAACCTATCTTTAAAACCATTAGATTTGTAGATCCTTGCTATCAAATATTGACCTTTTGACCTATTACACACCATTAATCTCCTTGTTATAAATTAATGTAGTCCATTGATTTACTCCCACAAAGATCCTTTGACATGTTGATTTTCACTCATACCATTAGATTGAAATGTATGAAACAAGGCAAGCCTTTGATCTACCTGGGCCCACTTTCTTTTCAATGAACATTCATCATTAGATCTATAATCTATGAACCCACATCATTATATCTTTTCCAAATTTTAACCTTTTAATGGATTTTAACCCAAGGACCTTTTGACTTGTTTGACCCAAAGAACCATTAGATATGTGTTGTAAATATTCAAGCTCATGTAGAATATTATATCTTGATCAAATTTAAAAAATTTAAGGACTTTTTTAAATCAAAATTATCATTTTCAAATCTCAAACATGACACTTGCATGAACATCCTACCCTATAGGTCTAAATTTTAAGCTCCATAACTTAAGCTAGAAAGATTGTGCAGACATGAAACTTGCAAAGCATGTTCTTGGCATGAGGAAATCCATAGTGATATAATATTTTGGATTGAAAAGGATTCCTAAGTGTATTTATAAAATACACAAGTGAGGTAGTCTAATTCATATGACATCCTAAAAATGGTTTGGTTCATTTAGACTTGTGCTATGGGGTTTTACTTGATCTTTGGAAGCTCTAATGATTTACCTAAGGCTTGTGTGACTTATCTCTAACCTTGAACTACTTGGACACCATGAAACCTACTTAGATCCTCATATTTGTAACTCTAGACCTATTTCAAACCTTTCATCCACTCATTCCATCAAACCATGAAAAATCTTTATATGTGGGCCAAATTTGGCCAACATCTTTGTCAACGCACAAGGGTTGTATGACTATATTCATGAGAACTCAGACCATTCACCTTTTCTAATCTATTAGTCATGAAGTCTCCTCTCTAGTTCAATATATATACCTAAAACCAAAAATAAGGCTGACCCCTTCAAAAACCTCCTCTTGAAGTAAAAGGGGAAATAATTAAAAATAAAGGTAAATACACATATATAATTAGAGAAAAGAAAATAAGATACCCTACTAAATAAATGTACACACAAGATCTTAAATAAAATCATTAACCTAATCTAATATGTATGCTTTTGTAATTTAGAAGTGCCTTCTACTTGGGTCAAATGGACAACTTTTAATGTCATTCAATTGTAACAAATTAGGATGAAAAATACATTATATTGGAGGTACTAGAATTGGTGAACTAGATATCTTGATGGCCAATCCTTTTGATGTGCTCTCTAATGGATGAAATAGAACAAACATCTCTAATGTATAAATACTAGTCTAAGTCTTCCTATATTAGGTCATGTTAGATTGTAGGAACACTTGTAACATTTTGTTATGATGGCTCAATTTTTTGCTTTGAATGAAGCACAACATGTGATGACTCCCATTTGTTATTCTCCAATTGAGTTAAGTACATGATAGGGCATCCTTTTATTAATACAATCATTGAGCATTTAAATTCTCCTCACTCTTACACTTTGTTCCTCTATTATTATGCTCATCAAACATACTCAAATCATAGTTTCCTTGGGTAGGAAATGAGTCATTTAAGGTGACCATAGTTGAAATTTCAACCTCTTATGACTCATTAGGATCATGTTCAATATGCACATTTTGATCAGCTACTTCTTGGACCTACTTACCTAAAGTTATAGGTGTGTCACCTAAACCTAAACATAAATCTTCTAGTTCATCCTAGAAGGTAGCCTCCTCTTGGTCATTAGAAAGGATGTCAATATCAACCTCACCAAGACTCAATATATAGTAGCTGAATTGGTCTTCTTCCTCTTAAGAGAGGGGAGTCTCATCTTTGTAAGCAAGGTCTAACTCATTAGGCCTTTGATTTTATTCATTATGATGTTCATCAAAATTTAACACTTGAACACTTGATATGTATTTTTCATCAACCTCACACAAGGTTCCATCTCATTCTTAAACTATAAATGAGGGTTAATTTAACCATCTAAGGTCTAGAAAATTACACCTATCTTTCTCAAGATCGAAACTATTTCCCTCTTGCCCTAAACTATGAAGGCTATCTTAATTTATCACCTCATCTTGAAGTTTACCCACCTGAAACACTTAGTCCTAATCCTCTTCTTGATCTATATAGAATGGTCCTTTAGTAGTCCATTCAAAATCTACTCTATTTTCATCTTGAGGGTTGACCTCATTAGGATCCAATTCATTTGTGTCAAAGCCATGCCAAAAAGGTTGGTGCAAATATGAATTTTCCCATTTTAGATGAAGCAGGGTTCCCATCATGATATTTTCATTATATACACTTGTGTTGTTCTCTTTAGGCTCATCTTTGACTATATAATCCTCCTATATTCTTTGTAGTTTCTTGCTTCATGAGGGAGATGGTGGGAGGGTGAAGAAGTTAACCTTGTATCTTAGGATACTATCCTTGCAACTAAGGACCTTGAAGGCTCTCTTTAATGTATCTTAAGGGAGGGAGATAGAGTCATGTAAATATTGTACACCAAGATCATTGAGTTGATCTATGATTTCTTGATTCATTTCTTGCAAAGTTAACCCTTCCTCTATTAGGATTGGTTCTTAGACTACCTCAAATAACACCTCCTCCTTCATCTTTATGCACTTTTGAACTACTTTCCATGATGGGAATGAGTATGGAATAATCACTTTTGCTTATTTTTGAATGCTTATAGGAGAGAGTGGTCTCAAAAGTGTGAGCATGACATAGCCATGGTCAAAAGTTTTGGAGAAGATCCATCATGGAATAGCTTCATGATCTTGAGTGGGGATGGGTATAAGGGTAGCATAGGGAAAAATGATTATCTTAGGCTTAAAATAATCTTTATCCCATTACTCAAAAACTTTTTCAATGGACAATTCCCTCCCTTTCATCTCTTGCTTCTCAACATGTGGATAGTCAGCTTCTTCAATGGATGCCCATACATTCTAGAATTTTTGTAATAATATATTTATCACCTCCATGGCATGAATATAAATATTATCCAAAATTAACCCCCTCATTTATTTTCATGATTATTCTTCCTTGGTTCAATATTGCCTTTCTAGGTTTTGACAAGGATGGACTTTTACAAGGTTAACTAGGGGGCTCATCAATAACTCTTAAAGGTTGAGCTTGAGGATCTTGAAGAGAAGAGGGAATATAAAATTAGTCCAAATGAGTTTGATAATCTTCATCAGATATTAACATGATATCTACATTTTGGACCATGTTTCTCATCATTTTTATGTCCTCATTTTTATACGATGACCATTATTCACCCTCACAAATTGACAATTTATTCTTGACCAGCTAAAGAGAACTCTTTACTTTTTACAAAAAATGGATAGGGATGATTGGAGAAAGATCCAAACCCTTACCAATATCCCTTATAAACTCAATATAAATTGATAATGCTTGATTGACTCCTAGTAAATATGTAATAGGGTAAGCCTGGTCTTGACAAAGGGAAATAGAGGACTAATTTCAATGCAAAGGAGGCTAACCTTGGTCATAGTTAGGGGTAAAAGGAGGGAAAAGGCCATCATAGGGATGATAGGATATTTGAGGGCCATTTAGGGGAATACATAAACATTATTTTCCTAATAAGTGTGGTGCTGAGGTAAGGAATAAGCATACTAATCAAAAGATGATTGATTATACATACCATATTAAGATGACTAGCCACCTAGGTTGCTTAAACCAACTAATGAGTGCTTGGACTTACAGTTGATGTTTGCACACTTACCTTTAAAATTTGATTTTATTAAGAGAACACCAAAAATCTTTACTTAGTGCATGATAAACTTTATCCCCCTAGGTATGCCATAAACTATTATAGGCTCAATCTGTATCCTTGGAGAGAGTTATTCGGGATCCATCTAATTGAGCTACACAATGTGAACAATCATGTGTTATTAGTCACCTATAATAGGGTTAAACTTCCAGATAAGGCTAGATTCCTCTTGATTCTCACCTAAACTAATGAAATTTACTAAGAAAAGGGTTATAAAGGGTCTAAGGGATCCTAAAAAGGATAAAAGGTGATGCACCAAAGTTAAAATAGACACTCATGTAAGTTTTAACCCACACTAGATCAATATAAGATAACTATAACCCACATAACCTCATAATATAACTAATTTCATAAATATTTAATAAAAGAGGTTCAAATAGAACACTAATGTAGACTTTTAAACAACTTGAAAACACCTCTATAGAGGCAAGTATAGGGACAATGAATTAGGAAGATTCTCCTTCACAAATTCATCATACACAAGCATACTAAGCATTAATCAAAAGTAAGAGGTGGGCAAAGAGTTCATCCTATTACTTCAAAAGTTAGTTCTTGCAATATTTTTATAGGGTTTAACCATATCAAATGAGCACCCTTTTTCAAGAGTCTCAATGAGTATCATTATCTCATAGAAGAATGAAAAATTCTAAGGGATGAGAACTCCCATAATGGGAAAGAGACTAGGATATATAGGAGAAGGAAGAAAGAGAGAGAAAGTTGGATCACACCATCATAGAGGGAACACACCATCTCAAATAATTATTTGAGCCAGAGCTACCACATTTTATGATAAATTAGGACATTGCTCATGGCCTACCAAGTGGAAAAGATCCCATAGGCTCTAAGAATGTATTGAATGCTTTTAGTTTCAAGTCCTAATAACTAGATACTTTTCTTTGATCCTTCACAACATCCCCTACTAAAGATAAAAATTTCATGCTCATGGATCTAACATAATCATGGCCCTATCTATTTTAGATAGCTACTTATAAAAAATATGGTCATGCTAAAGGATGAGGAGCCTCTTAAATAATCACAAACATCTACCATCAATCAAATTTATTCTAAATATTTTCTATAGATGGAAAACCAATCTCCTTTATTTGTTTTCCTATAGCCTTTGATATCAATGTAAACCTATATACTACATAACTCTTTTGATCTTCATTAGGTCTTAAAGACCTATTTTTTCCTTTGACCAACTACATAAATCAAGAGCTCATTATATATAGGGATCCTTCTTGAAATAATAGAAAACACTTTACAAAATGAACCCTATATGATATAAATCTTCAACTAGAGGTCTATATTTAGATTTGATAGCACCCTTTTATCATTTATTACCTTGATTAAATCACTATGGCCCTTTAATGTAATTCAAATGAGCTTTAATGGTGGTAAGATGATCTCTACAAGACTTGATTGTATCAGTCAAAAACTACTCTTTTGTTTTAACCATGTTCATCAAATATTGCTTTTGCCAATCAAATTTATTGAACCTATCTTTACTCCCACTGGATTCACAGATCCTCGCTATTATATCTTCACATTTTGCCCTCTTGTGCACCATTGATCTCTTTGGTATGAATGAATGTGTTCCATTAATTTCTTACCATGAAGATCATTTGACATGTTGACTTTCACTCATATAATTGGATCAAAATATACAAAGCAATGCAATCCTTTGATCTACCTGGGCCCAATTTCTTGTCAATGAACATGCACCATTGGATCTCTACTTGGTGATCCCATAGCATTGAATATTTTACAAATTGTATAATTTTATGTGATTTTAACCTAGGGACCTTTTGAGTTGTTTGATGCAAGAGTAAACCATTAGATCTATGTTGTCAGCATGTGAGCTCACATAGACCATTATATCTTGATAAAATTCAAACCCTTCAAGGACTTTTTTTAATCCAAATGATCATTTTTGAAGCTCAAAATTGACACTTGCATAGAAGTCCTACCCCATAGGTTCAACTTTGAATCTCTATAACTTGAGCTAGAAAGCTTGTACAGACATGAAACTTATAGAGCATTTTCTTGGCATGAAGAACTCCATGGTGCTATAATATTCTGGTTCACAGGGGATTTTTAGGTGAATTTATAAAATACACAAGTAAACTAGTCTAATCTTTTCTATATGACATCTTGATGACAATCTAGTTCATTTATATCTGTGCTATGAGATTTTGATTGATATTTTGAATCTCCAATGATTTACTTGAGGCTTATGCAACTTTTCCCTAACCTTGAACTACTTAAACAACATGAAACCTACCTATACTCTTCTATTTGTAACTCTAGACTTATTTAAAACCTTTGGTCCACTCATTTCATCAATCCATGTAAAATATTTATATGTGGGCCAAATTTGGCTAATAGGTCCCATGCATCTTATGTGAAGAGATGTGAGAGAAAGTTGGTGAACCTTAAGCTTTCTATAAGTAGTTTATAAATGTCTGTAGTCTTAACCTTTATTTATAAGCCTAGACCCCTCAACCTAAATCCTTATACTATTGATCTCAAGTGTGTTTGGGTCCTAAAATCCTTATAAGATCATTGTCCTTGAGTCCTTTTGTGATGAGAGATATGAGCTTTTGAATAGGCAACTCAAGTTAGCTACATAGACTATGGTAGCTTGAGGTGGTTCCTTAGAATTAATTGGACATCTTTATGCTTTTCTCTACTTGAAGCCACTTTGTTTGGACCTATATCATCCTTATAAATGTTTTCAAGGTCACAACTCTACTTAGGGAAGTTTTGGGCATATTTCATTGTAATGTGGGGTTTCTAGGCCTAAATCACATCATTAGGCCTAATTGGCCTTGACTATGTTTTGGGGGTCTAAGGGAAGTATAGGTGATTTAGGGTTTTATAATAAACATAATACTATCTTCACCTTAACTCAACCTTAACACTTATCTCTAGCTATTTGGGTCACCACCTCTACCTACTACTCTCATGGGATATCTTAATACCACATTTTAAGGTGTTCTCAACATTTATATGACCTCAATCATCATGTATAAGCCTTTGAATATCATACACAAACTTGTTTAGGCCTAATTAGGCCTAACAATCATGTTCAAATCATTACATTTTAAATGTTTATTAGGGTTAAACCAGTTTCATAGAAGACTGAAAATAATTCATAAAATAATTACACCTATGTGACCAATTAAACACTCATTTATTTGCGAGGTTTAATGTTTACTTTCCTTATTAGGACCTGACTATATGTGGTAATCCTAAACGTTGACTATGAGTGTGAATTATCCTCTTGGATAGTGCTCTTAAGTGATTATAAGCATAATCTTGTGAATAATATGACCATCACTTTAAATATACATTTTAAAATCTTCCATATTACTATTACCCTTTAGATATGGAAAATACCCTTATATAATAGTCACATGCCTATGCACTAGTTTTAGGTCTAGTAAGACTAAATGGGCCATTAGGATTTTTCTTATTTTCAAGGACTTATTTACTTCAATTAAAACATAATGAGTATGATGAAAATCATGTTTTTCCACTAAATTATCTTTGCCTCCTTTCACTTTCTTCATCAAGTATAATCCATCACATTTTAATTTCTAAACCAAGACCCTGGCTATAGGGAACAACTAGGTTCTTGACTATGTATAGGGGTGTTTAATATTTACTTTACTCATTAAAGATATTAATCACTATGAATCCCATATTTCATAGCCTTTAATTCCTTTTAATATACCCTCAATTCTTAGACACTCCTTTTTGTAGGGCTTCATAGTTCAACATTCCTTTAAGTAACTTTGTTTATAAGTGACTTTCTTGCCTCTCAAGACTGTGAGTGTAACATTTGGGGGACAAAATGTGAACACTATATTATTATCATGAGTTATATTTTTATGTTCATAAACTACTTATTATATTATTTAGACTAAATATAGGGTTAATCATTTAATTTATCCTTACCTACCGTCAAGACTACAGGTGGTTCTCTAGGCCTAGACTATATTATACCTCATTTGAGGGGTGATTTGATGCCTATTTGAAAGAAGACAATGTGGTAATGGCCTTTTTTCTCTTATAACCTTTGAAATATTCTTCAAAACATATTTAACATCGTTATTTATCCTATTTCACCACTACAACCCTATGTATACACCTTGAGGTCCTTGACTGATCTTGCCTTCTCTTTGAGTGAGTCTAGTGTGTGGTTCTTGATGGACCCTATCTGCCCCTATTTTATTCATTTAAATTATCCTTCATAATATTATATGAATATATATATTCTCTTAATGTCATTAATAATTTAACCTAATAGTTTCACCTCATTCCCTTAGCTTTTATAATAGGCTTGATGTGGCTAGATGAGGATTCATTTGCATAGTGGTTTGAGAGTGATGATGGTTAGTATATAGGGAAATGAGTAAGAGGTATTTTAGGTAAGACATTAGGGAGTGATTAAACATGAGGATATTGTGTATACCTCAAAAACCACCAAAATATCTTTTACAACTACTGTATTCTATTTTTACAACTGAGAGCATACTTACTCATGATAGTCACATTGGGGATAGGACTTGAATGGAACCTAAAAATGATGGTGGATCAGTTGGGTGTTTTGGAAAGGAATGGTGGTTAAATTTATTTACAAGGAACTATTACACAACCATAACATATATTCGCCTTTATTATAAGGCTCTAAATACCCTATAATACATGGAAACCTATTTGTAGTCTACAAATAAGAACATGGAGATTTTACTACTCTTACACCCCCACACATGTGAACCATGGGTTGAGGGTGATATATATGGTATATGAGAACCTATATACCACATATCAAACATTTATTTTTATAAAATCCTAACAAATATACAAAAACCATTCTACTTTCTAACCCCTACACAAATAAATAAGCTCATTGGAGTGACTAGGTTGTTAACATTTATTCATAAATATCAAGCCATGAACCTAAAGATAAATGCCATTAATAATAAGGTTAATGTAAACCATTCATTTTATTAAGATACCATCTCCCCCTTTTCTCTCTCCTATCTATATTATGCACAAATCTGAATGCTTTCCTAAGCTGCAAAGGAGATCAATGAAAGGGACAGGTCCATTTTTGACCTATTTGACATTATTTGACCATGAAACTTCTCCAAAACATTATAAATGATCTTATATTAAATATTTTATCCCCCTATATACATAACTAGCTGTACAAGTCTTAGAACCTTCAAGAAACACCTAAAAATCCCTTTTTTTACATTTTTCCATTTTTCAAGGTTTAAACCTCCATTAGAGGATACATGGAGGTAAAAAGTGAGTTAAATGATATTTTAAAATAATTTTTATGGTAGGAATATTTGAAATGATGTATATTTTGGCATGTGTGGTGCACATTTGGCTAGTGGGGAGTAGAAATGGGTCTTAAAAAGACTTTTTTGATGTGAAACACGTAGTGGTGGCTATAAGATGAAGATTTAACCTCTTAATACTCTTATAAAGATAAGAAAAAATTTAAATATTACCTTTTTGAAATATTTTATAATACATATAGACTCATATGAAGCATTTGAGGGGCATTTGATGGCCTTTAAGGGTGAATTGAAGTGTAAATTGGAATTAGATGAGTATATCATGAATAATGACCTTAAACACACTATTATACCTCATTTCATGACTTAAAATAATGTTTATACACCCTTAAATCCTATTAGTAAATCTCTCCCTTCTTTAAATTGTTTAGATAAGCCTAAAACCATAAGCATTCGAAACCCCATTTTCTCTAAATTACCTTAATATTTTCTAAATGACCTTAATCTTATCAAATAAGGTTAAGACCATTGTTTGATGTTAAAATACTTCTTGACACTTCCTCTCTCATTCTAGGACCATCATGAGGATTAACGTATTACCAATAGACCTATAAACAACCATGACATAATGAGCTTACAAGCATACTCCATGATGCCTCCAACAATTTTGAATGATTGTAAGAAGCATTCATAATACATGAAAAGTTTAGGAATTATAAATAAGATTAGATAGTTTATCATGCAATTTTTTGATGGTACGGGTTGACATTTGTCTTGTGAGTCTAAAATGTCAATAGGTTATATTATGTAAAACCTAAAAATCATTTATAGATATTATGAGTGGGACACTATCATAATGCATTGGACACTACTACACCAAATTAGTATCTAAAGGAATGCACTACTATCCAAGGATAATTATGATACTTGGGTTTGTGTTTCTAGCATTGAGATCTATATGCTCACTAAATTCCATAGTTTGATTCTTCTTAGAAAGCATATTTCTATCTAAGTTATTATTTCTCTCTCATTCTTTCCACATTTAGTAAATCAAATAGGTAAATTTTTGTATAAATTAATGGTTGTATTTATTGCATATTTATTCCATGATTTTCATATTCTAACACTTTAACACCTAGGGTTTTAAACTCCATAAATATATAAAAGTTAAATCATTTAGTGAACATGACTTACTTCAAATAATTCAATATCCCTACGCATAGACTAACTTTAGGGTTTATCTTTCCAACCTTCTAAAACTTAAACTTCGATTTTAGATGCTTATAATTTATATATTTTTTCTAATCATGATAATAATGACAAAAGATATTTATCACTTTCTAATGCAAAGTTTTCTAGTACCATTTACATGTTTGTTTCCTTTCATTTAAAATCAATTCTAATAATACATAAACACATATGTAAATCTTATTCTATATCAATAAAAATATATTTTATTAGACTTATTCCATAAATTTAATACCATAACAACCATGTTTGAGGTTTCAATGTCACAATTTATGCATAAGAAATAATCTCCTTCTCCTCCTCATCTCCATGAGGGTGATAACTACTTTCCCTCTAACTAATTCCTTGCTATCACTCCTCCATGATATGAAGCAATCTATACTATTTTTATTAATGACCATACTTATCCTATCCACAACTCCACCTCTTCTCTATAGGGTGTGTGCCTACATGTTCATTCAAAAGTAACGAGGGTTTGCACTTTTGAGACCTTAAGGGATCAAATTATTAGTATGCAAAGGTTAATTTTAGAATTTCAAAATTAAAATCATATATTAAATAAAACTATTAAAAAATTATAAAATCATATGATAATAAACAAATCCTCTATGGCACACTACTGTCAATCATGTATATGCATCTTCACCTAGTCTATTTATGGAAAGCAATGTTCCACATCAAAACAAGACATCACAAAAAAGTGCATCTGCAACTATTGATTTAAAAAGTACTTAAATATCAAATAGAATTTCAAGTGATATTTTAAGGCAAATGATTAAATCTAAGTTGATCAACCTACCTCCTCTACATATAGTAAAGAGATCTATATACTATTGTACATATCATAAAATGGATGGTCATCACACAGATTCATGTTTGTCATTGAAAAAGCAATTAGGATCCTATAAAAGATAAATCAATTAAAAAATCCATAGTGATAAATGAATGTATTAAAAAAATATCAAATTTATAAATATTATAAAAGTGCTTAACAAATCATAAATAAGAACAATAAAAGGTTCATAAAGAAAAATCAAAACTAGAAACCATACCAAAAATATAGGTAAAATAAGTGAAGGATAAAAATATACATCTCCAAAATGAGGTCTCAATTTCAAAATAGTATGGGTTTGTTTAAAAATATCTAAATAAATTTGATTATCAAGGTCAAGTGTAGGGAAAACATGCCCAAGGCATCACTACTTATATTATAGCAGTTGATAATGTTGGCAAACAAGGTTTGAGATTCATGAAACATGCTAGGGCAAATAATTCATAGATACAATTTATTAAATAAAAATATCTAGATACACATGTAATGTTATAAAAAGAGTAAGAACTTAAGTTTCACATTCAGAATCAGGCTAATCCAACAACCATTCTCAAAAGAGGATTTATCACAAAAGAGCCTCTAAATCACCATATTCCTACAATAGGCACAATTTAAAAAGGCATAATAATAGAAACTATTTCAAATCACAATTTAGAAATGTCAATTCCATAATATGAGCCAACTCCCTATGCTTTTTTGGATACAATATAAGTCAACACTAACATTCCATTGGTTCCAAATCAATATGATAATGGTGAGTGGAACAATATAGGTTATTGCGATTTCCAAGATACTAACAATGAACAATACTCAAATTTACACTACACAACTCAATTCTATCATAGCACATCCATCAAAATTCATGAGGGCTTAGCATTCTTATTTTTGACACAAGACACCTTGATAGTGAGTCTCTTGTGAGACTCATCAATTATTATGTTCCTCCCTACTTGTACATAGTTATTTTATTCTTTCTCCTTGAATATGTTTTCATTTTCATTTTTCTTGTACATATCCTATACTAAAAATATAAAAATTATTTAATATGTTCAAAATATAAAAACATTCAAATATTGCTCAAAAATATAAAGTTTTAGATTGTCTGCATTTTCATGTTTACATTCCTTATATTTTATAGACAATTCATATGTTATCTATATTAGTATAGTTAGTTTTATCATACACATATGTTTCACTTATTTTCTTCAAGTGTTTAGAGATTCACATAAATCTAAATTTTCTACTATCTACCTATTAAGGGCACATGCATAGATACATAGATTCAACATTGATACTTTCACCCATAGGGGGCATCATACTACATATATCCTAGTTTTCCAAGTTACATCTTTCTATACTCCATAAAATAGATTTATCATTGATTATATCTTGATATTTATCATCTTATACCACTCATATTTATTTCTAACTACTATTAATATATACTTAGTTATGTACATCTTTGATCTTATACATATTTATACCACGTGTTCATACATATTTTTTCTTCTTCTAGTTTTTCTAGTTTAAATTTGATTGTGTATATTTGCTTCCATATATACTTGATGACATTTTAATATGTCATTATTCTATAGCTCTATGTAAATTCTTTGAATTTTTTGTATGCTTTGGCCATGTGCTCATGTCCTTGTGTGTACCTTTTGCTTTTTTATGTGGACATTTGAACACGTCCTTCCATGTATATCTAAGACAACCTTACTTGACATTTACATATGTGGACATTTGAACATGTCCTTGTATGTATTGGCTTCTCAGATTTAGTGACATATGTTCATATCCCTTGTATTATGGGCCATTGGCCTAGTTTGTGTGCCTTATATGTGTTGTATGTATGCTTTCATGTATGTATCATGGACATGAAAATTATCTCTTGCTTGTTACACTTACACTCAGTTCTATATTCCATAAGGGACCTCATGTATCTCCCCTTCCTCTTTGGGTGACTTAATGGGCATCATGCCCCATCCCCCTATGTAGTTACTTAGATTATATCCATATTTACTTTTCATATACATGCTTACATCATTATGTATATATCTTGAAAATATTTTGAATGTTATATCTAACATACATAGTATATTACCAGCTTATGCTTAGATTATCTTACATTTTGATCTCATGTATTGTTACACATTATATTGGTTTATTATACATGTATCATAATACTCAGGATAACACACATGATGTAGAGCTTTTATTTTAAGGATAATTATTGCATAGGTTCAAAAAATATTCTCAAAAGAAGGGGTATTCATAGGGGGTTTTCACAGATATCAAGCCATCCATGTGTACTCAAAATATAGGTTTTATCACACAAACACAACATACAAAGCTCATAATTTGGAAAACATAGTGGAAAATAATAAAGATGGATTAGTTATAGTTCATAAAAAAACAACATAAAAAGACACTATCATAACCTAATGGACACTAACATGGGGTGCTAATATCCAAGGGCTATGCTATTATACAATAGCAATAAAAATTATAAAATACAAATTTCCTAGAAAGGTACGACAATTATAAATTAAGTTTGCAAAGTATCAATCACATATTATCATTTATGCTCACTTTATTCTCAATTTTACATAGAATCATACCAATTTGCTTAGATTTGGGGCATGATGCTCATCATGATCATTTATATTTATTTTTTTGATATTCTTAGATATAGATCAATATAAATTAGTCTAGAATCCATATGCATAATTATTAGAATTGACAGAATGTGCACAACACATTATTTCCATATGTTCACTTTTACACCATTTGATTAAATGAAATCACAAAATCCATGTCATTCTCCATATTTTTAATATATACACCATTTACACTAGTGTTTCACTAGATTGATGCATTAGTTCATCTATAGACATTGGCATTACCAAGTAGTCCTTAAGCTATATACCTAAGTGCCCAAGAGGAGCCTAAGTTATTTTTCATTTGAGAGTTTACCAGTGGCCCTAGAGCCATCCTATATAGTTTCATCTACATTAATCAGCTTCAGTTACATCATACAATTTTAGTCATAGATTCATTAACTACACATGGGTAGCCAATGATGGAGTTATAACCTACTTGTAACAACCCCACTGGTTTTACTAAAATAATGTAGTTTATTTTTAAAATAATTACACAAATTAAAAAAATTAGATTCTATCATGATGAAACCAAAATGATAGTGATATTTAACTAAATACACTAGTTTTTAAGCTAACCATAGAAAAGTTCAAGAGCTAATATATTTAGCTAATGATCATAAAATCAAGATTAAGTACTATGCTGATTTATAAAAATGAATACTACATTTATTTCATAAAATTTTATTTACAAATTCAAACACAATTAATACAATGTTACATCCAACTAATATAATGATAAAGTAGACAAATTAGTATAATTTTAGCATAATACATGTCTTAATAATAATTTACAATGATACAATGCTCCATAGAGCATGTAAGTCCCAATGAACTCATAATATCCACAAGTAATCATGAGTGTATTTACTAGAGTAATTTTCCACACCAATCATAAATGATCGATCGCCTACACAATCTCCCAACTAGGGAATGACCCTCCCTTCATGGATGGTATATAATGATGATGTCAGAATCAAGAGTGATAACTAGAACCCATGTGCTATAAGATAACTATTACATATAGTATATCATAAATAAATATATTCTAACATGATATCATACTAAACATGTAAACTAAATCAAATATATGATATGATAATGTTTAATCATAATCACTAATTTGACCAAAGTTCATATAGTTCTTTTATCTCAAGGATCAGTTAATTTCATACACACTACTCAATTGGATTACACCTTATCTACATATTAGTGATGCTAATTAAGTAAGTGAAATTTGCCTCACTCATTTATTTAGGCCATCAATAATAGATTGGTTCATATATTTAAAAATATCAAAACCAATGGATTTCAAAATGAGTTTTCCCTTACTAGCATCTATATTATGTGCTAATACAAAAAAGTCTCTAATACTAGTATTTAGTCCATGAAATATATCATATAAAAAATCTCCAAACATCTATTTATTTATATCACAAAAAAATTAGATATATAATCATATTTCAATTCATTATACCATTTAGGTAAAATAAGAATAACAATCAAACCATCTAGGTAAGATTATAATTATCTAGACAATCATATCGGTAATTAATAACTCATTCCACAACCACTATATTTTTATTTCCTAATTGTAAAATTAAAATGTTCATAAAACTAGTTAATGCTAAATGGATTGAGCTAAATATTAGCAAATACTACACAACTAAAAGTTAAGAAAATTCCTTAAGTTCACTTCTAAGTTAGCATTATTAAATTAGGTAAACAAACACAATTTAATAAATCTTGATTTAACATATAATATGTTTAATTGTCCATCAATATATGCATAAGAGTATACAATATACTCAAATTGAAATAACATTCTAATAACAATGAAAAAGTATCAATATAAATATTTTTTTGCATATACTAATACACAACCATATTAAATTCCTTCCAATATCCCAAAAGAGATTTAACTATGGTGTTACAACTGCATTCTAAAAATCCAACAATTCTTAATTTAATATCTCAAAATGTAAACAATTTTGACAATTCAAGTAATTAGATATACACATACAAATTCATTATTTAATTTATTACGTACTTTATCATAAATAGTATATGCAAGTTGTATATGGTATTCTCTAAATAGATAAGTATTCTATCATTAATTTCATAGTATTCTGTATATAATTATAGACATTTACAAACTCATAATTTACATATTCTTTTCCAATTTATATGTAAATACTGAAATATATTATTTTGAATGTGTACTATTCTTTGTACTTGATAGACCATAAATTAAATATCATATGGTCTTATTCACAATAGTCTTTAAAATCACAACTATGTACTAGTTGAATGTAAATTGTGTGTGTGTGTGTGTGTGTGTGTGTGTGTGTGTGTGTGTGTGTGTGTGTGTGTGTGTGTGTGTGTGTGTGTGTGTGTGTGTGTGTGTGTGTGTATTTCTACTTATACATATTTTAAGAGTTCATTCCCATGTCCACTCAATATAAAAATAGTCACATAAATTAGGCTTACACAAAAATACCTCCACCAATATAACCACAATAACTAACCGATCGATCTATATCTCCATTTTTGGGTCAGTCATGATATTAACATAATGATGTATATTTATGTAGGTACACCATAACTTGAGCTATATATGTATATATACATTGATAGATACATATCTATAGGTCAGCAAAGTCCTGAAGATTATATATATCCATGCATATTTATACAATTATATATAAGTCTTATAAATGAAATAAAACTAGACTTGTTTTATCTTGCTTAGAAAGGGATTTCTATAGCTGAGGTGACTTATAAGAAACATTAATACCCATTTACATCTTTATACTACCTACTTTAATCATATTTTTGTCTCATCTAAATTCATACACATAGTAATGCCCTAGTTTGGGCTTAACATTTTAAACTGAATTTACCATAAAATCAAGCTATTACTTACTATGAAGAAAAAGATGATTCGATGATATTTTCACAAGATTGATTTTAAACTAATATTTCTAGTAGTACCCTACTTGGTCTTTTTTACAAATATTTGACTTGATTTAAATAAATAACAACTCAATGTATAAATTTTTATAAGGCAAGAACTATTTCATAAATAATGTAAAAAGATTGAGTTAAAAATCGAAACCTAGAATGATAATAAATTTCAAACTAAATAAATCCATTTTGTCACAACTTTTACCCCCCAAATATTTTGATAGGGTTTCTACCATCAAAGTTTCATTTACAAACAATTATATAGCTTGCTCTAAATTTTCTCAAAACCATTTAACCCTCCCAAAATACATAGAATTCCTACAATAAAACTCAGTTAAAAGGATTTACATAACATAGCTATTTGATCAAGGTTTCTAAAGTCATATATTTATCTTTGTGGATGGTTGATCCATCCATAGCGCCAAGTATGTCACCTTATTTTTCCTACAATATCAACATAATGAAAAATGAAACCCTACTCAAAACATTTTACCAATTTTAGTTGATTTAACTCATACAATGCTCAATATGAAATTTAACCAACATACCAACTTGGTAAAGAAGACCATGACTATGTTACACTGATAATGTGTTATCCACTCTTGCTCCCACCTTACACCTTCTTCTTTATGCTTATTGTGTACCTAGACATATCTTCCCCCCTCATTTAACCTTCTTGCATTCTATTTTCTTGTTAACCAAAACTCCCAATATCTTTTCCAAATTGGCAATGATATTCATGAGCTTGGCCAATAAATATTTGCATGAAAAAACTAACTATAGAAAAATAGAAAAGCATAACTATTTTTTCATGTAAATCAAAATGAAGTATTTGTTTAGAAAAGTAATTCAAAATAGCTCAAGTCAACGTAACTCAAACCCTAATCTCACAATTTTTCTTCATTAAGTCATAATCATTATGCATATTATTATTAACCATGGTTTCATAGTAATATTAAATTCCCAATATCCTCCTAAACATTATGATTATTAACATTAATAATGATTTAAATATTAAACATTGACTTATAAAAAATAATCATTTAAACATTATCATTAACAACACATTGATAACTATTAAAGTTAATAATCAGCTAACATTAACATTTAAGTTCCCTATCTCTTATATAACAATGCATTGATAAACAAGACACTTTCATAAAAAAAATAACACACATCAAAAGGTAGAAACAAGGCATACCAAAGACATTCATAGATTCCAAGAACACATTATGACAACATCATCACACAAAATAAGCTAAGGCAACATAAACATTCAAATATTGAAATTAAAAACACATTACCAGATTAAAAAGCAATAACCAAGATCATAACATAGAATAACTACAATATATCTAAGCCAAACACTTATCAAAAGCATATTATACTATTTTGGTGTGTGTAGGATTCACAACCTTAATTATATCATCCCCCAATGCCTCCATCTACACCACCTTCTCTGATGATGCCCTCCCTACATCATAGGTTGAGTGATGGATCTATATCTCATCCAACTTTAAATAATAAATCTAATTAACCTAAATAATTAATATATACATATTATACTACTACAATGAACTAAATAAACATGATAATCATGTACATAACATATAAGTACAACTAATTTAACAATTTAATGATCATGTAAAGAAGAAATATATATTTATCCATACATAAATATATAAAATATAGATTAAATAAATATTAATTAACTAGTCAATAACCATATAATCCAGTAGTCAATAGGTTATACATTCTAGAGAGGAATCATGATGTAACATCCTTCCCCCTAAATCTAGTCATCATCCTGATGAAACTTATTCCAACAATAGTTATGAAATTAAACATTATTAAATAGAAAATTGAATAATATACAACAACATATTAACTAGAAAATGTGGAAACAACCTATATAACTCATCATAATCCTCCCAAGTGTCACTATATTTAGAATATTGGTCTTTCTGGACCTCACACTATGACACCTATCTATTATGGAACTAAGTTTATGAGTGTTAATTATTATGATTAGTTCTATTGTGACCAAACTAGGATCCATAACCTATAAATCATTCTAATCCAATGCATGTGAAGGATCAATAACATAATTTTTAAGATAGGACAAATAGAAAACATTATGAAAAAGAGCTAGAGCTAGTAGCAAAGCAAGTCTATATGCTACAATATTGATCACTATACAACCTCAAAGGGTACCACATATCTTGGTGAAATATTCACTAATTTAAACAAATTAATCAACCTTTTCTAAGGCTTAACCCACATAAATACTTTATCACCAATACAAAATTATCTTGCTACTATTTTCAAATTAACATAACTTTTCTATCTATTACTAGTCTCAACCAATTTGTGACTGATTTTCATAACTTGGTCTTCCATATCCAAAAGCATTTTAGGTCCAAATAATACTCTATCCTATAATATATCCAAACCAATTGGTGTTCTACACCTCCTTCTATATAATTCCTCAAACTAATCAATTTTCAATGTTGATTAGTATGAGATGTTGTAGGCAAACTCAACTAATGGAAGGTGTATGCAATCAAAATTACATGATGTACATGACTTAATCCTAGATTGGATAAGATAGATCACACCTACATGTTTGATTGGGTATACACTTGTTAAGCGAGAACATGACCAATATGGGGATTCATTAGACTCGATTAGGGGATCACCCGTATCACTTATCACAACATATCATACTAGGAAGGGTTTTAGATCTTATAGTCTAACACAATCATATAACAACCATAAAATAGTCCTATGATTTGATTTTCACTTATGTCAATAAATAAGGGAGTAAACTATTCCAATAATAAGAAAAGTAAACTAATCTAGTGCACACCAAAGATTGTGGCACAATATGAGGGGTTCGATGTAAAGCAATAAAATATGTATATGAAACTTTAAATAAAGTAAGTATGAGCAACACCCTAATATATATAATATGAAGAGTAATATTATTTTAGCTAACACTTATGCTAATTCTATCTACTAAAAGAGAGGAGAACAAAGTTAGAATATACTTACCTAAATGTGAACATGTCATGATTCAATCTCTCCCTTGGCCAATAGGGCTTTGCAATAGGTTATTATGGTTCTTAAGGATCAATTTTTTAGGCCAAAGCATCCAAGACCTATCCATAAGACTAGATTCTCTAAAATAAGAAACCTAAGCTAAGACTCCTCAAGTAGAATGGTGGAATAGTAGATTGTGAAGAATCACGAGTGAATAATAAATCTTTATTGCATATTTTTATAATAAACAAAATGAAATTATATATATAGGATTATCTCAACTAAAAATCATTCAAACATGTTAGTTGTGATAGGTTAACCAGGTCAACCTAGTACATTCTCAAGCTAATGCTTAATGTCTTTGCTAGGTCAGTTGGAAGGATGAGAAACTAAAAGAGCTAAAGTAACCCAAAAACACACTAGGCTAACCAAGTTGACCTAGAGTATCGAACAAGTCAAAAGGGTAATAAGGAAGGAAATAAAGGATAGAAAGAGGAAAAGACTAGAGGAATGTGCAAGGGAGGAAAAACAACTTAGGGTAAGGTTTTAAGAACTAGTTAGATTGAAAATAATATGGAAATAAAGTAAAACGGTCTTATGAAGTGCCAAAGGTCTACCCATCACTTTTTTAGTATACCCATGCACTTAGATAGATTGAGTTGCAATAGGTTCTTACAAGATCTAAAACATCACTATTTGATAAAAGTTTAAAATATTGTGTATACATATGCCCCACTCAAATATAATCATGTTTGACTAAGGTGTAATAGGGGATGGTGCTTCAAAAACAAACATAAAGACACACATAATGTTGATGTTAAAAAAAGTTGTAGTATTTTAAAAAGCATAAAATCACTAAAAGTAAATGATAGAAAGGAAAACTAATCTAAAAAGTAAAGTTGATGCATACCTTAACTTACCTTTATCGTAGGATGATTATAAGTTGTGTTTTTAGTTTTGATTATGCAGGGTGCAGAGTATGCTTTCGATCAATTTAAAAATACAAAACTACGGAGAAAAAAAAATGAATGCAAGAAAAGCCAAGATAATTGGTGTTATGGGGATAGGACATACTTGGGAATTTAGCAAGCTAGGTGACAAGTGTTATGTTAGACAAAATGACTAAGTCAAATAAGAAAGTAAATCGAGTAATAAAAAATCCAAGGCTACTAAGGACTAAAAAACTCACACAAGTAAACCTCAAGTAAGAAAAGGCAAACTGACCAATTCAAATAAAGGATACATTTTTAAAAAGAAGAAAGACAAATCAATGGTAAAAATAAAAACAAATAAAATGGTGAAAGAACATTAATTAGTGAGTAGTAACAATCCACATCTCACTGAACAATGAAAAAAGTGTATTAAAATGGAAACAACATTGATGAGTGAGTAGTAACAATCCACATCTCACTCAATAATGCAAAAATGGTATGCATAAAAGGGAAAAAAATATTGCCAAGTGAGCAGTAACATACCACATCTCACTCAATAATGGAAAAAGGGTACAAACTCAGGTGTCTATAATAACAATACAATAAAAGCATGATAAATGGTGAAAGGAAAGTAATTGAGTCTAGTACATGTAAAATAAAGTGAATAATATGATCCAAAGCTACTCAAACATGTTGTTTTGCATCTAAAGATAGATAAAAATAAAACAAAGTAGCACTAGCATATTTTTAAGAAATGAATAAGTAATAATTTAAAGAAGAGATAAAATATATTTGGAATCACAATTTGGCTATCAAGGGGGGAGATGAAATGGGTGGAGGGGAGAATAAATAAAAAACCAAGGTAGATAGAACTCTTTATCGAAGTCAAGACACTCAAATTAGGTTTATCAAAACAAGAAGACTGTTGACCTTAGGGACTCTGAAGAACATCTCTTCACTACACAAGTCTTAGGTCAACAAATGGAGTATATATATCATACCATGAATGCTATATGCATGAAAATTAAAATGGAGCTACCTCCCCATGACATGTTCCCTATTCTTTAAGACCCCTTATAGAGTCGTATGTCTACTATGAATATTGGGTACTTGCATGAGAAAGTAGGTAGCACCATATATATTTTTTAATTCCCCTATTCTAATCTACTATCCTACCACACCCCAAAGGACGTCAGCTCTATGTAAAGTTGACTATGGAGTTGGAACTTTGATTGGAGATAGGATATGTACTTGTAATCATGTCTTTTGGTGTGATTTTGACTTTTGAGATTTGTATGTTTCCTTTTAGATATCATTTCCTTTTGTTTCAAATGATTTAGCTTTTAACTTTTTTGATTGATTTTTATATTCCTCCTCTAAATGGATTTGGAAAACCAAACATGGGTGCTAAAGATGACTTTCATTTTAAAACTAGGGACAAGGTTGCTAAGAGAGAAACTTTAAATAACATGGGGTTTAAGAGTCTTGTAAATCTAGGTAAAATAAAAGTGTTATCTTGATTTTGACCTTGTTTTATCTAATGCAGAGATGAAAGAAAGGGGAAATCAAGAGGAATAACACATGAAATAATTTAAATTGATTTAAATTTCAAAAAATGTGATAAATGAAAAATGAGGGATACCATGAAAAAAAGGATGTGATTCCTTTTCATAATAAAGAGGTAAATGGAGGAAAACATGCTAACACAGATTGTTATGTAAATTCCATCTATCAAAGGAAGTACAACCTAAAGTTTAAGAATAAATATTAATAACATGAAAAAATGGTAATTTTATGACGAGGTATGGGTCCTACCATGGTCTTAAAAAGTAACTAATAAAATAGAGACCCACGAGGGTGATAATAAGCAAGAGAAAATAAAAAGGGAGGGAGCCTTTTTATAAAGCACCTCACAAATGAAGAACACAAAGGATGTCAAAACAACATTGGAAAGAAAAAAAAGGAGAAAGAAAAGGAGTAAAATATGGTGGTTTTGTGAGGGATGTTAGTTCTTATCTGCGGTCTTACAAATAAACTCACAAAATAAAAACCTAAAGGATGCCAAAATAGCATTGGCAAGCAAAAGAAAGGAGAAAGAAAAAGAGTAAAATATGGTGGTTTTGTGAGGGATGTCAAGTCCTATCCATAATCTTACAAGGCAACTCAAAAAATAAAAACCTAAAGGATACCAAAATAGCATTAGAAAATAGAAGGAAAATGAAAAATAAGACAATGAAGACTATGGTACATCAAGAAACCAAAAGACCAAAAAGGAGGAATAAAGGTTTGTGAATGAGAGGGAACTACTATAGAAGGAGATATTTGTGCTTAATTAACATTTAAAAAGTGTTAGATAGATATAAATAGAAATCATGATAAAAAGGAAGAAGATCCTACATTAATATCTATATGAAGGATTAGCATGTAATGAAAACTAAGAGTGGGCATCACAAGATTCCCAAAAGGCTAAGTGGATATATGGATGGGAATCATTAGATGCCCCAAATTTTGAAAGGACATACAAGTGGGCATCACAAAATGCCCTAAAGGATAGAGCAGTGTGTGGATGGGCATCACATGATTCCCCAAAAGTTAAAAAGAGGAAGAAGAGACAAGAAAGGATAAGAAGCAAGGAGAACCACATGGAGTGTCTAAATGGATTTAGGATATCCAAGAATATTCTAATGAGGGACATGATGCTTGAGGATAAAAGGAAAAGAATACTAAGAAATAATAATAATAATAGATAGAGATCAAAAACTAAGTTAGATAGACAAAGGATTAAGTTAGACATATAGGGAAGGAAAGAAGCTAAATTAGAAAGTAAAGAAGAAATAAAATAGTATAGGGTCAACTTGATCGACCTAACATAGAAACATGGATTGTAATATTGTACTAGGTTAACCAGGTCAATCTAACACAATATATAGAAGCTAGAAAAGAGGCAAAAGAGTATACCAATAGTACTAGGTCAACCAAGTTGACCTAGTACAGTGAACAGAGGCTAAAAAAGGATACTAGGTCAACAAGGTCAACCTAGTACAATAAATAGATATAGGGACTTTGTTTTGCCTATATCTTTGGTTCTACTCGTCTATTTTTTAAATCATAAAATACATTAGATTTGTGACAATGTAGGGAAGATGATAAAGTTGATATAAAATTGTGAAATAAAGTAACTATATGATAAAAATGATGACAAAAATAATGATATAAAAGTGAAATAAATGTTACAAGGGTTAGTTTCATGTCGGGTTCACTAGAATGTATGTAATCAAAATTACATGATGTACATGAATTAATCCTGGATTGGATAAGATAGAACACACCTACACTTTTTTTTGGGTATACACTTGTTAATTTGGAGAATAACCAATATGGGGATATGCTAAACCCAATTAGGGGATCACTTGTATCACTTGTCATATCATATCATGATAATAAGGGTTCTAAATCCTATATTCTAACACAATCATACAACAACCCTAAAATAGTCTTATGATTTGATATTTCAAATTATGTTAACAAATAAGATAGTAAACTATTATAATAACAAGAAACGTAAACTAATCTATTACACACCAAAGCTTGTGGCATAATGTGAAGGGTTAGATTCAAAGCAATCAAATATGTATATGGAAATTCAAATAAATTAATTATGAGTAACACCATAAAACATAGAAAATGAAGAGTAATATTATTTGATCCAACACTTATGTTACTTCTATCTACTAAAAAAGAGGAAAAAAAGGTTTGAATATACTTACCTGAATGTGAACCCATTGTGATTCAATCTCTCCCTTGGCCAATGGGGCTTCACAAGAAGTTGTTTTGGTTCATAAAGATCACTTTTTTAGGCTAAATCATCTAGGACCTACACATAAGACTAGATTCTCCAAAACAAGAAACCTAAGCTAAGACTCCTTAAATAAAATGGTGGAAGAGTAGATTGCAAAGAAGCATGACTGAATAATAACTCTTTATTGTATATAATTATAATGATTGAAATGAAATTTTATATATAGGATTATTTCAACCAAAAATCATTCAAACATGTTGGTTATGCTAGGTCAACTAGGTTGACCTAGCACATTTTTGGGTTAATGCCTAAAGTTTGTGCTAGGTTGACTAGAAGGCTAAGAAACCAAAAGAGCTAAAGTAACCCCAATACACACTAGGTCTACCAGGTCAACCTAGTGTACTGGATAGGTCAAAAGGGTAATAAGGAAGGAAATTAAGGAGAAAAATAAGAAAATAATAGAGGAATGTTCAAGGGAGGATAAACAACTTAGGGAAAGTTTTTAGCAACTAGTTGGATTGGAAATAGTGTGGCAATAAGGGACAACAATCCTATGAAGCACCAAGGGTCTACCCACCTCTTTCCTAGTGTACACCTTAAGGCATGCACATAGAGATATTAAGTCACTATGAGTTCTTGTAAGATGTAAAGTGCTAGTATTTTATAAGAGTTAAAAATATTATGTGTATATAGAAGGTACTCCTACTTATAATATGTAGTGATAAAATTCAACTACATACCCAGAGCTAAATTCAAAGTCAACCAAAATCTTAAATTCATTCTTGGATCTTGATAAGAAGTGATATTTTTACAAAAATCCATGTAATAGATACACCTCTTTCATGAATCTCTTGGCAAGCATAGGTGCATCATCTATTAAGTTTATTGGTATGAATTGAGCTACCTTGGTTAGTTTGTCAAATACCATGAAGATCATATCATGTTATTTGCATGTTAATTACTTACTAATTATATTATAGTATATCATGAGGATATATAAATCATATTGGATGGACATGCTCAACTTTCACATGCAGACATTCCAAACATTAAGATACAAAATCCATTGCATCCTTTTTAATGCCTTTCTAGAAATAGAGAGTTCTTAGCTTAGCCATGATTTTAATTACTCCAACATGTCCTAAATAAGGGTAATTATACAATTACATTAGCACCATACTCCTAAAATACTCTTTATCAGGCACATACATCCTACCCTTATAGCTCAAAAGACCATCATTCTCCAAGTTGAATACTTTAAACTTGTGAATCTGAGCATTATCTAATAATGCTTTATTAAAATACCCATATAATTCATCTCTAGGGGAGAATTTAATAATTGATCATGAAAATTACTCCTGATAGTATCCAAGGATGATATATACCTTATACAACTTACGACATCTATAAATCTATTTTCCTTGTACTTAGTGTAGTTAATATCAAAATCATAATCAGATAAGAATTCTAACCAATGTCTCTAATGTTCATTCAATGTTTTTTTGGATAAATATATAATTGAGTCCCAATTTATCAATCTTGATCTCAAATGGCTTCCCCAAAATATAATGCCTCCAAACTTGTAAAGCATGTACTATTACAACAAGTTTCAAATCATTAGGGGCATAATTCACCTCATAAAGCTTAATTTTATTAGAATCATGTTAAAAATAAACCATATTACTTAATAATTCCTACAATTCCATCCCTATATGTATCCATTATTATTGAGAACTAACCATTAGGATCAAGAACTCTTAACATAGGTTCTAAAGTAAGCCTATTTTTTAGCTCCTAACAAGTGTTTTTGCACTTGTACAACCAAATAAAAATATGATTCTTTTAATGGATAGAGATAATTGGTTTATCTAGCTTTGAGAAATTTGAAAAATAATTCCTATAATAACCCACTAATCCCATAAAAATTCTAACTTCATGCACTTTTTTAGGTGTTGGCCATTTCATTATGACCCTTATCTATGTTGGATCAATTGAAATTCTATGTTTAGAGATAATATGTCATAAATATTTCACTATCCTTTAGGAAAATTCACACATTGACAATTTACCATATAATTTGTGCTTCTGCAACCACTACAAAACCAATTCTAAATGTTGAAATATTATTCCTTATTATTATAATCTATGAGGATATCATCCAAGAAACTAAAAAAAAGTGGTCCTATGATCCATAAACACACTTTTCATGAGATTCATAAAATTCTACTAGAGTATTTGTTAACCCAAAAGGTAATACCATGAATTTGTAGTGTCTATACCATGTTCTAAACACTATTTTTGGAATATCCTCATCTCAAATTCTTAGTTGATGATAGCTTGATTAAAGATCAATATTAGAGAAAACTATTTCCCCTCTCATATAATCAAAGACATCATCAATGTGAATTAACAAATACCTATTATTGATTTTCTCCTTATTCAAAATCTTGTAATTAATATAAAGGTAAAGAGTACCATCCTTCTTGGTGAACACTACAAATGCACCCCATAGTGACACACTTCATCAAATCAACCCTTTTGATAAAAAAAATGAAGTTGATCCTTCACTCAACCAATTATATATTTGTCATCCTATATGGTGCCTTGGATTATAGTTTAAATCCAAGTATTATGGCAATCAATAAATTAAACTCATGCTTGGGTGCTAATCCTAGAAATTACTATGGAAACACATCTTGAAAGTTCCTAAAAAAAGATAATACTCAATGAATGGTTATTTATATTTCCTCCATATCATTTATTTTAACAATAAATTCCTAACATACTTTTCTCTAAGCCCTTTTTAGTTGAATTTAAAAAAATTTACCTAAGCTTCAACTCTCTTTTCTCACCCTAAAGATGTGTTTTATTTTCAAAATCATCTTAACACTCTACTTTCTTGAGATATAAATCAACCTTAGCTTTATGTTTCAAAATCCAATTAAATATTAGGATCACATCATATGATAATAATGGTGTAACATATAGATCCACTATTAAAGTGAATTTAGGCAACCTGATCTCAGCTTCCATTAGATACTTATTAATCTTAACCTTTGATTCATTTCCATACTATATTGACCATGTATTTGCCATAATTATAACTTTTATAGATAAATTATTAATAATTATAGGATCAATAAAAAATTTAATAGCCCTAGTGTAATTCAAAATTAAAATTAGATGATCAAATAAAATACTTGATAGTTTAATAGGAGAAGCTTGGAACTTAATTTGATGATTGTTAACAACTGCATGAATCCTCTACTAAAAAGTTCTCTATTACAAAGTAAAACCCTTGTTTTTATCATCTAATTTACCTTGAGTACACTCTAGAGTGTAATGATCACCTCTACAAATAAATAAACCTTGAAGTGATCCTCTCATATCAGACTATTGGTTCCCCTTGAAACCTCCCTTGAAATAATTTCCATGTTTCCTATTTTTTGAGCTACTATTAAACTTAGCATTCTAGTTCATAAAATAGTGGTTGGATTCTCCACTCCCCTTACAATTCTTCTTTTTAAAATTCATTTTAGGACCTCTAACTTTTTTTAAAAACTTATCTCTAACCTAAGAAAGATATTTTAGCTTCTGCTCCTACTTAATTGCCTTTCTAAAGACCTGATCCATGGTATATGGCCTACGCACATATACCTTACATCTAATTTTGGGTTTTAATCCCATAATGAACTTATTGATTCAAAAAATCTCATCTACCTAATATTGAGGGACATATTTTAGGATCTTGGTGAATTGATCTTATTATTCACTCCCAAAAATGTTTCCTTGCTTAAGTTTTTAAAAATACGTTAGATTCTAATCAAAATATAGCTAAGAAATCCAATGTGACCTAAATAATATCATGAAATAATCCCAAGTGGTGGTGATAGAGTCTATGTTCATCTTGAGCTTCTTATTAGCCACCCAGTTACTACTTCACCAGACAGCTAATATGCTTCCAAACTTCTTTGATGAATTTAGAGTAACTTCAAATCTCAAAATACTTTTCCATCTCTCAAAATGATTCCATCAAACTTGGGTAGATATACCTTTTTCATATCCCATGTTAGCTTTGTAGCTACTTAAGCTCTCACATCTTGTGGATATTCAAAATTCCCCTATCTTGAGGATTTTTATAGTCAATAAGATTCTCTTTAGGTTTTTCTTGAACATTCTCCTCAACATTCTCATTCACTTCCTATCTTAAGGCCATGATTTGGTCCCTAGTTTCATCTATGGTTGTGAGGATTTGATTCAAATTTACAACTTGCTTAGTGATAAATTGATTGGGATCAATTGGAGGGTTGGTGTTTGAAGTACCCTCACCTATAGGTATAGAATGCACCACTCTTCTTCTTATTTGAAAAGAGAATACATTTTCATTAGTGGAATCATTAATTCCTAGAGTTTAAGCCTTAGATTTGATACCATAATGGAACAAACCCACTGGGTTTTACTAGAATAAGGCAATTTTTTTTAAAACATTTACAAAAATTAAAAAAAAATTGTCATGATGAAACCAACAAGACACTGATATTTAAGTAAATACATTAGATTTTAAGCTAGCCATAAAAAATTTCAAGAGATAATATATTTATCTAATGGTCATAAGATCAAGATCAAGTATAATGATGACATATACAAATGAATACTACATTTATTTCATAATAGTGTATGTATAAATTTAGCCATAACTAATACAATGTTATAGCCAACTGTTGTAATGATAACATATACAAACTAGTATAGTTTCAGCACAATACATGTCTTAATAATAATGTACAATTATACAATGTTACACAGAGCATGCAAATCTCAATTAACTCATAATATCCATATGTAATCATGATTATAGTCACTAAAAAAATACTATTGAGGGGAGGAAGAGCATCATTTGAGTATTTTTACAAACCAACCATGAACCATGAATCTCCCACGCAATCTCTTAACAAGGAAATGATGCTCCCTTCATGGATGTGTGGATAATGATGTTACATGAATCAAGAGTGATAATTAGAACCCATGTGCTACAAGATAACTATTACATACATTATATTATAAAAAAATATATTCTAACATGATATATTACTAAACATGTAAACTAAACCAAACAAATGAAATAGCAATGTTTAACCATAAACACTACTTTATCTAAAGCTTTCATATAGTTATTTGATCTCGAGGATCACTCAATTTCATGCACAACACTCAATTAGATTACACCTTATTTGCATATTATTAATGCTAATTAAGTGGAATCTATCTCACTCACTTATTTAGGGTCATTAATACCATATTGGTTTATATATTTAAAAATATTAAAACTAATAGATTTCAGAATGAGTTTTCCCTTACTAGTATCTATATTATGTACTAATACAAGAAAGTCTCTAATACTAGAATTTAGTCTATCAAATGTAGTTTAAAATAAATTTAAACATCTATTTATTTATAACATAATAAAATCAAACATAGAATCAAATGTCATTTATTATACCATTCGGGTAAAAAACATAACAATCAAACCATCTAGGTAAGATTATAATTAGCAAGACAATCATATCAACAATTAATATCTCATTTAACAATGACTTCATTTCCATTTCCTAATTGCATAATTAAACTATTCATAAATCTAGTTAAGGATAAATAGATTGAGCTAAATATTATCAAATACTACACAACTAAAAGTTCCCATAATTCTTCAAGTTTACTTCTAAGTTAACATTATTAAATAAGGTAAATAAATGCAATTTAATACATCCAAATTTAACATATAATGTGTTTAATTGTCCATTAGTATATGCATAATATCATATAGTATACTCAAATCAAAATAACATTCTAATAACAATGTAAGAGTATCACATATAAATATTTAAATGCATATACTAACACAACCATACTAAATTCCTTCCAATATCCAAAAAAAAATTTAACTATAGTGTTATAGTTGCATTCGAAAAATCCAACAACTCTTAATTTACTTTCTTAAAATGCAAACAATTTTGATAATTCAAGTAATTAGATATATACATACTAATTCATTATAAAATTTATAACATAGTTAATCATCAATAATATATGCAAGTTGTATATGATATACTCTAAATAGACAAGTATTTTGTCCTCAATTTAAGAGTATTATGTATATAATTATATGTATTTACAAACTTAGAATTCATTAAATTCTTTTCTAATTTATATGCAAATACTAAACTATGGTATTTTGACTATGTATTATTCTTTATACTTTACATACTATAATATCATATGGCTCAATTTGAGATAGTCTTTATAATTCATAGTCTTTATAATGCAGGTATATATATATTTCTACTTTTATAGATTTTAAGAGTTAAATCCCATGTCCACTCAATATAAAAATAATCACATAAATCAAGTTTACATAAAAATAAGTACACAAATATAACCACAATAAATAAACAGTAAATCTATATCTCCATTTTTGCTTCAGTCATGATATTAACATAATGATGTATATTTATATAGGTGGACCATAACCCAAAATGTGTGTGTGTGTGTGTGTGTGTGTGTGTCTATATATATATATATATATATATATTATATATATATATATATATATATATATATATATATATATATTCATGTATATTTATATAATTGTGTATAAGTCTCATAAATGAAATAAAATTATACTTGTTTTATTCTTGCTTAGAAAGGGATTTCTATAGCTGAGGTGTCTTATATGAAACATTAATACCCATCTATAGGTTTATACTACCTATTTTAATCATATTTTTGTCTCAACTAAACTCATACACATAGTCTTTCCCTAGTTTGGAATTAATAGTTTTTAACCAGATTTACCATAAATTCAAGCTATTACTTAGTATGAAGAAAAGGATGATTCGATGATATTTTCCCAAGATTGAGTTTAACCTAATATTTCTAGTCATACCCTAATTGGGTTTTTTTTTACAAATATTTGAATTATTTTAAGAAAAAAACAACCTAATGTATAAATTTGTATAATGCAAGAATGATTTCATTAATAATGTTAAAATATCAAGCTAAAAATTGAAACCTAAAATGATAATAAATTTCAAACTGACAAATCCATTATGTCATAACTTTTACCCCAGATATTCTGACAAGGTTTCTACCATCATAGTTTCATTTACAAATAATTATATAACTTATTCTAAATTTTAGCAAATCCATTTAACCCTCCCAAAATACATATAATTCCTACACTAAAACTTAGTTAAAAGGATTTACACAACAAGGCCATTTGATCAAGGTTTCTAAAGTCATACATTTGTCTTTGTGGATGGCCAAACCATCCACAGTGCCAAGTATATCATCCTATTTTCCCTACAATATCAATATAATGAAAAATAAAACCCTACTTGAAACATTTTATCAATTTTATTTTATTCAACTCATACAATGCTCAATATGAAATTTAACCAATAGACCAACCTAGTAAAGAAGATCATGGCTATGCCATAGTGATAATGCCTTCTCTAATATTTTTACCACCTTCCACATTCTTATTTCTACTTAAAGCTTGCCAAGGAATATCTCTCCCCCCCCCCCCCCCCCCCCCCCCCCCCCCCCCCCCCCCCCCCGCCACCCTCATATAACCTTCTACATGCCATTTTATTGTTAACTAAAATTACTAATATCTCTATCTGAATGATAGTGATATTTTTGAGCTTAGCAAATAAGTTTTTGTATAAAAAATCTAATTATATTAAATTGGGAGAGAATAACCATTTTAACATGAAAATAAAATTCAAGTGTTTGTTTAGAAAATTAACTCTAAATAGCTCAAGTCAATGTAACTCAACCCTAATATTATGAACTTTCTTTTCATTAAATCATAATCCTTTTCAAGTATTATGCATATTATCACTAATAATGATTTCACAATAATATCAACTTCCAAATAAACTCCTAAACATTATGATTATTAAAATTAATAATGATTTAAATATTAAACACTGAATTAGAAAAAATAATCATTTAAACATTCTCACTAACCACACCTTGCTAAATATTAAAGTTAAAAATCAACTAACACTAACATTTTAAGTTACCTATCACTAATATAACAATGCATTGATAAACAAGACACTATCATAAAAACATTCATAGACATCCAAAGGTAGCATCAAGGCATACTACATACATTCATGTATTCTAAAATCATGTTATGGAAACATCATCACACAAAATAATATATGTAAGAAAACATACATATTTAAATCTTATAATTGTAAACACGTAACCAGATTCAAATACAAAAACTAAGAACATAACTAGAAGCAACTACAATATATTAAGTCAAACACATATCAAAAGCACATTATATTATTTTGGTGTGTTGAGGGTTCATATTCTTCATTCTACCAATCCACAATGCCACCATCTATGCCACCTTCTTTGATTATGTTCTCCATCCATCATAATTTGTGGGATGGGTCTATCCTACATACACCTCAAAATAGTAAAGGTAGTTAGTATGAATCATTATGAAATCCCTAATATAATACTATAATGAACTAAATAAATATGATGATCATGTACATATCATAAAAGTACAACTAACTCAACAAGTTAATGTTGATGTAAATAATATATATATATATATAGACACACACACACACACACACACACACACACACACACACACACACACACACACACACACACACACACACACACATCACTATATATAATGCATCTTAACTAAATAGTAATTAGCCAATCAATAACCATAAAATCCACTAATAAACAAGTTATTAAGTCTAAAGAGGAATCAATATGTAACACTACTTGATTTCTTGAGCCACCTATATATGATTATTGGAAAAGCCATCAATTCAATATAAGTTATTCAAAGATGATGATACACCAAGAGTGGGAAATGATGGAGTCAAAACTAGATTGAGTTGTTAATCCACCCACATATGAGGATTGATCAATCCATCATCTTAATCCATGTAATTCATCATTTTATCACCATATACATGCACACACATAGGATGTCATGAGTTTTTTGCATTGGTTTATGTACTCAATAGTGTGTATTCATTCCTTTCCTCTCCCTCTGATCTCTTTACTAAATTTTATCTTTGATTTTGATATCTCTTAAGTAAGGACTGATTCATCCATGTTTCATTTATAGGACACACAATGGAGTATACTTTGTAGACTCAAATCTAGATTCATGTCCTTTTCCTCATAGGTATGTCTACGTACACTTCTTATTCTTTTATCATAATCATTTCACTTTGATGGATTTCTAGAATAAGGGGAGAGGGGTAAATGTAGTCATTAAAATTAACCATTCAGTCTTTAGATGTCCACTTTAGGCCACTTCACCCTTAATTTATCACTTGACCCATTACAGGGGCCCTTTTCATCTAGTTTTAGTCACATGAGAGTCACAAATACACACAAGCCTATAAAACACCACATGAGACCCATAATGGCATAATTCCTTAGTGATTTATGTCTTTACACCCTTAAAAAGGTAAATTTACATTTCCCTAAGAGTATTAGGGTTAGCCTAGACCTATTGTTAATTCACCCTCCTAATTTATATTTATAATAAAAATATGTAAATAGTACTTGAACACTCTTACACCGTACGTGGCCATTATCATAGAGAAGCACACAAAAGTATCACTTCACATTGAGGAAAATCTCCTAATTCTTCCAACATTATATCTAATCAATCCATATATTCAATAATCTAACCCTAGCATAAGTTTATATATCTCAAGTGGTGTCCAAGGCATTCTGTCATACATTCACACTAAGGCATTATATCATTCACTGGTATTTAGATTGGGAGAACTACATCGAGCTTCATCCCCTTTTAAGGTATTGGTATGTAGGAAATGATCAATACATGAGTTATTGAGGTCATGTCTAACCTACCCTAATAACTCCCTTTTCTCATGATGTTCATCAAAATTTTACAAGAATGAAAACCTGGGGTTTTGGGAGAAAAATAAAGATACAAGAAAGAGTATTGATAGCATATACTTGAAATTTGGACTAGAGATGGAACATGGCATATTATTCAAAAAATATACATCATTTATGGATATTATGAGTGATAAATTAACACATTGCCTTGGAAATTATCATACCACACTACTATCTAAAGGGATTAACTACTATATAGGTCTAATTTTTGATAGTCAGATATATCTTCTCACCAATTTGCACAATCTAATTCCTCATGAAAGTCTTATTTTTAATTAATTTATTATTTATCTTCCATCTTTTACACATTTATCAAATCAATTAGGTTAAATATTGTACAAATTAGTGGATGTATTTATTACATATTTATTCCTCGATTTTCATATTCCAACACTTTAACACCTCAGGTTTTAAACTCCATACATCCCTTAAAACTTAAATAAAATACATATCATCCATTCCTAGGGTTGAAAAGAGAACAAATAAGGAATTTAAATAATAATGGGTCCTATTTGAATTTTTAAAATGGGGGTGTGTGTGTTAGGGAGAAAAAAATGGTGACTCATAGGGGAAAATACTCTTAAGTATTTTTAGAACCCAAAATATAAAAATGTATCATAACCGAACTTCAAACTTACCAAGAAATGAACAACAAGCTAGACCTTGAAACAAATTCCTACTTCCTCATGCAACATAATAACCCTTTCCATTCCTTGGATATGAGTGTGTGATTTTATGGAGTCAATTTTCCTAATTATGAGAGTCTTCACAAAGTCCTAGATAAATAGTGTAGGTTTCATAATGAATTCATATTTTATAACCTAAAAATAATGTATGGAAGTCTAGGTATTGCTTTATTACTATCCAAGAATTAATAACCCTACTAGAGATACCTATGATTCCACTTAAAGCCTTGCTCTAATACCATCTAGACATCCATATCCCTAGTAGAGATTGCTTAAATCACCCATCTTTTATCAGTTTGTGTGATTGATTTTTTTTTTAAACACAGATAGAATATATGTTGGGAATCACTATTAGTTGGGTGTATGCATAAGAAAACTTATATTGATCAATATGTCCCTACCATTGTATATAAATTTTTATGTTTATTATCACTCATCCAAGTTTTACCATGATATAGTGTAGTTGATATTTATAAAAGTAAAGTATTTATAAAATTTACATGATTATATTAGATTAAATTCCATAGGTATAGTAAACTCATTCAGTCAAATTAGGAGCTAATTCAGTCATAACACATATCCTAACTCTAGAAGCTCTAGTGTTATTAACTAAATCCTTATGAGAACTAATGGTGCATCCTTATGAATAATGAACTTATCTTTTGTTGTTTTTTTGTAATATCCATGTAGGAAATTAGTTTATCTACTCTATATTTTCATAAAACTAATATATAAAGCATGAAAACTTATTTAATGAAAGAAAAAATGTAGAAATCAAGAAAGATTACTCTTAGAAAATAAGAAATCTAATCTATAAAGAAAGAAATTTATTATAATCATATATATAAAATCTCTAATAATATTCATCCTAAGGTATATCTAATTGGAGCATCCATGAAATAGTGCTTCAAAAAGTATCCATTGATTGAAAATGTAAGGTTACCTAGGATCTCTAATATTTGATATGGTCCAATCCATAAAGGAATGAATTTATCATGTTTTCATTTTTTCTAATGTCCTTTATCCCATAGAATAATTAATTTTGAGATATATAATAAATTAACATTAAATATTTTGTTAAACCATCTTTTGGAAATATCTTGATGTTTATTAAAGCTGTGAAGTGCTTTAGTTACTACATATTTCTCTGGACTATGTATAGTAGTCTAGATTATACTCTTTCATCATCTCCCATATACTCTTGCATGAAATCATATGTTGGTATCATGATTGTAATACGAAAGACTCATTATTATCCATACACCAACAAAAAATGTCAATCATTAAGAGCTTACTTGTTCCTAATTCTATTTGGCCATAGTGCATTTTTCAATAAGAGATGTCATTCTCTTGGTTTGCCCTGTGCTGAATTATTAATGGCATCCATCATATTATTATTTATGGATTCATGCAATCAATTTTATTTTGGGTATTATTTCAAAGATAATTTGATTATGATTTAATTGTCATTGGAACATTATATAAATTCATAAGATCAAAAAGCTAGACCATTATAAAAAACAAAGGAAATGGGAGTGCCAAACCTGGTCAATATATTCTCTTTCATAAACTTGATGACATCAATTACTTTGGAATTCATTTTTACAATAGATTCTACCCACCTGGTAAATTTATTCATATTTGTGAGGATAAACTTGTGTCCTACTAAATATTTTAGGTTTATCACCATAATAAAATCAAGACCCCATTGGGAAAACATATGTCCTTTAATGAATGGCTGCAAAGGTATGGAAGCATTAACTTCTATTTTCCCAAATACCTAATAGTCATGGAAAATCTTGACATGATTATGGGTATCCTTGAAGATTATAATCTAGTAGTATCCCATCCTCAAAATATTATGAGCTATTGTGTTTCTTGAGGGATGCCCACTACTTATATTCTAACGTAAGTTGTTTAGGATATATTTAGATTATTTATTTGAAACACATCTTATATAGATGGCCTAATATTTATTCTTATAAAATAATCCTTTCTTGATCATGTAATGAGCTAATTTGAGCCTTAATACTCACCTTTACTCTATGTTTAGTTTTAGAAGGCAAGTTATAATGAACATATAATGGATGATTTTAATATAATGTATACATACAATAGTTTTAAACTTTATAAAGTCTCAATATCTTTGAGTTCATGCCTTAAAGGGTACACTAGTCAAGGGATAGGCATACCATTGATGATTCATAATATTATTATTCCCTATACCACCACTTAAAACTAACCCAAGTCCATCCTATATGTTTACCTAAGATTTGAAACTTCCATTACATGTTCTTACAAGTAATTCACTACCTCAAATAGCCCCTACCTAAGACAAAACTATTTTTACCATCCTCAAAATATATTTAAATGGGTTGACCATGTTCTAATAATTGAACATTTTACCAAAATAAGTTGGCCTAGCTAAATTAGTTTGGGACCTAACTACTTTATTTCCTAAACAACTAGGTTAAATAGGCCGATTGTGTTAGCTGAAAGTTGATAAGGGTTTAGGGCTAGATCTAGTTATGTAAACATATATTTTACCTCATTTATAATATGTATAGAGAGATTCATTCATTTACATATCTATATCTGCTCATTGTCCATTTTACTTGAGGAGTCAATGCTTAAGGTTTCATACTTCATTTGGAGAGAAGAATATTATCTTGTGGGAAAAGTGATTTGGATGCATAAGAGGAGTATTTTAGCCTAGAAATTACCTATCTTTATTATCCTTATAAAACATAACAACCTCTTGTAAAGCATTATTGGCCAAGGGAGATATTGAATCTTGATGTGTTTGTCTTCAAGATAAGTATTCCTAACTCTTACTCCTATTTTATTAGTAGATAGATTTTCATATATTAGATTATGAATGTATTTATCTCTCCATGCTTAGGATTACCTTTACATTGAATTGAGTAGAGTTATTATTTGCATGTTTACTGTATATGTTTATTATCCCCCATTTATGCTACAAGCTTTCATGATCAATAGATTAGATTTTACTTTACTTTGTTAGAAACCATATGACCTATCTAGGGTTATTATGTGGTATTGATCATTTAGAGGATTTAGATCCCTCTCTAGTGATATTTTGTGGTAAGAGACCCCTTAGTTATGTCTAAAAGATTCGTATTGTTTATGACCCTAATTTTATAAATGTACCAAGAAGTAAATGGGTTTAGTTTGATTTAAATTCTCTAATTTATGATTGATTTATAGATTAGATTCAATTTCCCTTGTATACATATACTACTTGCCACCTATTATCTGAGTTTCATTAAAAATTTCAATACTAATTCATGGATCACTCTCAGTCATTAGACATATGATCCCATGGCCTATTACCATCCTAGGTAATTTGATTTCTAGGTCAAAATCTTAGATTTTAGCCATCCATTTGCCACTTCTTTCACCTGGTTCATTTTAGCCAATTGTGAGCTTGATATAATGATCTAGAATAATGGCAAATGATTTATTTTTTATAATATAGTGTCTAAACATTTTGAAATCTTTAATTAGGACATAAATCTACTTGTCTATCATATATTAATTTAACTCAACATCCTTTAGATTGGTACTCATGAAGGTAATGGGTTGTTTATTGTATTCCACCTTTTATGTAAGCAAAACAACCACAATATGTTATGAACCAAATGATTATAGATAGAAATCCTTATTGAAATATGGACTAATTAGAACTAGATCTTGAGAAATGGTAGTTTTGATGTCCTGGAAATCTCTTTAAGCTTATGTCATCCACTCTATCTTGGCATATTTATTTAACATAAAATTTAATGGTTTGATAATCTCTATAAATCTAAAAGTTATTTTTCACACAATGTTAACCTTACCAAATAAGGACTTAATTTATTTCTTACTATTGGGAGGCATCAACTTGGATATAGCTTTCACCTAATCTAGATTAATGAAAATCATGTACTTGGTGATTATATGGCCTAATAACTTCCTTTCAATACCTCCAAATATGTTATTTATAGGTTAAGTGATGCTCTATACATTTTTAATATGTCAAACACCTTTTAGAGGTGTTATAAGTGGTTAGACCTATTTTTGGAGAACATAGTGAAGTCATCCATGTATATGAATTTTTCAACCAACCCTTAAAAATCAAAGTACTTGGCTCTCTAAAAGTGTGTTCCAACATTAGGTAGGCCAAATGACATCATCTTAAATGAAAAATTTCCCCACTTTGTTGTGAAGGTAGTGTTCATCCGATCCTCTACCTCTACCAATACCTGATTATAACCAAAGAAGCTATCCAAGAAGAATATCATCTCTAGTCCAATTACCATTTGACTTACCTCATCCAATAAAGGAAATGGGTAATTATCTTTCTCTAATGCTCTATTCAAGATCTTTAAAATTGACATAGAGTCTGACTTATCTACTCTTTTCCTAAATGGTACAAAATCAGATACCCAATTAGAGTCCCTAATTGGGAATACCATTGTGGCCTCCAATAATGTTTTTACTTCCATTTGAATTATAAGTTATAGAATTGGATTTAATAAACCCTATCTTTTACTAAAAGGTTTATGATATGTCTTTATTAGATAGAGTGTGTAATGACTCTAGGATAAAATAAATTCAAGTCATAGTATGTCCAAGCTATAACATCTTTATAATCTACCACCAGGTCTTTCATATTTTATTTCTCAATTTTAGAACAACTCATGCCTACATTCACTTGTTGAGGGTGTTGGTTAGTGCCCAAATTTTCTCTAAATTTTTTTGATTTAGTTAATCTTGGTGGTTTGTGCTTCTAAGCTTGGGGTATAGATCAAAAGATCATTCTAAGAGACCATACCTAAAGGGTTGTAGTTATCCTTTAGTTGTATGATTTTATATTATCCCATGTCTTCACCATGCATGGTTTCAACATCTTTCTCATCTATTATCTAAAATTATAAAGTAGTTATATTCATGAATTGCATGATTTATTAGTCATATTTGAATACTTGGAAGTTATACACATTATATATAATATAAGGGAAAGGTACAAACTCTATTGAGAACTTATGTATCTTTGACTCCTAGAGTGGTGCTAGATTTGTAACTAAAGTTATAAGCAAACCATCCATTTGATTTCCATCACTAGTTATGGCATTGATGTTGAATCATTCAAAGGATCAAATCAAGTATAGAGATCTATGCATGTAGTTATTTAAGTAGGTGATATTACATTGATACTTATTCCTTATCTATTTAACCACCAATTTAAAATCACTAAATATCTATACCTTCTTAACATTGTGTTTGAGTCCAAAATACAAGTCAATGATCAAAGCTTCATACTATACTCTTTTATTGGTGCAAGGAAATTTCAACCTATAAGAAATAAGATACCTATTACCATCTAGATATATCAAGTCCATGATCATACAAATTTATTTTTTGATCTAGCTCCATAAAAATCAAGAGTCCATAGCTAATAAGGATCTTCAAATTATTATTCATGCAATGTATATTCTTGTCTAGTGGTAAACATGCATATGCCTACATGTAAAGATATAAATCCTACCTTTTCATTTGTGGCATTGTAATCCATGATCATATGTTTCATATTGGGTTCATGGTCTACTCAGATTTGGTTGGCTACCTCTTCTAAGGTAACCACATGTGTGAGAAGTTGGTAACCATGTATTTGTTTAATGTCTTAGACCCATCATGACTCAATAACATCTCATAAGATTATGTAATGTCAAAAACCAAGATTTTTATGTTATATTACACACATGGCTTAGATTACAACTTGATTATCATGTTTGTTAATTCTATGACACATGGGATCAAAGACTTATCCCATTGTAAGACCACTCTCTTTAACTTATCAAGGGTCAAGACTAACATATGGCATACAACTATCATCATCACATTGGTTGAGGTTCTTGAGTTAACATAGAATTTTTGTACATTTTATTTGAACATTTAGATAATTTAAACATTTAGATATTTAGAATAGATGATGGTATATTAGGTTTGTCTTTAACTACAATCACATTTACATGTGTAGCTTTGGATTTTTCCAATGTAGAGGATCTCCCAATTAGGGATATGATAAATAATTCTCTTTGTTCTATGATCTAAGATAGTTTAGGTAGGGTGATATTACCCTTAATATTATTCATGTCTTCAATAATGTTGTACCCAACCCTATTTTTTGGTTTTGTGATTTGTAACTACTCATTTCTCTTGGAGGAGGTGGGTTGTTATTGGCCTAACAATCTGGAAGATTAGTAACATTATTATTTGGAGGTATTGAATTATTAATTATATACATTATCCTTAGATTGTAATTATTCATCTAGAACTACTGCAATGTATGGATCTCATCTGTTTTATCTTCTAGTTCATTATCTTCCTCTTATGTAAATGGGAGATCATAAGTGTCAAAAAACTTTTCGATGATGGAGTGTTTAGGAAAAATAAAGGAAGAAGGTTTATTTTATGTATACATCCTTCTTGAATATCCATGTCCTTTTGAAATATATCAAAGTTTGTGTATAACTCAATGTAGTTGAGCTCACCATGTTGTACAATGTTATGAACCCTACACCAATTAGGAAGGGTTGATTTCATAATATTGATATCTAACATCCTATTAGATGTGACCTATTGTTATTGATTATTTATATACCTATTAAAAGGCATTTTGTGTGTTTTTAATTTGAATCCCTGATTGGTATTCTATCCTCTAGTGTTACCCATGTATTTATGCATGTTTAAAAACACATTGATTAGTTTATAGACCATCCTCTAGATTGATTCCAATTCTATTTTTATGGAAAAAAAATTGGTACCCTATGATATAGTAGTGTTGATTGGTATTAATTACTAATTAAATTTTTTTTAGTTAGGTGCATACTTATTTAAGAAGTTGAGATGTTTACTAGGTAGAGCCTGGGTTAAGGGAACCTGATTATAAACTATGTTTTGGTTTTGGGCCACAATATTATGATTTGTATTTGGAATTGGACTAAAAGACAAAAAAAACATGACCAAGATTGAGGCCAAAGATAACATTTGAGGATTCAATTGTTTTTCTACATTGATAGCTTTGACATAAGCTAATGTTAATGTATTAATACCAATAACTCTATGTATAAAGACATTAGTCATAGGGTCTAAATAATTCTTATACATCTCTAGGGCCAAGGCCTCTTTGGGTTTGTAAGAACTCTCAATTATACTATATATCTTCTAGAATATATAATTGAAGGTTAGATTTTCTCATTTGGATCTCTTCTCATGCTTGTAATTTTTTGATAAATAACACTTACACTAGTGACCTACCTAAATTATGCCAAAAAAATGTTTTTACATTCTTCTCAAGAATTAATGAAACTTTCTATGACATTTATAAAATAGTCATAGGCTACATCTTAAAATGTGAATGGAAATAATCTACATGACATTTGTTTATGAGTTACATTAAAGATTCCCAAGATAGTTTTAAAGGCCTTGATGTGTTATTCTACAGTCCTTCCACCTAGGGAGAAAATGAAGGAAAATATTTCTTAGGGTTTCTGGGTAAGTCAAGTGTAACTCCTATAATGTTGATAACAAAACCAATAACCCAAGTTGGATCATAAACTAGATCTTGAATTTGAGGTTATGGATGAGCCATCAAGAGTAATGGAATATTGGGTTGTTTGCCTAGAGAGAATGATTGAGCCTGGGGTTCTCTCCTAACTCCTTTATCATACCTAACTTTTATATGTATTTAAAATGGTGGGAATTGTAAGTTAGTTTTTGAGGTTGACCTTTTTAGTCTTTTAGATGATTCTAGTGCAACTCAAGTGACTATTTTCAAAGATAATAGAGGTAGAGGTTCAATCCCTCCTTATAGAACCAAAAATAAGTTTACTATATTGATTTGGGTTTTATACACAACATAGAAAATTTTATGAAGTAGCCTCTAATGTTTTAATATTGCTGAAAAGTATTCACTCCAAAGCACACATTGTATGGTATTGGGTTTTGTTAAAAAGTTATTGCTGGAATAATGGTTAGTGAGGAAAATTATTTACTATGGATGGGTCAGCTATACATAAATATAAATCTACTTGAGATGGGTGGATTGATGGTAGTTCTAACCTAATATGGGTAGGACTTCAGGAGAAACTCAAAAAAGTAGGGAAAGGTAGGGAAAGAAAAGAGGCTTGGGGACCATACTAGATGAAACCTTTCAAGACTAATGCTTGAACTAGAGGTTAGACAAAAGATCATAGATAAATGATTGCTACAAGATACTTTAGCACACCAATAATAAAACATGGTTAGGATTCAAAGGGAACCAAAATACATGATAATTAAACAAATGAAATCAAAGGTTACCATATTTTTTAGACTACAATAGAACATATATAAGGGGGAATTATGATTTATATGAAAAAGGCATTCAAATCATCTATAACTTAATATGAAAAATTGTATATGAAATAGATAAATCATACACAACTAAATACTAAGAATCCATAGTGATAAATTATTACACAAACTAGAAGTTGGAGAATAATCGATATTTTTACATCAAGACTAAAGTTGTATAAATTCTTAAAAATTTCCTATTAATATTTAACAACCAAAATTATCCTCCCTTTGGGATTGGGAGGTTACAAGTATAAATAGGATTGGGATGGGAAAGGCCTCATCTCAAGAAAAGTCTAATAATATAATTACAAAAATAAGACTTGCACATAAATCTCATGCAAAGGATACATGCATGATAGTTAGACCAAAACAAACCTTCATAACTAAACATACAATATATACATGTAATGTATATTTAGAACCAAAGTTCTGACTTAGCAAAAATATTCAAGTACATAGTATATTTAGATGGGTGCCAATATGGCACCACTAGCTAAATAATATGGTGGAGTGACAAATAGAGGGAGTGAAGTGGTCACTGTGGTTCCTTGAGGGATTAAAATTAGGCCCATTAAAGTTTTCATGATTGCAAATCCTTGAAACTAGGAACCTTGAGATGATGGGGAAACACTAGTAGTTGGATGTGTGGTTGGTACTGAACTTGAAACTATCTATTTTTCCATGATTTATTTAAATTAAGCATGTGATGTATCTAAATCCTTATTTATGATGTTAAAATTAAAAAAGTAAGGTTTGAAGAGTTTGATGGCCTCATCCATCAACCTTGTCTATTTACCTTCTTAGCTCTTGAATTCTACTCCTATAGCTTCAACTCTTATCACCATATCTTTATCAAAATTTACCCATTCAAAATTTCATCATTGGTCCTATATATAATTCTTTAAAATTATTCCTTGAAGTTATTTGCAGTTGCTTGGAAGAGGTTCTCAAAATTTGATATCTTGACTAGTTTACCTATAGGAGTAATCATCTCTTCCAAAATTTCCAAGGCCTTACTTCCATGATTTTTGAAATTTCCTATTAAAGTACTCGTCTAAATATGCTGATTTAAGGAAGCATCCATTTTTGATATTAAATAGTTAAGGCAACATGATGCATCCATGTTAGTCATTAAGTTCAATTGGTTGAAGCCACTAATTATGAAGCATTGAACCAATAAATTCAACCTCTTCTCTAGCTATTTCATTTGGTTCCAAAATTTGGTCACATTGTTTTATTTTTGAAATCCTAGAAACCTAGATATTGTACAAAATGTTGTACAACTTAGTATCTACATTCTATAGATCATCAGTTATCTCCTGAAGAACATGTATTATTTTTAGCTATTGTAATCTTTGATGTGAATCCTCTTTGATTTTATACATTTATTTCATAGATTTACCATTTAGTCCACTAAATCAAATAAATATTGAATATATTCATTAGGATCCCTTGGATACTTTTTGGTTTTATTTGCTAAGGCAAATCAATTTTCTCTTTGATGAAATTTAATTTCTTCCCTTGTGTCCAAATTCAAAATGTTCTTCTTCCTCATGATTTTGATGTTCCACTATTTTTTTGAATTGAGTAGAGACTGTAGGAAATTTTTTAAAACTAAATTCTACCTCTTATCTAGATTCCCATGTATCTCACTAACCCATTCAGGAATAATAAGTTCCTCTTCTTTCTCTAAGGGACCCAGGTCTCCTAAGGCAGAGGGTAGATGAGTCATTGGAGGATTTGTTATTGATGGAGTTGTCAAATATGTACTTATTTATATGGGGAACTAAAGAGGTGGTTATAAAATCCTCTCCCATGGTAAAGGATCCCTTGGTGGATTTACCTTAACTATGGATTTGGTCAATCTAGGAGTCTTTTTAATTGATAATGTGGCTGATTATGTGGGTAAGTACCATGGCATATGCATTTATAATTGAGATAAATGTTTTCCTAGGAATGGTGACATTTTTAGATTTAAAATACTAGTAGTCATCAAGTTTTGAAAATGGAATGATTTTTTGGGAGTCCTTTGGGTAGAAACTAAAAGAATGGATGAATCAAAAGAACTAGATATTGTTTAAGTACCTATAATTGTAACATTAGAAACTAAAGAAGAGACTACCACACTTATCTTTTGGGTTTGTTCCACTATGATGATTGGGTGGTTTGAAGAACCATATGGTGTTTTATATTCCTAAAGCCCTCTTAATATTAAATATTTGGCCTTATCCAACTCAAGCTATTCATCTTCTTCATCTAGATTATCTCATTTAATCACATCCTATTCCATTTTCGTCATTGCTTCTACATTCTATTCCTCATCCGTGGCATAGTCTACCAAGGATATCACTTTATTATTATTATTATTATTATTATTATTATTATTATTATTATTATTATTATTATTATTATTATTATTATTATTATTATTATTATTCCTTTATTTCCTCTTCAACAGGGGATTTTTTTATGGTAGTTAGACCAAAATATGGTCTCTCCTCTACTTGTTTAATTATGGAGGTGGTTGGAATAACTTTGGCTCTCCTTCAATATGTGACTATGGGAGAGGTATGAAGTGAGTGGAATGATGAAATGTTTGAGGGACCCAAATTAGTAGAAACTATTATGGTGGTGATGGAATGAATAAAATGTTTAACAACATAAGTGGAATGGGGAGTAAAAGGACATGGAATTGGTTGATGAGATGGAGGGGGAATGGAATAGATGAGAAAGATGATTTCAATGATTTTGGAATGCTAACATATGTAGTAGTTGTAAGAGGTGGTATAGGTGTCATAAAAAAATCAATCCTTTGCCTATTATGTGGAGGTGGATATATCTAGATTATAGTGGCGATGCCCACATATGAAATGGTGAAGCTTGAATGGGTAGGAAATAGCTTGGGACTAGAGAGATTATTTAGAATTTATTTTCTTATTTAGTAGTTCTACTACCTCTAGCTAATTTACCCCTCCTCTTGGGTATTTTATTCTTCTAATTTAGCAGAGGGGGTTTGGATAGGGCATAATTAATCTTATGGATGGGTTGGAGGACACTAATGTCTCCATGCCTTCTGTGCTTGTGATACCATTTCAACTACATGTTCTTTAGTAATTTTTGCATTATATTGGATGGCCTAAGCTACCATCATAGACATTTGTGCATTTTTCATTATTATCCATAATTCTAGGTCATCCAAAGCATTTATGAAATTTGTATCATTCTCATATTCTTGATGACCATCTATGACATTCGCCTTCTTATTTTATTTTAGGAGTTAAAGGTAATTCTTCACCTTTTTTTTAGGGTCCCATTTTCAGAATTGGGCCTCATCAATAGTATAGTGGGTCCTGATCTTTCCCACATGATTAAAGTAGGATTTCACTACATACTAGAGATGTTGAATACTTATAAAAATTTAAAGTAATGGGAAATTTTTTTTACCCAACTACTCATCAATGCTATTATATATTTGGTAAGCAATTTCTTATTCTACAATTTTTTCAAGAACCTGGCATATTAGTAAAAAATGAGGCACATTTTTTTATTGAAATGATTATTATTGTAAAATCAAGATAGTACCAATATTATCCCCATTTACCAATGGTTTTCCTCAAAATTTATTATAGCTTAGGCATTTGGGTGCCATGAATTAATTGGTACACTTGAGGGTAAACCTCTACACAAATCCTTTTAATTTCAACTCTAAACTTTTAAATCAACAATAATGAATAATTATCTCATATTTTGCATTTAAGGTATTTAGTTGATGCTACCATATCTCCCTATTTAACCTATGGAATGTGCCAAGGATGACATCTAGTAAATAAGACATCATATAAAGGTTTTAGTCTATGGGCCTTTACTTAGGTTGTTAGATCTAGGTCTTCAGCCTAACAAATAAAAATTACCCTAAAGCAATAATATTATATGATGTTAATAAAATATCTAATAGAGGGACTCATTCTACTTGCACATATACGATGTCAGGGAAGCTACATAGTCTATTTAGGAGAGTCACAGGTATTTTCATTTCTAGTCTAAATTTGAAAATACCATTGGATTAGAGGGATCCTCTAGGATTCAATATTAGGATTTTTAGTAGCCATCATTTGAGTTTCCTATCTACTATGTTATGCTCAATCTATGAATTGTCTAAGACTTTATTATAATCCATCGCAGGCAAAGGTAACTTGAGATATATTTCAAATACCTTTCAAGAGATGTAAGCAATTAAATTCTTCCCTTTCTTAATGTGTATATAGACTCCAACACAAGTTCCACTAATTTTTTTTTTAAATCATATTTATACAAGGCATTACCTCATTTTTTTCCATTACTTGATGAAGTCCTATAGTTTTGAGAGGTAGTCAGTCATCAATGTTTTGATTTTCATCCTTAAATAACTAGATTTATGTAGAGTAGGGAACAACCAAGTCTACTACATTCTAGAGTGCTAAGTAGAATGGGAATATAAATTAAAATTCAATATTATCGAATACTGTATCCATAGCTTCCTCATGTCTTATGAAATAGTATGAAAAATGGGGACTAGAAATTTACTAGTTTTAAAGAGGAAGCCATTTTAGTGATTATGAGCTATCAGTCCCTTTACTACTTGTAAGAAAATTATTTGTAAGTTCTCTGTAATATTAGGGCTTGTGGTCATAAGAGAGTTCAAAATCATAACATTTTTATTGAAGATTTATGGTGAAGTAGATTTCAATTAATTTAGATTTTGCATATATCCTCAAAATTTTGTGTCATGAATACCCAATTCATGTGATTTCAATGTAGTTAACAATTTTTGATTTAATTCCCATTTCAATTTGAATGCACTATTTAGCTTTGTTAATTTTACTTACTTTCAAAATGGTAACTATTCAATAACTTTATGTTTCTAGTCATCACATTATAGACAAATTTCAAGTCCTCAGTTACCCACTCCTTTTTTTTGCTATCAAACTCATTTATGTATACTTTGAGCTTGCATCCTTTGGATTATGAAACTTATCCAATTATCATTCACTCAGGCCTTTAGATCTATATATAAACACTCTATACCCAAGGTTGTGAGTTAATGTTACTATACCACATGGATTAACCTCAGGTCTATAAGGACTCGGAGGTATGGGGGTACTAGAACTTAGGGCTTTTAAACTATGAACACATGTGTACATGTTTTTTATAATGAAATGTTGACACATGGCATGACCTCAGGGATCTTAAGGCATGAGGACTCGAGGCCATAGGACCATTAGTGGATTAATTGAGTAGATCATCTTTAAATATCTAAGCCAATAAAATTACACCACTTATCATCTTCTTATAGCTTAGAAGCTTAAAGGTATTAGACCGCAAGGCCTCATGCCATTATAAATATGTAATATTTCCATAGTATAGGTAAATAAAAATGTGTCAAGTGTCAAATTATTATAGTTTAAAATCTTAGAACCATTATAATGAAATAACTCAAAACCATTAGATAGTGTTAATACTTCCATGGTTCCAAATTGATGAAAAGGTGGCATGTATCACATGATTAGAACTTGGAATCTTATGACCATTAAATTTAATTTAAAAGCTTCTAGGGTTTCATGTAATGGAAAAAATTTGTGTGGCCTTTTATTATAGTTTAGAGATATGAACACTTAAATTTCTTTGGGAAATCTAAAGGCTTTATATAACATATGAATGCCACCTATTAGATCATTGGATATTGGGGCCTCAAAGACTTATATTTTTTTTACAAAGGGATATAGGTTATAGATAATATGATGATGCCACCTATCCCATTCTAAATAAAATAAAGTGAGGCCTAACCCATGAATTCTTAACAAGTCTTTGCCGATAGTCTTGCAGACATATAAAATATAAGAAACACTAGGATGAAAACATTAATCCTGTTAGTACAAATAAATCACAAAAATTATGAAAACCCCAAATTTAAGATAAATCAATATGATCATTTAATCTTTGATTTTAAAATTTCAATTTTTTTTAACTTTAGAATTCAAAGGTAACCATATAATTTTTCATGAATAAATAAATATCATGGATTCCTAAGGTTTAAAAGGTTCCAAATAAATATTTTCAGCAATAATGGGTTCCCATTTGAATTTTTGAAATGGGGTGTGTGTGTCAGGAAAAAACACACATGTTCCTAATTATGCTATTCCAAAGAAACTATATAAAATTCAATGATGGGTTATAAAAACCCCTACTCATACCCTTTGTACTTTAAGACCACATAATCCTAATTTACATATGTATATCATCTTAGATACTACAATGATAGATACTACACCTATATATGATCATAGATAATTTCATGATTTTATTATGACATGTTCATAGTGGGGATATATATATATATATATATATATATATATATATATATATATATATATATATATATATATATATATATATATATATATATATATATATATATATATATATATATATATATATATATATATATATATATATATATATATATATATATATATATATATATATATATATATATATATATATATATATATATGATAATCATTTATATGTGATCATAAGATATTCCTTTCCTATTCCAAAAATACCAAAAAATGAAACACATTTAAAAATCTAAAAATAGCAATAGCTTTTACATATTCTATTAGCTCCTTGACATTTTTGTGTTATTTCCATGTTGATGAATAACATATCAATTACTTATATATACAAATGTGATTCATGCTTCTATTTGAGTGTGATACATGGATACATAGATATATGATCTATGCATTTTAGGATGTTGGGATTTCCCTCAACTCACATCACCAAGATGTTGGGGGAATCCACCTCTATGACCATGATACATCCATGTTATATCATTATATGGTCACTTTGCATTATCATGTTTAATGTAATATGTACTTACACATGTAGTCATCCATGCTTATATCTTCTATAGTGTACTTGACATGTCGTGTACTTGATACTTTGTACTAACACATTTGATCCATGAACTACTATCACTTGCTTATGTTAGTTACTTATGTTTTCATTTATGTACTTCCTCGAGTGTCTTTCCTTGCTATTGTCTTGTTTATTAATCATTTTAATATGCTCCATTTTTTACACCCCTGATGCCTTTGTTTGATTCAATGACATTTAAATATGTCATCACTTATTGTATGTACACATTTGAATACATTGTTCTTACTTTTCTGTAGATTCGACTAAGTCATTTCCATTCAATTGTGTAACATTTAAACATGCCCCTTATTTTTGGTCTCCTTGGACCATTGATTTTCATTTGATTTTGAGTGCCCTTGCATGTGTACTTATTTAACTATTGAGCTTATAATGTTACCATCTAGAAATTTCTATAATCTTTATCATTCATCTTAGGCCTTTATGTGATCACATTCTATGTGGTTCAATGAATAATTTGCCTAGACATGTTCTCATATATGTTATATGGTACATTCACAATTATATGGTTATATTATCATTTTGAGGAAGAATTACTACAAATTTATATCTTCCCTCACCTCAGAGGGGGGAATATAAGTGGGTGCATGTCATAGAGTCATGGATTTCACACATTCATTGTTTTAGATTTAGTAGGGGTATGTCATAGAGACATGGCTTCCACATATTCACAATTTTAGATTTACTGGGGGAATGTTTTAGAAACATATTATTCACACTTATTCAGTAACATACCTAGATTATAGTGGGGACATGTTTTGGAAACATCTCTTCCACATTGGCACTTATATCACTTTTGAGTTTCAAATGATAGTGGGGGCATGATTTGGAATTATGTTTTGCACACTTACACAATTTCAAATTGGTCAAATTGCAAAATTATATGATTTAGATACATATTTATGGCAAAATCTATGTATTGGTACCATTGTTATACACAATTTCAGCATGAAACATATCTACGGTGCATATGATATGCAATGTGTGCCTAATATTATAAAATCCAAATTAGATTTAGATTCAAAACACTATAAGGGACTATCAGCACCCAGTAAGTTGGACTTTTATGGAATTTATTGATCTAATCTACTTCGATAGTAGGATCACTTTTTAGTATGGTTGAGGTGATTAAATAACTCAATATTATAAAGTTCTTAGGTTATAATTTATTATATAATCTATTCTCACTAGTTTTATAGTGTAAGTTGACTTGGTTCACTCACACTCACTATGTTATAAGTATGATTGGGTTGCATAGTTGAGCTAGTCTCAATCACCACATGGTAATCCACTTTTTTCCCAAATATGGGGGTAGTTCCATCCTCTCTCTCTCTCTCTCTCTCTCTCTCTCTCTCTCTCTCTCTCTCTCTCTCTCTCTCTCTCTCTCTCTCTCTATCCTTAGATACATGTAATTTATAGGTTTATATTTATCTTAATCTCAATTTTAGTGATTCATAATGATACATCTTTCAAATTAAATTTTTAATAGGAAAGATGGTTGCATCAATACATAGTTGTACTCCTAAACCTTTCTCTCTTTTAATTTAAATAATTTCAATGTTTTCAATATTATATTATATGCACTAATTATATATTGTAAAATTATCTTGGTTTCAAGTTAGTCACCAAAAAATCACTCAAGTTAAACTCAAGTAAAGGTAAGGTGTGTTATACACAACTAGGTACACATTCTTTTCCAACTAGTAATTTCATTACTAAACTACATGGAGGGAAAGTGTAGATGATATTTATGAATTATATAACACTCTAGTCTTGTACACTTGGAAAACTCAAACATTGGCTATTCTTATTAGTTATAGACCTTTCTTGCTTTCAAAAGTCTTACATCTACTCTCTCTTATTCCCCTTGGCCTATCTCTTGGTCTAAATAGTATTATTTTAATCACCCAGTCCTTATATATTTCCTAGAATCATTAAAAAGGACTTATCTTCCACCTCTACAAGTTTTGGATCTATACCTACATTTATACTTGTTGAAAACTTGCATCCCAGTCAAACACATATATTGATGCAAGTGTGCTTACCTGACTCAAGTGTCTAGTGTCTTAAAGTCATATATTTTATAAATGAAATGTATTCCTATGGTTGAGCTAAGTGATTTAATTTGATACATTATAAAAAAGTATTGGTATAATATAATACCAACCCTCATTCAATCCACACCTAGCACTATCCTAGATTCATACCAAAGAACATTCAAAGAGTATTCAATTGACCAAAGCTTCCCTATTTTCTCCTATTTCCATATAAAACATAGTAAAAACACATATATAGGTATAAATTAATATATAAGTATCCCAAGAGCTATATTTTACAATTTAAAAGATAGGTCAATATTGTACTTGATTATCACACATTACATGATTCATACACAAGCCAACATGTAGGAGAGAAGTACATATATCTAAAGCCCTATTCAAAGTATTGGATCTATAGGAAATGATAATTAATTGATGGATATTTGGGGTATCCTGACATCATGTGACCACTAACTCATTTTTACCACATCCACTATGAATATGAAGAACTAGGTTTTTAATCATTTGACAATAAGTGACAATCCATGACTCATATCTGAATGAACCAAAGTGAAAGTAATGATTAAATAATATGAATCTAGGTGTTTACATCTTAATTATATAAATATTATATACTACATTCCTGCATATAATCTAGGCACTAGGTTTGATATAACTATCTTAGGTTGATGAAAGTGTCTATGACTATAGAGGCACTTAATCTAAAATTTGGCACTGTAAAAAAATATTCTTCTAGTCTACTTCCTACCTGTCCTAGATACATATTTATATTATCATCATAACAAACTAAGTATATTGTTTTTATTATCATTTCAATATCTATCATACTTTTACTTTTCATTTTTAGCATATCTCAACATAATGAATTCAATATATGTTTTATCTAACTTTTATACTTAATTGGCCTAATATATATCTATTTATCACCCTTGTGCTTATTCACTTCTATATTCTTAACCCTATTTACCCATAAATGGATCCATACCCTAGTTAGGGTTAAACATATTACATGCCTAATTACTATATCTACTTAGACATGTTACCCCCATGTGCTACATGATCCATGCACAACTTATACAATTATCTTATCCTTTATAGGTAAGGTAACTAATATATTATACTTCCCATCACCTCAAAAGGGGGGGATTATCATTAGGGACATGTCATAGAGGCATGGTTTCCACACTTTCATAGATTCTATAAATTATAGTTGTGTCTTATTATGGAAAAGTGTTCTCCAAATTTATACTATTTCTCATAATCTCTAGATTATAGCAATGGCATGTTTTGGAAAGATGTTCTCCAAATTATAGTGGTAGTATGTTATGTAAACATATTTCTCCACACTTGAACTAATTTCAAATTCACTAGATTTCACACTATATGATTCAATTATACATTTGTGGTAGCATTACATATATTGTATTATTACCATATCCATATTTCAACTTTAGAAACATATGAGGTGCATATGATATGAAAATGACACCTAAAACTGAAAAATAAAATAATTTATAGAATTCAAATACCATTATGGACTTTTATTATACCCAAGTTAGAATTTTATGGACTATTATTGAACCAATCTAGTACAGTAGTTGGTTCACATTTGGAAGGTTGATTAAATAACTTGATCTTACCAATATTATATGTTAGACTTGATTAAATCATATAACTTTACAAAAATATAGGTTGGATTTGATTAAATCATCACCCTCATGTGTGTGTGTGTGTGTGTGTGTGTGTGTGTGTGTGTGTGTGTGTGTGTGTGTGTGTGTGTGTGTGTGTGTGTGTGTGTGTGTGTGTGTGTGTGTGTGTGTGTGTGTGTGTGTGTGTGTGTGTGTGTGTGTGTGTGTATGCACTTGAAAGTTTATATTTTTCCTAATATCAAATTTAACGCTTGATACTGATACATCTTTTCAAATAAAATTGCCAAAATATGTAATGGTTACATCAACACATAGGTGTACTCTCAACCTTACTCTTTCTACTTTCAAGAATTTTAAATTATTTTAACATTAGATTTCATACACTAATATTGTAACATCATCTTGGTTGTAGGTCAATCATGAGAAAAATACTTAAGTTGGGATGACATAAAGACAAGGTGTATTATACAAGACCAAGTTTGCATTTATTTCTTTTAAACTAGTAATTTGAATACTAGATTAGGGGGGGATATATATACTAAAATATTATTTATTTAATAAATGTTGTGGTCTTTATTTGCACCCATGGGGAGAATTTTTAAGGCTCTCTTTAATTAAGTCACAACATGGGAACAACCTCAGGCTGTGGATATCCTATAGTGAGGTTGAGCCTCCAGAGAGGGTTGGTTCCCTTAGATATATCACTTAAACTATTATATTTCTTGGAAAATGGAGAGGAATAGACCATAAACATGAAAACATGTAAAAGGAGTTAATGCACTAATTATTTTAGACACTTACAATTGTACAAAACACACTATAAGGCACCTTTAGACTTACAAATATCACTTCACTAGCTCTTTGATCAACTTTCACATAAATTTTTCACTAAAAGGCAGGAAATATATATCAATCTATCATGGGAGGGTAGTTTTCCACTTTCAAAAAAATCAACAAACTATCTATTATACTTAAAATGCCCCGTGAGAGCTAAAAATACTTCATGAATGTGAGAAAACTAAGATAGAGGCAAAGTAAATCAAACATTCACTTAAACACATCAATAAATTCATAAAAAACTTCAATTCATAATGAAAATAAAGGAATTAAATCTTTTATTACATCAAATAGGTGTTATAGTACAAATTTTGACATAGCCTAGGCATGAAAAAAGCATAAGAGTCTTTTGTCTCCAAAAATTTAAAATTATCAAAGAGACTTAAAAGGGAAGAGAAGGGTGATATATAAAAAAGAGGGGAGAAGGATTCAATAAATGATGCCAAACCATCTTTTTATAGATTATCATTGATACTACTTTATAAATTAACCATTGATCAACTCCAAAAGTCTCAAACCCTTTCATTGGCTTAGAAATACATCAGAAGATAAGATTTTTTTAAAAATATACTGAGTCATGATCTAATTAAAATTGGAAAAGTCCCCAAAACCCTAAACCTACATTGCATGCTCTATGTCCATTCTCCAACCCCAAAACTCCCCATCTTCCTAATGAACACATAACACCATGCATCATCTTGATATGTTTTTTATGCTATCAGATAATCACCTTGAATTCATTCATTTTGTGTTTCTTTAGAACATAATTTTTTGAAGACCATACCCCTACACTGACTTCTTTATCTATCATAACTTTACCATTACTCCATAACCTTGACTATAGGTCCTCTATAGATGAAAACTAATTCCCATATTAGTTTTCATATAACCATAATTTTCATTAATATATATAGGCTAGGGTTTCTTGATCTTGAATAAGATGTCAAATTTACATCTAAAACCTTTTTAAGATGTTCACCAGAGCTTTAATGACATCTTATGATTCTATAGTGTCTTCTCTGGTAGCCCAAATCATATTGGAGGTCTCATTTATGCATTTACCTACCTAGGTGGTGAGATATTTTGAAATGACATGTCCGCTTATATGGCATCTCCTTAGACTACCCATTTCCTTTTAAAATCTATTTTCTATCTCCTCAAACATGTGTCCTCACCCTGTGATTTTTAGAGATTAAATCAAATTTGCTCCATCAATCTCCTTTGGAGTTTACTATATTTGAACTTTATCATTAATCATTGATCCATGATCAATTTATAGATTTTTCCACCTAGAATGGCCATGTTTATCCTTAGGATCCCATTTTTTAGTTTCATCTAGTTAATGCACTTGCACCATGTGGTAGCCTCATGTGCAATATAGCTTATTGGCTTTTTGATTTCATTCACACTATTGATATCCTTGGCATGATTGAATTCATGTTATTGATCTTCCTTATACTTGATTGAACATGCACCATTGATTTGGTAAGTTACTGTAATCATGACACTTGTCATTGACATGTTCATTCTTAGGATTTGTTGACCTTTGACCTTGAACTCACCATTGATATTTGATTTCATGATCAAACATGAAACATATATATTTCTTTAACTTATTGACCTAGATGAGCACCTGCATGTTGTTGATCCTCAATCCCAAGATTTGAGATCATGCCACTTATCAACCCTATATTCAACTTGAAATTTGTTAAGGATTTTTTAAATCCAAATGACTATTTGTTGTGGCTTTATATTGACATTCTAGGGTAGGTCCCACACTATTAGATCACTTTTAAAGGCTTATATATTGAGATAAAAACCTCCTTAAGACATCAAAATTGTAGAGGTTAATCTTGGCATGAATCACATCACTTTCATGTAATCCTTAAACTTTGGCTAGATTCCCAAGTATATTTATTAAATGCATAACCAAACTGATCTATTTATCCCTACATGATGTGCTATAATAATTTGGTCCCTTAAAATTACCAAATTAACACTTTAAACTTGCTTAAAGTTTTTTAAAACTTGTAAATGAAAAGTAATCTTATTATAAAGTCTATCTTCTCCTATTTCCATTAGATCACTCTTCAACTGGGATTTTGTTAACTTATCTCTCTAGATCTAGCTAAAGTTTTATATGTAGGCCAAACTTGGCTAACATGTTTGTTAACTCGATGAGGGAACATGCCTACTATGATGGAGAACCATACCATTTACATGAATCTTAGACTTATAAATAATGACAAATATAATCCATGACAACAAAAAACCTTTCGATTGGAAATAAGAGAACTATTCCACCAAGACAAGGAAGGAAGCACACAAAATAGGGAAACTAAACAAAACTAAGAATGTGTGTAAACAAAGCACTTATTTTGGATAAAACACAAGAAAAATAATGTGCTAGAATATCACTTAGAGGAAAACAAACTAAATAATTATGTACAAGGAACTTAACTTCTTCAATAACAATGGTTCAGATGTATCCCATTAACTAGGATATGAATTTCCTCACCATCCATATTTTTAATTTGGATGGAATTATGGGGTTTACAACTAGAGATTGTGTATGAAACACTCCAAAGAAAGTCAAACTTTTTATGTCTTCCTAGTTTGGCTCTATTCTCATCCCACTTGAGGACCAAGTCTCCTTCTTTGAAACTTCATGGAGAAGCTTTTTGTCAAAGGCTCTTTTCAGTTGTGCTTGGTGATTTTCCATGGATATTATGGAATTATTATGAACCACTTACAGCTCCATAATCTCATCATATCTGGTCTCTATTGGTTCATTCTCTAATAACTCAAGTTGATGCATTAGTTCTAAAGAAAGAAAATCAAGAGAAATAGGTGACCTTACTTCCTTACCATATACTAACTTGTATGGAGAATTGGCTATTAATATTTTTATGTGATCATATTATCCCACAAAGATGATTTCAACTTGAGATACCATGACCTCTGATTATCTTCAATATCCCTCATTATCTTCAATAGGTTCTTATTTATGGACTCAGTAAGACCATTACCTTATGGATAGTAATGTGATAAAGTGATAAGATAGACACCATGTTAAATATCCCATTGGCTGATTGTAGTCCCCATAAAATCCATAGAATTGTTAGAAATAATGGTTTAAGAAACCCTAAATATAGTAAGCAAACCTTCATAGAAATCTATAACATTAGATTCATTTGCTTCTTTCAATGATATTGTCTTTGTCGACCTAGTGAAGTAATGTATAGTAGTTAGTATCCATTTATGTCCTACAATTTAAGGAGGGTTAATGAGACCAATAAATTACAATCCCCATTGGATAAAGGGATGCTCCACTATAATTGGTCAGAGAGGAAAAGTTGCAAGCTTCACTTTTACTACAAACATAGAGCACTATTTGCACTTCCTAACCCATTCATGACAATCAATAAACATGCTAGGCCAATAATACCCACCTATCATAATATTAATAGTTGTGGTCTTTTTATAGTAGTTACCTCCACCATGTCCATCATGGAACAACTCAAGAAATGTCTATGTTTAGTCTGGCTATATACATCTTAACAATATGCCATTGATATATTTTTTGAACAAAACAACATCAAAAGGAAGAAATGGAATTAATCACACTCTGAAATATATTATTTTTTAAGGACTTAGATGAGAGGGGTAAATACTATCTTGAAGATATATTAACAAAATCTCAAAACCAAATGGAAGGTGAGGTATGATCAACTATAACCTCTTCATAATTTAACACCAAAACCACCTCATTAACCTCTTGTAAGTCTTGATCTATATGTTCACAAAGATATTTACCTCTGATCAACTTTATGACCATGATTTACATATCATACTCCATTACCTTGGTTATCCAACCAACTCTTTTCTCATTTATATCTTTGTTCAAGAGAAACACCTTGATACATGGATGGGTAACCATCAGGTGTATCTTATTGTTAAATAAAAAGTATCTAAACTTCTTGAGAGACCTTATAAATGAAAGTACATGTTTTTCAACAAAAGAGTACCTTGTTTCATATTCATCTAAGCCTTGATTGAATAAGGCTCTGGGTTGTTCTAAAGCCTCATGATTATATTGCATAAGAATGCTTAAAATGGTGTCTATTCTAACATAAGTGTAAGAAGTGAATTATTTAGTGAAATATGGGTTTATGAGTGTATGATCACTAGTTATGGCCTTCTTGATCTCTTCAAAACTTTTTACTCCTTCCTTGGACTAGTTGAAACTCTGATTATTCTTTAACATAGCTGTAAGTGGCTTAGCTAAAGTGGAAAAATATGAAATATATCTTCTTATAAAAATTATTTTCCCTAAGAATATTTGTAAATCCTTCTTGTGCTTGGGAAAAGATAATTATAAAATTTAATCTATCTTTTTAGGATCTATATTCAAACCATGTTTCAAAATCACATGCCTAATAAGCTTAATTTCATGAACTAAGAAGACACATTTTTTGGGATTCATAGACACCCCAAATTGTCTACACCTTTCAAACACCTACTTAAGATGAACCATGTGCTCATTTTCACTATTTGATAACACTATTGTGTCATCCAAATAAAAAAATAAAAACCTATTCAGAATGCCCTTGAATTCCATATACGTGGCTCTCTGAAAGGTTGCTCTAACATTAGATAAACTTAAGGGCATCTTTCTATATGCGAACATCCTCCACTTGGTAGTGAAGTCTATCTTGAATTGGTCCTCTTCTTTGAATAAAATTTTATTTTAACCACTATATCCATCCAATAAAGAAGACCTCTCTAAACCTACAACCAACTATAAAATTTGTTCTATAAATGGTAATAGATAGTGATCTTTAAAGGAAGCCTTGTTCAAGTCTCAGAAGTCAACACATAGTTGAATATCACCATTCTTATTTCATACCAGAACAAGGTTTTCCATCCAAGTTTAGTGCTTTATTGGAAATATAATAGCTAAATTTGTGAGATTATGAATCTTAGCTCTCATCAAAGGCTCAATTTTTAGATTGATAGGAATTTGTCTTTGTCTCACTAGTCTAGTTTCAACTTCCAATTCAATTGTGTGTTGAGATAAAATTGGATCAAATATTTTGAGGTAACTATATTTCCATGCAAACACATCAAAAATACTTGAGCATAATTTAGTGAAAGCTTTCTTCTATGAAGGGGTGCATACCTTACCCAATTTCAAGTTCTTACCAACTGTAATTTCCACATTGGCATAATGTTATTCCTTTGTTGACAAGGATAAATTTTCCTTTATAAACTCATCATCCCCACTGAATATTTTCTCAAGTGTGACCAATCTATTGGGAAAATTATTTGTTTCTAGTTTCACAATCTAGTTACCATATTACTACAAGAACTTTGGTTGATTTCTTGAGGAAAACTCAGCTTCTTCTTGCAATAATCTAAAAAATTGATTTTGAACATCAAGCACTTACCAATTATCATGGATATCTAGAATAGAGGGCCTTATAACCACCTTAATGTGTGACTAACCTTTTCAATTTTTATATTAGCTGGGATATTGAATTGCTCCCCAATGGTAGCCAATCTATCTACAAGTTTGTTTTCATCTCTTAGTATTGTTTGAATATTGAAAGCTTGAAAATACTCAAATTGGTCCCACACTCTATGATTATAATAGCTAAGTAATAAGTTTTTGGAAATATTAATACCTCTTATTTGGTGAACTACAAGTTCATTATCACCAAATATTTGTAAGGTGTTGACTTTCATCTTCCTAGCCCATTGCAAACTATACACTAGTCCCTCATACTCTACAACGTTGTTTGAACAACCAAATTAAAATTCAATAGAGGAGAAATAAATTTTTTTTGATGGATAAATTAAAATCATTCCATACCCAGTACCATGATTATTCCTTAATCCATCAAAGTATAATTTCCATAGACAATCACTTGATTTATCATCTTTCATCATGGCTGGAATTGGTGTATCATTTTAATGGAGACAATATTTACCAAATCCCTCTTATTTAATTATATTATAAGGATCATGATCATGCCAGTTAGAGGCCCACTCATCAATGAATAAATATGTAACCCCATCTAAAGATGATTCATCTTCCATTCCCCTAGCTTCTAATACCTCATCTGAGATGACATAATTAGTGTTAGCAACACTTCACATAAATGGCTATAAATGAAAACATGTTATGGGTTCAAAATGTATTGTTACCATTATACCATACCTAGTAATAAAAAAAATTATGTCTAATCATCTAATAAATACCCTCCAATATTTAAGGTAAAGTCCCTTGATAGGCACATGGTAAAGTAAGGAGGCAAGTCCACCACAACTACATCTTGTTGAATGGTAACATTTGGATAAGCATGTAGTGTCAACTTTAGATCTTTGATAATGCCTACTATATTTTTTGGTGATACATATAGTTGTAACACTCTTTTAATATTTATCTCATAAACAAGACCAAGCTTGTCTTTAATTTACTTAAGCATAATAGCGTTACTGGCTCCATTATCCACCATATAGTTATGAGCCAAGGTATCACCAATTATCAAAGAGAGGTAGAATGGGGGAGTTTTAATTGATTTTACCTCATATTTTTCCAAATTTACCATATTTTATACTTGTTTTACTTGTTTATTTGGCTGATCTAAATTTTTTAGGATAGCACCTTCTTTTTTAACTAGTTTTGGAGACAATTTGAGAGCTAAAATCTCTTGAATGATCATATCCTTTTGTCCTAGAATATAGAGGTACTCCTACATGTTAATTATAACATTATAATAGTTCATTTGATCCACTATACTGAATTTATCTCTACTAACCTTTGGATGCATTTTTTAAACCACCAGTTGCTCACGAATTAGAGGTACTTGATCAACCTTTTTCTATATTCTAATTTTTATTGTTATAAGGGAAACAAGATGATATCTAGTAATATTGGAAACAAAATTATGAGTAATCACATATTGAGCCTCATCAATGGCTCTCTTTTCAGCTCTAGTTAGAGCTACAACTTGAGGAATTATATTGCTAATCTTATTAACTTGATTGAATACAATATGATCATCCATTTGCCAATTAACATTAATGGCATTAGGCCAGCCTTGGACTTGTTGAGGTTATCCTTATGGTACCAAAACTATTTATTGATACTGACTTCCTTGAAGAGAAAACTATTGTTGTATCATTTATGGCATAGTAGTTTTTATGACACTAAGGCTTGGCTTTGAGCATTATTGGGATTAGATGGATGCCAACTTGAATCTTACATCAAGTTTTTTTGAGGAGGTGTGGGAACATTAGCTCTTATTGAAGGTACATTAAGATCAAAAATTGTATATGGTTTAGATTGAGTTATGTCTACTTTTGGTTGGTAGGGTAGTCTATTTTCTCTAAAAACCTGATAAAGAGGCCTTTGATCTCTGAATGGATAGTAGGTGGTCTGATTTATTTGTTGATAAGGTCTATTATCTTGATATTTTTGTCTCTTGAGCTAGACTATTTCATTCCTAAAATATTGTAGAAAAAAATTTAACTCTCCAAGCCTAGCTTGACTAGAAGGAGCTGTAATTTGATCTTTAGGGGATGGAATAAGAGCTGAAGATGGGATTTGAGGAACTTGAGGAATTGGTATAAATTTCAATTCTAGGAATATAGGCATTGGAGGCCTTGGGGAGAGTTTGCCAGCTTATATCAAGTTGTTCTTTACTCTTATTACAACATATAAGCATTTGGAAAGGTAATACCACCCATTGACGATATCATCACACTAATATTAGATTTGAGGGATTTCAAATAGTACAAGACAACATATTTTGGGGATGGTATAGTCAATATAGGTATCTTGGTCCATGTTTTTTGGAATCTAAGGTTAAAATTAGACATGAACTTATGAGGATCTCTCTTTATGGTAGTTAGCTATTCAACTAAAGATTAGTGATCATACTTATCCTTAAAATATCTAACTAAGGCTACACTTAATTCATACTACGTATAAATGGAATTTAGTGGGATATTTATATACCATTTTTGTGCCTTTGCTTTGAAGGAGGCATCAATTAGTCCAATAGCTACATTTTCTTGGACAACATTGTGAATTGAAAAAAGGTTGGTAACATCTTGGATGTGCTCAAAAGGAGTTGTCTAATCTTCTTCTAAGAAAAAAGGGATACTCTTGAGGGAAGACACATATATGTTATCAAAATGGGATCAATTCAATGGACTACCTCTATTTAATGGAACAAACACTTGGTTTTTAATGGCCATCTAGATAGGAAGGATTGCACTGCTTAGGATAATAAAATGACTAGGAAATACATATTTATTTTGATAATATGGTATTATCGTACCAAATATTTATCTTTTATTTGAAGTAGAAGGCAAATCAATGAATTCAAGAGGAATAACTTTACTTGTTGACTTTGTAGTAACCTTTAGCATGAGAGTTTTTCCTAGATGATGATATAGACTCTCTAAACTGATGATCTTTAAATTATTATGATGGTGGATACCTTCTTTGATACAAATGCTTATCCATAGCTCCAAACTTCAACTATGCTAAGGAGAATGGGTCCCATTAGGCATGACAAAAATTATTTTGGTATTAATTTGCACCCATGGGGAGAGTTCTTTAGGATCTTTCCAATTAAGCCATAAAATGGGTACAACCTCAAGTTATGGGTATCCTAAAGTGAGGTTAAGCCTCTAGAGAGGTTGGTTCCCTTGGATTTATCTCCTAAACTAATCTCTTTCTTATAAAAGGAAGAAAAATAGATAATAAACATGAAAATACGTAAGAGGAGATGATGAACCAATTATTTTATACACTTTAAACTACAAAAAACACACTATAAGGCACCTTTGGACCTAAAAATATCACTTCACTCACTCTTTGATCAGATTTCATATAAGTATTTCACTAAAAATCAAGAACTAAATATAAATATAGCATGGGAGAGTAGTTGTCCATTTTTGAACCTATCAAAAAGCTATCTATTTAAATATAAAATCTTTTTGAAATTTTTACTAGAGCTTTAATAGAATCCTATGATTGTTTAGTGTTTGATCTGGTAGCCCATATCATATTGGATCTCACATTTATGCCTTTACCTACCTAGGTGGTGAGATATTTTGAATTAATATGTCTACCTATGTGGCATTTTCTTGGGCTACCTATTTCCTTTTAAAGTTTGACTACTATCATTTCAGACATGTGTCCTCATCATGTGCCTTTTGAATATTTAGTTATATTTGATATTTTTATCTCCTTTGGATTCTACTATCTTTGACCTTCATCATCGATAATTGATCCATGATCACTCTTTAGATTGTGCCACCTAGAGGCCCTACATTATTTTTATGATGCTACTATCAATTTCATCCAATTAATACACTTATTCCATGTGGTATTCTCATGTGCAATATATATTATTGAATTTTTGACTTCATGTGTGATCTAGGCAACAATCTAGGTGACAATTTGGGTGATGATTCTACCCCAATTGATGATAGAAGTTTTGGGAGCCATAACTTTTGCACCGTAGCTCTAATTGACTCCTTGTTTGAACCATTGGAAAGATAAGAATGAGGATAATGAATTGATATGGAAATAATATTTGATTAATGGTTTTTGACCCCAAAAAACCTAATGGAAGTACCCCAAATTTCAATTTTAGTAGTGCAGTCTAAAAATAGTAAGTTTCTAAAAATAGTAATTCCTTAAATTCTGTATTGTTTTAAATCATGAAGTCAAACCACTTAATATCCCTTAAGATTGGTGACCCTCCACATCCTCCTCATAATTTTAAAATGTGTATAAATTAATATGTAACCCAAAGTGGAAATTAGACATCTCTTCCTAGAGATAAGCATATAATTGTATTACGATCTTGAGTAATAAAATATCTCTTCTTAGAGAATTCATTGTTACTATGTTATTTTCATGTTCTTATAATATATTTAAATAAAAAATACTAAGTTTTATTTCATTGGTATCAAATCAATTTGTCTTGAGAGTGTATGATCTTGAGGATGAGGTTAGGCTACAAGAAGCTTGGGTGGAAAATAATAGAGTTTCTAAACTATCCACCTATTCACTCCAAATGACTTTAAATGGCAGATGATATTGAGACATATAATACCTTCAAGGAAATGGTGGATAAATCTCTCCTAGAAAAAAAATAAAAGATGCTTCAATAATTCACGTAAATTCTCCAATAACTCTCTATGGGAAATTTTAGCTCCTCATCCATGGAGCATCCTTTTAGTACCCCAACCCCCTTCAAGGTTTAAGTCAATTTTGATATCCCTAAATTTAAAGGAAAAATCAATGTTGATGTAGTAGAAAATTGGTTGGATCAATTGTCTTCCTAGTTCTCTATAAATAAATTCATTGATGGAGAAAAGCTCGCTTTTGCTCTTTTGAAAGCATCATTCCCTGTGAAAAATTGGTGGGAAGTGTACAAAAAGAGGTTTAGTATAGATCACATTGGCATTTTGGTGGAACCTACTTGGGATGATTTCATTGAAGTATTAAAGAAAGAATTCTATCCCATTGGAGCATATGATGATCTATACATACAGTGGCAATAAGTTTGCCAAGGTAAGGACCAATCTATTCAAGAAAATTACCATAAAACTAGAACTCATTCCAAAGAAGAATGTTGAGCTATCAAGACATTTTTTTTTGAGTTATAATACTTGACATCTATTACCCTGTCTCATACACAATCTACAGTTAAAGATGATGAAGAAGATATTATAGATGTTGAGCCTGATACCATCATTACTTCATGACAGACCCATGAGGAAAGGCTAGATGAAAAGGAAAGATTATTTCACTCCAAATTATGGGTAAAAGGTAAGCCTCTACATTTAATTCTTGATAGTAGGAGTCAAAATAATTTAATCTATGCTAAAGTTGTGAAAAGTCTAAATATATCCATGAAGTCTCACCCAAAGACATAATATTGGATGGTTGAGCCCAAGGAGAGACCTTCATATCACCCATCAGTATCTTCTTTCATATGAAATAAAAGCTTTCCAAGATGAATTTTTATGTGATATGGTCAATCTGTATGTTTGTGATGTACTCCTTGGTTAGCCATTCATGTGTGATCGACATGTTATCTATGAATCACAAATTGAAAGAATCACCCTCACTCTTAGAACACGATGTTATAGGGTACCAAAGGTACCACCTGCCACATCTGTCTCCTTGATTAGTGCTAAGCAATGTAAGAGATTGGTAAAGAAAACAAAGCAATTTGTTTTAATGGTGGTTAAACCACATAGATCTAGGAAGGCCGATGTTGCAGTCATAACTACACAATCGACACAACAACAAAATTAGATGGGATAAATAACAATAGAATATGATGACTTATTCAAATCACCCATGGAAGTTCCACTGCATTACCAAGTAAAACATTCTATTGATTTCATCCCAAGATCACCTTTGCCTAAAAATCCTATGTATCATAGATCAGTTTTAGAGAATGATGAGATAAAAAGATAGATTTAGGAATGGATCCAAAAGGATCACATCAGGCCAAGCTCTTCACCCTGTGGCAACCTGATTGTCCTGGCACCAAACAAAGATGGAACATGGAGGCTTTACATTAACTATCAAGACCTGAATAAAATCACTATGAAGAATCACTACCCCCTCCCCAAGATTGATGACCTACTAGACCAAATCTATGGTGTAAAGTTCTTCACCAAAATTGATCTAATATCTAGCTATCATCAAATCACCATCAATCCCACTGATGTCTGGAAGACTACATTCAAATATAAGGAGGGGCTTTATGAATGGTTGGTTATACCTTTTCGCTTCACTTGTTTCTATGCTAAATTGCTTTCTACATTCAAAGAAGAAATAAGAAACTAAAAGAAATGGTCAAAGCTAGAAGATACCTGATAAAGTTGTGTGCACCAAAATCAGACGTTGGAAGATTCTCCTCTTTGGCTGTGGAGGAATGACACCTGAGAAGAAAAGAGACTGAAACACAGAAAAATGTTAGTCAAAGATATGGTGGGCTGTCAGGCGAATGCCCGATCCCAGAAGTATGAAGACTTCCTAGAAGGATATCAACCCACTGATAAAAAAGCAAAATATTAGACTAAAGTAGATATAATGAAGGATAAAATGACAGAAATAAAGAACAAAAAATAAAACGCATACTTGATAATGAAGTAAACTATTCTGTGCAGTCGCCGATGTCGGTCTCTGTAGTACCGGTGTCGGTTAGGGAAAGTGCCGACGTCAGTTAAAGTGCCAGCGTTGGTCGGGGTAGTGACCGGTGTCGGTCAGGGCAAGTTCTGGACAGAGTCTAGGTGAGTTGCAGAAGATCTGGTAGAGTTGGGATAGGGTCTGGACAGGGTCTAGTCAAAATAAAGTCAAGTTTGGACAGGGTCTGGGAGTTTTGGTTGAGTATGGACAAAGTTACAGATTGGGATAGTGGGCAGAGATGTAAAGAAAGGACTAAGGGTTCAGGCCTATGGTCTGAAGATCTGGGGTGATAGAAATAGAAACAATAAACAAATAATAACCAGAAAGAAATAAAAGCAAACTGAGGAAATACTTACCTGCCAAAAGACATGATAAAAGCCATGATTGAAGTTGTTGAAGCGTTGTCATAAGTTGATCGAAGCATTACCGTAAGTTGATCAAAGTGAATGTAGATTGATCGAATGCTAGAGTTGGTTGATCGTCAGAGCTGATTGGTTGTTAGAGTCTGTGAATGTCCGAGTTTGGGATCGATTGATTGATTAATTGATTAATTGATTAGCCTTTGGGATTGATCAGCGGATGCTGATGAAGGCGAGGGACGGTTCGAGAGACAGTTCGATAACCATTCAGAGAACCGATTGGGAACCGAATGATAACTAATAACAGATAACGGTAAGGTGATCGATGTCGACAGGATTGCCGATGTTGGCCGATAAGAGACCGACGTCGGTGATGTCGGCTGGGTAACAACTGTCGTCGGCAGATGCACAATGGGGATAGAGTCTAACTTTAGCTCTGTGCTCATTGTTACATGCTGCCAAGGTCAAGGCTAGTGGAAAAAGTGATTGACAAGGGTTGAATAGGAGAAGAAGAATAAAATGGGGGATGACCAGGGGAGTCGACACGATTTTGGTGTCTATATTTTCCCCTTTTTGTCTTGTTGGTTGTTCTGGATGAACTGCAAGACAAAAATAGGAGTGATTGCCCCAGGTGTGGGATAAGGTTGATTTTGTCTTGTTGGTTGTTCAAATGAACTTCAAGACAAAAACAAGAAGCGGATTGCCCTGATTATGGATGAGGTATTCTCCCTCAAAGCAGGAGTCAAGGGAAGGAAACCGGGAATCGGGTGCTAATTTGACAGAGTGGATGAAAAAAGAGGTGAGGGTGAACGCTGTAAAAGGCGTGATTGCGTGCATACCACTGCACGAGATGGTTAGGTCAAAGTGTCGCAGGTCAAGGGTCAAGGAGTGCCAAAATTGAAATAACTGGGCCCCAGCATTTAGTCATCTGCTGATCGGGTTAGTCAATCAAAGTTGAAGGTCCAAATGGGTCATTGCATTCTAGGTATCCCAGGCTCAGGAAGTGCTCCTAGAAACACGAAAAAGTCACAAGTAGTGTGGATCAACCGGCTTGCGATCCTATACTTGTGAGGGTCAAAAAAGGTCTGTGCACAATTCTGCTAACCAGTCATGAGGTAGCATACATGCAAAAACAACCAAGGCAATAGTGTCTTGGAAGTGGTCGAGGTTGGAGGAGAGAGGTATGATCTTCAATGGTTGGTGGGTGAGGGGGAGGAATGGACAAAAGGATGTGGCCGAGCTAACCCCAAAAGATAGTCGTGTCATCTGAGTGCTACCTACATAGCCCTGGTCATAGGGCTTCAGGCCAATGTAGTTCAGACAAAAGGTCTGAGTAGTAGACAGGTGGTCAAAATGGTTGATAGATTGGTCTTGGTTATGATGAAATGATGAGGAGAAGAGATGTGGCAGGCGTTTCCAAATGGTGTATTCTGCAACATTGGTTGAGAGGTCTTTCATCCCGAGCAATATTCCATATTCGTGATGGATGTATGCTAAAAATGAATTGAGGTCTATTTATGCTTCAGCAAGTATTGGTTTATGCTGAACATAAATTGCGGCAGGTCGATAGTTTCCATGTGTATTGGTGTCCATAGAAACTAGGGTGAATAGGCTATGGGAGTGGTCTAAAAAGAGAGTTGAGGTGAGTTGATTGACAAGTGATGAAGGTGAATGTGACCAAAGTGCAGAAGAAGTGAAAAGCATATTGCTCTTTCATTGACAAGGACCAAAAAGATAGCATAGATAGGGGTTATGAGAACCAAGAGCCGCATTCATGCGTGACGTCATTGACCATAGTTATGTTAGAGCGGTAATCTAATCACTTTGATATTAAAGTGAGCTCGAAGTCCCTTGAGCAGGTGATAGGAGGAGGAAAAAGGGTAACCCATTTTAAGAGCAGAGATAACTTTGCCCCTTTTTATAGGAGACCCTGAGACAACTATAAGTCAAGTCCTTTTTTTTTTTTTTTTTGAGGTGCAGACTGATCAATGCGGGAAGTCCACAAAAAGATGTTGTTTGCTTGGTGGTCAGTTATGAAGCTGATCAATGCGGGAAGCTTCTAAAATAGTGCTGTTTATTGCCAGATTAGTCATAGCCATCCTTTAAGGGAGTGGTCTAGATTTTTGTTTAATATAAGGGCTTTTGAATAGCTGTCCTTCGAGGGAGTAGTCTATTAATTACAGCAATGATAGTACAGCTGTCCTTCAAGGGAGCAGTCTACTTTTTGATTTTGATATTGATATAGTGACCATGGATATTGTGACATCTTGATTTGTTTTTACAGAAATATGAGTCATGGACAAGATTATAGAAGGTCAAGGGTTCCCTTTTATTAGGACAAAGCATCCATATAGCATAAAAGGGTTATAAGAATTGTTAAGAGGAATAGGGTTGAAAGGAATTAGGATGAAGAGGATGGGGATCGCTCAAGGGACGAGCTCAAGTTAAGTGTCAAGTGGATGAGTATTCGACTAGCAGTAGAACGGTCACAGATGCAACGCATTAAGAGGCTCAGGTTTTGGGCATCCATCAAGAGAAGACAGACGGTAAGTCCCTGATCCATACTTGTGCATGATAATAAAAGGTCCAAGCCAATTAGGAGCAAACTTTCCTCATTTACTATGCTCCATATTGGTCACGTGTTGATTCTCTTTGAGGATGAGGTCTCTGATGTTGAAATCTCATTCTCACAGATTTTTGTCATAGGTGCGCTTGATGTGATGTTGATAGACATGGAGATGATTAAGGGCAGCAAGACGGCATTCGTCAAGTAACTCAAGTTGAGCTAAGCGATCTTAACGAAAGTCATCGTTGGAAATAATATCATGTAGAGAAATGCAGAGAGATGGGATCTGTACTTCGAGAGGTAAGACAGCCTCTGTTCTGTACATGAGAGAAAAAGGGGTAGCACCCATAGAGGTTTGGATGCTAGTGCGGTAAGCCCACAAAGCGAAGGGAATGTGAATGTACCAATCCCTACCTGTATCACTGACCACTTTCATGAGAATTTTGGAGAGAATTTTTTTGGAGGCCTCAGCCTGCCCATTTGCTTGTGGGTAGTAAGGCGAAGAAAAATTGAGTTTGATGCTGAATGAGTCGCATAGTGTTTGGATAGTCTTGTTTTTTAAGGACTTGCCGTTATCGGTGATGATTTTATGAGGGACACCGAAACGACAGATGATATGGGTGGTGATGAAGTCGACGATCTTGTTGGCTTTTGTGGAGACGAGAGGAATGGCTTCCACCCACTTGGTGAAATATTCAGTGGCTGTGATGATGGATTGATGACGAAGAGACGAATGAGGGTTAACCTCACCGATGAGATCTAAACCCCACTGAGAAAAAGGCTAGAAATCTTGAGCAATTTGTAAGGCGTGACTAGGAAGATGAAGCAAGTTAGAGTGCTGCTGACACTTGATGCAATGCCGAACATAGTCGCTACAGTCTTGATGAAGGGTAGGCCAATAATATCCCAGACAAAGAATGCGCTTGGCAACCGAATTCCCATGAAATGTCTACCACAAATCCCGTCATGGACTTGTTGAATGGCTTGAGATGTTTCAGTGGAGGTGAGACAGTGAAGAAGGAGGCCGTCGAAGCCTTGCTTATAGAGAAGACCCCCTAGCATGGTATAGCAAGCAGTACGCTTGATAAAAGCTTGTCGTGCATTACTAGAGAGGTTGGGAGGAATGACAGAGAGAGATAAGAAGTATACAAGTTGCTTATACCAAGCATCTTGTGGGCTAGGGTCTATAGTGTTGACATGATGAATGTGAGGAGAGATATATGAAGGCAACGGCACATGACGCACTATGACAAAAAGTTTGGATGCAGATGAGGAAGATGGGATATGCAAAGCAAGAGAAGCCATGGTGTCAGAAAACTTATTTGTGGATCGAGGAATAGTCTGCAGAAGGTAATGATCGAAAGATGCAAGGAGAATGTCAGCACAATTTTTGTACCTTTGCAAAATTTCATTTTTATAGAGGTATGAACCATTGACCTGATTGACGATGAGCTGTGAGTCGCTAAAGATGTTGATGGACTTGATGCTGAGAGAGAGGGCGGTTTGAAGTCCCAAAATTAAAGCCTCGTATTCAGCCATATTATTGGTACAATCAAAATTGAGTTTAAAAGACAGAGGCATGGGCTCCCCTTTGAGTGGAATGAGAATTACCCTAGCACCCCCACCTAGTTGACATTTGGAGCCGTCAAAGAACATAGTCATCTAATAGGTGGTGTCGTCAGAGGAAAGCACAGTGATAGACTCGTCAGGAAACTCACACAGTGAAGGTTGATTGTCAAGAAGAGGGGCATTTGCTAGTTGATCAGCGATGGTTTGCCCCTTGATATATTTCTGCTGGATGAATTCGAGATCAAACTCAGCAAGCAGCATGAGCCACTGAGCCATACGTTGATTCTGATATGGCTTGGAGTGCATATACTTGAGAGGATTGGTGTGGGTGATGACAAAGGTTTTGTGACTAAGAAGATAGTGGCAAAGCTTAGTAGCAGCAAAGACTAATGCCAAACAGAGTTTCTCAATATGGGTATATCAAGTTTCATAGTCGACCAGTGTTCGGTTGATATAATAGATTGCTTGCTCATGGTGATGCTCATCTCGGTGTGCGATCATGGCACCTAACGAATGATGAGTGGTTGAGATATAAAGGTAGAAGGGTTGGTCATCTTTAGGTGGAATGAGGACTGGTGGAGAGACCAGATAGCATTTTAGGGCTTCAAAAGCCTCTTGATAGTCCTTATCCCATGTAAAAGAGACATCCTTCTTAAGGAGATGATGAAAAGGTTGGTAGCAGTCAGAAAGCTGTGAGATGAAATGATGAATGGACTGGAGCTTGCCTTGCAAACTGTGAAGCTGCTTGAGATTGGTCAGGGGCGACATTTTGAGGATAGCGCGAATCTTGGCGAGATCTATCTTGATGCCATGGAAGGAAATGATGAAACCGAGAAGCTTGCCAAAGAGGACCCCAAAGACACATTTCTTGGGGTTAAGACAAACATTGTATTGAAGAAGACGAGAAAAGATGATTTTGAGAATGGTCAGATGGTCACGACAAAGTTTGGACTTGTCGAGCAGGTCATCCACATAGTCCTCCATGATTGTTGTGAAGGAGATCATGGAAAATGTAGGTCATGGCACACTGATAAGTGGCACCTACATTCTTCAAGCCAAAAGGCATGACTCGATAGCAAAAAGTCCCCCATGGGGTAATGAAAGTGGTCTTGTGCTGATCTTTCAGAGCAATCAGGATTTGATTATATCCTAAAAACCCATCCATTAAGAGATAGCATTTCATGGCCGGCCGTAAGATCAACAAGCTAGTCAATGTTAGGAAGAGGAAAGTCATCTTTAGGATAGGCTAGATTAAGGTCACGATAGTCTGTGCAGATCCAAATCCCCCCAGTTGCCTTAGTGACTGGGATGATGTTAGAGACCCACTATGGATAATTGATGGGATGGATGAAGGAGACAGAAAGGAGGTGCTGAAGCTCCTCTTTGACAAGGAGGGCAATGCGAGGATGCATCTTTCGAAGCTTTTGCCTAACAGGCTTAGCCTCTGGTTTGGTGACAATGTTATGGGTAACGATGGTGGGGTCGATGCCAGGCATATCACTGTAAGTCCAGGCAAAGGCCTTGCTATGGTCGGAAAGGAACTGGGTATAGTCAAGCTGCTCCTGAGCGTCTAAAGATTGGCCAATCTTTAAGACATAAGGAACATCAAAAGAAGGAAGGTTGATGTCAATGGTTGATTCATTTAACATAACCTGGGTCTCAGAAGGGAAGGAGTGCTAGATGAAAGAATCGTCAGCACCCATGTAAGAAAGAATGGCGTCATCATCAACGCAGTAAATAGTGTGAATGGTTGCTGACTCATCTTCGATCATGCTGGGAAAAATGAGAGGGAGAGAATTGGACACCCCATTGAGCTGATAAGTCAAGGGGTCCAGGTGAATGGTGTTTATGCAAAAAAAACTAGGAGGAATGGAAACCACTGACTCTGTAGGTGAAGGGGGCAAAACAGGTGAGTGTGGAGGAGATTGGTCAATGATTAGTTCAAGACAAAGGTCTACAGGGTCTTGAGTGGGGTCGTGATATCCCAGACCATACCGTTTCTTGGCATCGTCATCATTGAGCAGTTGGATAGGCTGATGGGAGCCCTTCTCATAACGTCTAAAACCAAAACCCTTCCATACACACCTGTAAAGGTAAGTGTGTGCAAAGGCAGGGTTGCCAAGAAATGAGAAATTTGATGTGAAAGGTTGAGGTGAAGAAAGAGGATTACTATCAGTAGGAGCTTGATTAAGCCCCCCATAGACAAGGTTAGTGCGGAGGTGAGGGGGACCATAAGGTATGATCATCCCTATCTGATGGTCATAGCTGGGGCTGTGATGAAGGCGTCCATACTCTTGTGGAGTTTGGAACATGTCTAAAGCCAGCAAGCGATACTCTCCCAATGAAAGTCTTTGGAAGACGTCTTCCATGGGGTCTGTGGTCATCGCTTGAAGGGGAGGTGTAAGGGCGACCGCCTGTTACGAACTGGTCGAAGCTTCTGCAGATGGAGGCGGTGCTGGGGTTGATGGCTTGATAGGAATGAGGACATCATTTGGATGGTAGGTGGTGTTGCATGTTTTGAAGGGTGAAGGGTCAGTGGGAATGGTGTGGACTTGTCCATCATGCTCAAATTTCACACAATGGTGCAGGGTGGAGGGGACACAGGCCATGGCACGGATCCAGGGTCAACCCAGCAAGATGTTGTATTGAAACTCTCCTTCGATGATGTAGAAGAGCTCCAGGACTGTGTGTGGACCAACGCGAATATGAAGGATGACTGTGCCAATGGTCATGGCAGTAGTGTCATTAAAAGAGCACAAGATTGCATCAATTTTGGAGACACAATTCTTAGGAAGAGCCAACTGATCAAAGGCATGGGTGGAGATGATATTGATGCTAGCGCCTCCATCGATCATAACATGTTTAATGCGTGTTCGATCAATATAGGCAGTGATGAAGAGGGCGGCGTCCTGATCTTCTGTGTTGGATGTGGGAATCTCAGAATCGCTGAATGTGATGGAAGCAACAGGGGCTAAAGAGTGGATAAGAGCAGCAAGTGGCTAGGGGTCCTCGGGTTGGACCTCCGCTACCTGTAGGGCTTGGATGAGGGCCTGACGATGTTGGGGCGAGGTTTGGATGAGATCATAGAGGGACATCTTCACAGGCATCTGGTGAAGCTGTCTTAACATGGAGTCGTGGACTAGTTCGGAAGAAGAAGAAGAAGAGGAGGGTTGAGGTGTGCCAAGGATAGAAATCTTAGGCTTAGGCAGTTGAGGTGGATTGACAAAAGGGTAGGTCCAAGGAATGGTGGCTTTTTCTTTTGCCTTGTCCTTTTGTGACCTAGTGGTTATGTGAATGGCATTGATTTCAAAGATGGGAGGTGAAGGTGAAGAAGTGGTTGTAACCGGTTGATGAGATGTGGAAGGGTTTGAAGAGATTGAAGGGTTATGAGAAGGAGTCAGGGGTCGGTCGAAAGTGTCCTCAAAGAGAAGAGTGTCTTTCTCCAGATAACGGTGAATGACAGCCTTGAGGGCACAGCAAGTCTCGGTGTCGTGTCCTAGTGTACGATGATATAAACAAATCTTCGTGTCGTCGAACCAGGAGGGTTTAGACCCAAGAGGTTGGAAGGGCTTGATGGGTGGAAGAGTTATGCTGGAAGTTTGCAAAATTCATTGTAAGATTAAAGAGTATGAGCCCACTAAAGGGTCCGTGCTCATCGATGTATGCGATGTCGGTGACTTTTACTTGGGCGAAGTTGGAGGGGGTTTTCGTACCACCTTCTGGGTTGATGGTGTGATGACAGGTGGAGACGGTACATTCTTCATGAGAGGTACCACCCTTTTGGGAGAGGGTAGGCTTGCGATAGGTAAAGGAAGCAAAGGAGGCAACTGGTTTTGATTAGAGGTTGAAGTGGGAAGGATTCTGGTTAGGGTTGAAGGATGCGGGCCCAAAATGGAGGGCAATGGTGACAGAAGAGGAGGTGTTTACCTCTGTGGTTTGGCAGTCTTTTGTGATTTAGGTTGAAGACTACTATTGGTTGAAGTCTGGTTTAAGTCCACCTTCAGTTGTGGATGAGTGAGGTTGGAGACGGGGCGAACGCCAAGTGACTTGATAGGTTTAGGCGGAGTAGATGAGGGTTTTGGTTTTGATGAGGTTAATGGAGATGTAGACAGTCTAGAGGCAGAAATTTGATTTTTGTTGATAGTCTTAGGAGGTTCTATCAAGGGAGGATTAGCAGCATGAGATGAGAGGGCCCGGGCTTGTTGAAGAGCTGTGAGATGGTCCCACAATCCCTGATGTTCCACTTTCCTAGAAGGGAGAAGTTCGAGTCTCTCCACTAATCGAGAAAATGGCTGAGAAGATGCGGGATGAGGTTTGGGTTCTTGAGAAGACGTCGATGGTTGTGGGGCTAAAGGTATGGTAGTTTCGGCCCTAAAGCATGGTGAAGTCGTGACAGGTTCATCTTTGGTTGGAGACGAAGGAGAGATAGGTTCTTCCCTGGGTGGAGAAGAAACTAGAGAATGAAGCTCCTCAAGTGGGTAAAGGGCAGGGATGATAGTGCCCTCCACTTGCGGTCGAGGAGTAGGAAAGGTTGGGTCCTCCATGGGCAACAAGAAGGAAGATGGTGAAACTGGCGGTGTTGGTAAGGTTGAGGCATCCTCCAAAATGAGAGAAGTTGATAGAGAACTAACTGGAGAAAGAGGTTCATCCACATGTGATGGGTTGATGGATGAACTCACCTCTTGAGGTTGGTTAGAAATGAGGGGCGAGACTGTATTGACTGTTTGAATATTATGTTCATGGGTATTGTTAGTCAAGGTCTGGACGTTGTTTTGGGTTGGTGGATGATTGGGGAACGGTTGTTTGAAGATATCGATACCCTGATTAGGAGGGGCATTAGGATTGTCGAGGATGAGGTCACCCTTTTCCAACATGTCTTGGATTATGTTTTTAAGGGTTTTACAGTTGCCCGTGTCATGACCTTTAACACGGTGGTAGTGGCAGAAGTCATTTTCCCTATACCACACAGGGATGGAGCGTGAGGGATCAAATTGTGGTGGTGGTCAGATCTGAGGGAGATTGAGGGCCCCTTGTTTGATGAGTTTTTCCAGCACAGACACGTATGATTCTCCAAGTGGAGTAAACTATCGCTGTATGTATCTCTGCTGAAATTGGCAAGTGGCACTCATAGATGTGGATGGTTCAGGTTGATTAGTTGAAGGTGAAGAAGAAGAAGATCTAAAAACCATAGCATTTGCTAAAGCTTTAGATTTAGGATTGGATGAGGAAGGCTTAGAAGAGGGGTCATTGGTTTTGGAGTTGGGATTCTTGCTCCGCAACTTGACTTTATTCTCCTCGACGGCATGTAACTCAAGTTTACGAGCCATCGTGAAGGCTTCGTCAAAAGTGCAGAAGGTCTGAACCCTCAAGGTAGAAGAAATATGTCTAGCACAAGCTTGAGAGAAAAATTCAATAAGCTCAGGCTGGGGTAAGGAGAATGAGAGTTGATTGATAAGGCCCCTCCATCGAGCGACGAAATGAGCAATGGATTCATCCTCGAACTGGCAGATAGAATAGAGGTCTGTGATGGAGAAATGATCGAGGAAGAGCTGGGCTAGCTGAGTGAATGTGAAGATGGAATGGCTAGGAAGAGAGCTATACCAGTCAAGTGTAGCACCCGAGAGAGACATGGGAAACGTGCGTAAGAGCAACGCATCATCGTGGGCGATAAGGTAACAGGCATGTCTGAATGCTCGTAAGTATTGTTGTGGGTCTTCCTTGCTTTGGAAATGAGAAAACTTAGAAAGTTCCCACTGGCTGGGATATGGTCTGATGGGGACAGAAGGATGGATGGGCTCGTTGCAAATTTGTTCGTACGAGAGAGTGTTGCATGAGCCGGTAACGGAGGTCTCTAGGTTGGACATTTTATCCATCAGCATCTTGATAATATCTACTGACGGATTGGCGGGTGGAACGCCTCCTAAATTGTAAGGCACTTGAAAGAGGCTGGAAGAGGTATACGACGTAGTCGGTTGTACCAATAAGGGCGCAACGTACAGATGACTAGTCGTAGGGATAGAAGAAGTGACTAAGGATGGTTGGATAGAAGGCATGGCTAGGTTTGATGTTGTCATGGGAGGTTGGTTAGAGGTGACATGGGCCAATGGATAGGTAGCCACCCTAGTGTTGATAGGAGTAAGGGTAGGTGGAATAGAGACGACCAAGTTTTGAAAGGGGGTAGAAAGTGGTTGAGTGGACTGAGATTGATAGGGCACCGAAACCCCAGTGAAAGTGGGCCCAGCGATGGAAGGAGAGGCCACACTTGGATGGTTGGTAAAAGGTTGGTCATTGGTTGAGGCAACAGCCTGGGTTCTAAGGGTTGAACTACAGACGCCATTGATACGGCCGCAGTCTCGAAGAAAGAGGTTGGCATTCCATAAATTGGATTGCCCAAGGGGTCTCGTGTTTGGCTATTCACGAGATAGTGTTGTAAGGCTTTTACATTGAGGTCCAAGAATTGTGTGAAATCTTGGTCCCCTTCTAGGATAATAGGCATTTGGGTTGGAGATGGTCTGGTAAGAGTTCTTTCAGTTTCTGAGTTGAACTCCATTATAGGGCTGGTTATAGGTGGGGTAGACGGAAGAGGATGATGCCTCGCGTGATCGACTAGAGCCTTGGCTTGGCTACGAGTCAGAACCATTCAAGGCAAGGAAGAATGTCCTCACAAGCTCAAACAAGCAGATAAGAACTAAAAAAGGATGAAGACACAAGCAGATCCTAAAACCCTAGAAGTAAATTATTAGGATTATAGTGGCTTATGCCTTAGAATGTGTGTAGAGGAAGATTGGCTTTTGAGTCAGGTCCTAGAAGAAGCAGTCTATGGATGGTTTTGAGTTTTGTTATGGTGCTTAAGAAGTCTGTGTTAGCTTGTGTACAGGCCTGGTGCTAAGGAGCAAGCTCCCCTCACTTCACGATTCCAGTGGTTAGCTGGTTTCGCTTAGCCAAAATATACTTCCACTATAGTTTAGACTCTACTAGAAAACAGAGTTGGCTTTCCCCTTGGTGATGAAATCCAAGTAAGATCACCGGGAAGGGTAAGGTATCCGCTGGGGGATGAAATCCCAGTCGGGCCTTGTCTCAGGTAAGTTAAAATGTTTGTTTTGTGTAGGTGGTTTGGTCATGTAACATCAAGTGATCTAGATTAATTCAATATGCAGTTTAATTACTATGTGTGGTCTAAGAGATGCAGGCAAACAAAAATGAATGCAAAGTGTTTTAATGCCCAAGTCGAAATGTTTGTTTGTATGAAGACGAATGGAGAAAGAGTCGAATAATATGAGTTTTAGCTAATCTAGAAGTGCAAGAAAGAAAGAAATGTTCTTTTTAGTCCTGCTTATGATGTCGTTTAAGAAGAGATAGAAGGAGGCAAAAAAGAAGGAACCTAATGCACATATATGAACGAAAGAAAGAAAGAACCCAAGGAAGGCCTTAGGTCCCACCGGGCATGCCAGAATGTTTCTATGCTAAATTGCTTTCTACATTCAAAGAAGAAATAAGAAACTAAAAGAAATGGTCAAAGCTGGAAGATACCTGATAAAGTTGTGCGCACCGAAATTAGACATTGGAAGATTCTCCTCTTTGGCTGTGGAGGAATGACACCTGAGAAGAAAAGAGACTGAAACATGGAAAAATGTTAGTCAAAGATATGGTGGGCTGTCAGGCGAACGCCCGATCCCAGAAGTATGAAGACTTCCTACAAGGATATCAACCCACTGATAAAAAAGCAAAATATTGGACTGAAGTAGATATAATGAAGGATAAAATGATAGAAATAAAGGACAGAAAATAAAATGCGTACCTGATAATGAAGTAAACTATTCTGTGCAGTCACCGATGTCAGTCCTTGTAGTACTGGTGTTGGTTAGGGAAAGTGCCGACGTCGGTTGAAGTGCTGGCGTCAGTCGGGGTAGTGACCGGCGTCGGTCAGGGCAAGTTCTGGACAGAGTCTGGGTGAGTTGCAGAAGATCTGGTAGAGTCGGGATAGGGTCTTGGTCAGGTTCGGGACAGGGTCTAGATAGGGTCTAGTCAAAATAAAGTCAAGTTTGGACAGGGTCTGGGAGTTTTGGTCGAGTCTAGACAAAGTTACAGATTGGGATAGTGGGCAGAGATGTAAAGAAAGGACTAAGGGTTCAGGCCTATGGTCTGAAGATCCAGGGTGATAGAAATAGAAACAAGAAACAAATAATAACCAAAAAGAAATAAAAGCAAATAGAGGAAATACTTACCTGCCAGAAGACATGATAAAAGCCATGATTGAAGTTGTTGAAGCGTTGTTGTAAGTTGATCGAAGCGTTGCCGTAAGTTGATCGAAGTGAATGTAGATTGATCGAATGCTGGAGTTGGTTGATCGTCAGAGCTGATTGGTTGTCAGAGTCTATGAATGTCCGAGTTTGGGATCAATTGATTGATTAATTGATTAATTGATTAGCCTTTGGGATTGATCAGCGGACACTGATGAAGGTGAGGGACGGTTCGAGAGATGGTTCGATAACCGTTCGGAGAACCGATTGGGAACCGAATGATAACTGATAATGGATAACGGTAAGGTGACTGACGTCGGCAGGATTGCCGACGTTGGCCGATAAGTGACCGACATTGGCAATGTCAGTCAGGTAACAACCATCGTCGGTAGATGCATAATGGGGATAGAGTCTAGCTTTAGCTCCGCGCTCATTGTTACATGCTGCCAAGGTCAAGGCTAGTGGAAAAAGTGATCGACAAGGGTTGAATAGGAGAAGAAGAATAAAATGGGGGATGACCAGGGGAGTCGACACGATTTCGGTGTCTACATCACTAACACACCTACAACCTTCATGAGGATGATTGGTGACAGCCTGTGACCCTTCACCAACTCATTTATGGTTGTCTACCTAGATGACATGCTCATCTATAGTAGAACATGGGAGGAACATCTACAACATGTTTGTAAGGTGCTTCAAACTCTTCAAGAACACAAGCTGTATGTAAATCTTGACAAATGCACATATAGGATTAAAATAATCTAATACCTAGGGTACGTTGTGAATGAGGAAGGGGTCCATGTTGATCTAGAGAATACTTAAGTTATTTGAGAATGGCCTACACCAAGGACCCTCATACAACTTCACAACTTCTTAGGTCTTGCAAATTTATATCATAGGTTTATTTTTGGATTCTAACATGTTTCTTGACCACCAACCCAAGTGACTAAAAGAGGAGATAATTCTACATTTTAGTGGGGAAAAATACAATAAATGGCACTTGAGAATTTGAAGAATAGACTTTGCTTAGCCCCTAGTCTTACCTTGCTAGATTTACATCAACCTTTCAAGTCGATGGTAGATGCATTTGAATATGCCATGGGAACTATCATCATGAAAAATTGCCATCCTATTGTATATCACAATGAAAATTTCACTGATATAGTTAGGAAATACCTAACATATGACAAGGAGCTCTATGCCATTGTGCAAGCTTGCAAACAATAAAAATGCCACATCTTGGGGAAAAAGACATTCATCCACACTGACCATAGACCATTGGAATTCATCTAAATGTAGAGAAAACTATGAAATAAGAGGCACCAAAAGTGGGCCACATATCTACAAAAATTCCATTTGATAATCAAACACAAAAAAGGGGAGCTCAAATACAACCACAAATTATCTAAGCCACCCACCAATTAATGCACTCATAATAGTTCTTGATCTGTGTAGACATGAGACTACCACTTAGGGTGCTCTGTATGAAGTAGATCCTACCTTTACTGATATATATCAGGTGATTCAAGAAGGTAAACATGTTTCTAATTTCTATTTTGAAAATAATGTCCTCTATTATATGGGGAACATCTGTGTTCTAGCTACAAAGCAACTGAAGATGATATGAGAAGCACATTTTAATAGGATAGCTAGACACTTTGGTGTAGAAAAGACATTTGTAGTTCTTTAAAAACACTTATACTAGCCCTATATGTAAAAGGATGTGGAAAGGTACCTCAAATCTTGCACCCCATGTGTGATAACCAAGCCAAAAAATAAGAATTAAGGGTTGTACGTGCAATTTATAGAACCAACCAGGCCTTGGGAATCTATCTGAATGGATTTTATCTTAGGTTTGCCCACTTTAAAACATGGCAAGGTCTATATTTTTGTTGTAGTTGATTGTTTTTCAAAAATGGCTATCATGATTTCTTGTAAGAAAAATATATCTACTAAAGAAACTACTCAACTATATTTTAGTCATGTATGGCTCCATTTTGGTCTCCCTCAGTCCATTGTCTCAGATCGAGATAGCAGGTTCTTGAGCATCTTCTGGTCCACTCTATGGAAGATGATGGATACCAAGATGATGAAGTCTATAGCCTTCCATCTATAGACTGATGGTCAAATAGAAGTGGTGAACTACTTGATTAGTCACATGATTTAGATGTATCACTCTAAACATTCATGCACATGGGATGAGGGGTTTATTTCATATAACATGGATATAATTGGGCCCTACACAACTCAACCAAGCATAGTCCATTCCAAGTATGCTTCAAGTTCTAACCCATGACACCAATTGATATAACCATTCCATTTTCCACCATGGAATACACACCTCATGGGAGATCTGAGGTAGCAAAAGTAACAAAGTTCATTGAAAAAATGCAACACATCCAACAACAAGTTTATGACATCTTGGAGAAGATGAATCATAAGTATAAGCAATGCCATGACAAACATAGGATTGTACACCATTTTTATAAGGATGACAAGGTCTAGTTAAAACTTCAAAAGGAACTACTTACAGGATCACAAAAAAAATTGGCCTCTGTGATATGGTCCCTACACCATCACCATAAAAGTTGGAGAAAATGCTTTTGAGTTGAACCTACCAATCTACCATGGTCTGCATCCAATAGTCAACATGGAGCTCCTTAAACCATATCATCCACCTCTATTAGAAACTTAAGCCATATTAGAACAAATAGACATTGATGAGATTGATCTATATATTTTTTCTCCAGTGGAGGAGGATCAAAATGTGGACATTTGGATGAAGACAACAAGAGGATGCTCTATTCTGCTTTATCGGGTGACCAAAAGGGGCCAACTTAGCCACCAAGGTGAGTGGATCATATAGAATCAAATTAAGATGCAACTAACACACTTAATGAGGAATATTGATTCAATGGGGACCATTGATTCTCAAGGAGGTATGAATGATCGAATCAATAATTTAGGTCACAATTTGGGTGATAGTTCTACCCTAATTGATGATAGAACTTCTAGGAGCCATAACTTTTGCACCGTAGCTCCAATTGAATCCTCGTTTGAACCATTGGAAAGATAAGAATAATGATAATGTAGTGAGATGGAATGAAGATAAACTTAGTGGGCTTTGAACCTATAAAACCTAATGGAAGTACCCCAAATTTCAATTTTAGTAGTGCAGTCTAAAAATAGTAAGTTTCTAAAAATAGTGATTCCTTGAATTCTATATTATTTTAAATCATGGAAGTCAAACCATTTAATATCCCTTGAGATTGTTGACCTTCCACATCCTCATAATACTTCCAAAATGTTTATAAATAAAGATGTAACCCAAAATGTAAATCAAACATCTCTTCCCAAAGATAAACAAATAGTTGTATTGCGATCTTGAGTAATAAAACATCTCTTCTTAGAGAATTCATTGTTATTGTGTTATTTTCATGTTCTTGAAATATTTTTCAATCAAAATTTTTGAGTTTTGATCAATTTTCACCATTTATCTCTTTGGAATGATTTAATACGTGTTGTTAATATTCCTTCTTATTGATCAAATGTGCATCATTGATCTGGTAAGTCAATATGATCATGACACTTATCATCAATGCATTTATTCTCAAGATCCACTAACCTTTGACCTTGATCTCAAGGTTGATCTTTGATTGCATGATCAAATTCACACCATAGATCTTTATTTTACTTATTGACCTAGATAAGCCCCTGCATACTGTTGATCCTCTATCCCAGCCTCCAAAATCATGCCACTTTTCAACCCTATGCTCAACTTGAAATTTGTTAAGGATTTTGTAAATCCAAATGAATATTTGTTGTGGCTTTATATTGATGTTCTAGGGCACATCCCACACTATTAGATCACTTTTAAAGGCTTATATCTTGAGATAGAAAACTTATCAAGACATCAAATTTACATGGGATAATCTTGACACACAACAGATCAATTTCATGTAATCTTTCAACTCTAATTGGATTCTCTAGTAGATTTATTAAATGCACAACCAAATTGATCTATTTATCCCTACATAACATGATAAGATAGTCTAATCCCTTAAAATTTACAAATTCACACTTTAATCATGTTTAAAGTATTTCAAAATCTTTCAAATGACAAGTGACCTTATTCTAAAGTCTGTCTACTCCTCCTACCATTAGATCACTCTTTAACCAAGGTTTTGCTCAACTTGTATCTCTAGATCTAGACAAAATTTTGTATGTAGGCCAAAATTGGCTAGTAGTAACTATGTCTTGTACATTGGGAAAATATCCATCATGGATATGCCATTTAGTTATATACATTCACTCTACTGAAACCCTCATGTTCACTATCTCTTTGTACCTAAATTACTTATCTATTAATCCAAACATTGTTATTTTGATGAAATGTTGTATGTAATATGAAATAATATCTAAAATTTATTATTATCCTTTACTTATAGGTCTATACCTATATAATTTTCTATCTTCTTGGATACTTGCATCCCAAACATACACCTATGCTGATATAAGTGTCTAAATTTATTACAAACTCTCTAGTGCCCAAAAGTCATCCAATTTTCAAATGAAACATATCCTTAAGGTTGGCCTCAGTGATTTAGTGTATGATATTTATAAAGGGGATTTGTTTACATAAAATATCAACCCTAATCATTAGACACCTGTGAATCACCTATCAATCACTTGGAAGTCATATATAAATCTCATATAAAGCTATAAATGAATATTTAAATGAGAATTAAAGTGAGAAAAAATTCTCTATTCATTATTATTTCCATATTGGTTATAGGATTAATACTTCCATAGGTTTGAAACATTCAAAGTGTAGTGTATGAGACATATTTTCAAAGTTTCAAGCTAGGTCACTACATGTCAATGTTTATCACACATTATATCTTCATACACACATAAGCCAACACATAGGGGAGAAATAAATAAGTATGAGTCCCTATTCATAGTATTGGATATGTAGGTAGTGCCCATTTATTAAGGAGTCTTTTGGGCATCTCAAGAATGTGAGCCAACTAATCAATTTCTCCCATAGTCACTCCTAGGGTGAGAAAGCTAGGGTTTGATCATTTGAAGAAGAGCAATAGTCTGTGTGTGTTATTTGAATAAATTAAAATAATGGTGATAGAAAATACAAAAGGCTATAATTGGTCACATCTAGATCTAGTAAATTTTATGTATAAGAAACTTGATTCAAAGTTAGACACTTGCATCAATACAACCATCTATATCTGACATAAACATATGAGACCATAGAAAGAATATTCATATAATATAATGACTATTTTATGATCACCTACCAGTCTAATTCTATCTTAATCTATATTAGACCTACATGGGTATAATAAAACAAAGTATTAATTATTCCCTTTTATTTCAATATCTACCAATAGTTGTACTTTATTGTTTTTATCAATCTTAGTTGTATAAATTAATAATATTATTTATGTGAGTTTACGCTAATTGACCTACTCATTATATTAGTTCACCATCTTTGTGTAAAAGCTAATATATTACCCCCTTAAATATACATAATCCCTTTATCTTTACTTATCATTGAACAAATTCTTTGACTTAGATATAAATAAGGAGGAGTAGAGAAATTTTGAATGGTTGAGAGGTGATATGATATATGTTTTTTTGGTAATTTTATGAATATGATTTAGGGATAATGAATGGTATTTATTTTATATTTATACCACACATTTTTAAAATATCTTATGGAAGGGTTAAATATAACAAATGGGCTGACCCATATGATTTAAAATATTTGAAAAATATTTGAATTTTTAGGTATGTGTACTAGATAAGAATTTGGACACTTGCATCGATGCAAGTGTCCCTATGTGGGGCATAAGTGTTTGGAAAGATAAGAAGTTATTGAGGATATAAAATAACCAGTGAAGGATATATATCAATTTTTAAGATTTTTATAATTTTCAATATATTTAGATCATCATAAATGATAGGGTTAGAACATAAGATAAATAGTTAGGCATAGTGAGATGAAAAATGTGAGAATTTCAGTATCAAGAAGGTCTATAATTGAAGGTTAGATCCCTATTAAGTATTTATCAATTATACAAGATTCAAATGCTATATAAATCAAATGTTAGTATTTGTAAATGTGATTGATATTTTAATTAGATTTTTATCTTATAGACATTGCCATGATACAGATCATAAATTTTATGAATTTTTATGTATGCATATTGTGAGATTTATTGATATATCAACTTCAAAATGATACTTCTATATATTTATTTACTACATGGTTCTCATAAATACATCATAGTCATATTATCCTTTTGAGATAAGATGACTATCACTTTTTCATTCCACTCAACTCAATGGGAGAATATTAGTGAGGGCATGTCATAAAGACATGACTCCATATATATATAGTTAACAATATTAGAAAAAAATATTTTCAATTTACATGGTTCAAATATACACTTGGGATGAAATTTTATGCATTTGGCATAGATTTTTTAGATTTGTGATGCATATTATACATATTTTATAGAGCATAGTTATATTTTGATAGATAATTTAGCTTGATGCACATTATGAGGTGCATATTCAATACAAATACACCAATTTACATATACATTATTCACATTTTACCAATATTCATGCATCGACCTTACCAAGATGTAGAATTTGAGCTTTATCTAATGAGACAATTAGATTTTTCATTAGTACAATCAATATTTTGTATTCTCTATCTAATTGGAAGTAATTTTATTATTGTGGGTTGATATGGTTACACCATTAAACTTGGGCAAGATTTTCAAGATTATGTTTTATTTACTTTGTGCGACTAAGATTACAAGCTCTTAATGGACTTGGAATAACCCACCCTTATATGAAATTAGGAACATAATCATCATCTAGTTCCCCTCATGAAATATCCAAGGTTAAATTATGAACCTCTCTTCAATGTTTTAATAAGGAAGCATCATTACCAAATCAACCCATTAAGGATAAATATGGTTGCATTGGCACACATGTGTGTTCCTTTATTTCTTTATCTTCTTTCAAATAGATTAAATTATTCATATTATTATTATATTCACTAATTAAAAATGTAACATACTCTTGGTTGTAGGTCATACACATACATAAATTTTAAATGGGGCTCACACAAAGAAAGGTATGTTGTACACACCATGTTATGCATTTATTTATTTTAAACTAGTAATTTCACCTTTATGTATTGCTAGATTAAATTAGGGGAAAAATTAGATGCTTAAATATAGATTTATATTTTAAACTAATCTTGTACACTTGAAAAATATTGATCAAGGTTCTACCCTTTAGCTCTAGACCTTCCTTACAGTTAATAGGCTCATCTTAGCTATCTCGTTCAGTTTAAATGCTTATATTTTAGTTTGAACCTGATATTATGATTTCTTAGATCACCATAGGTGTATAGTATGCTTGAATTATGATATATATCTTTTAGTATTAGTTACAGAGCTCTAACAACTTTTTATGTTCCTAGATAACTGCATTCAGACTTGGACATTAGAATCAATGTTATTGTCCCTATTCTAATGCAAGTTTCCTTTCATTATAAACACTAAAATTTATAAATAGTATAATATGAAAGGGTTAGCTTAATAAGTTTCAATAAACCTTTTATGATAATTTTAAAAATTATTATATAAATATAAGTTAAATCCAATTCATTATTCATCTAACAAGTACATCTCAAACTTATATTACACTACTAAAAATCAATTTCACACTTAAGTTACTCTAACCTATTATTTCATATTTTCATATCAATCATAGGAGTAGTCAAATCATAGGTCTAAAACATTCAAATAAAATCATGTGGGACACATTTATCATGTTACAAGTTATATCATTTACATGAATTTTCCAACACATATGGGGGAATTACATATGTTTGAGGCCTTATTTAGAGTATATTGGCTATGTAGATAACACCCATTGACATATTTAGATCAAGTTCATGGTCCCACTAACCCATTTTTAGCAAGATAACCTAACCTAGGGTGAAGAAATAAGGTTTGAGCTATATCATCATATCAAGATATTATGAATACAATATGAAGATAATTTTAAAGGTGATAGAAAACCTATAAAGACAAAAGTGTATGTTTCAATAAACAATCAATATTATTTACATGACACATGTGTTGAATCCTAGATAATAACATCGACACAAGTGCCTTAGGGAAACATAAGTGTCCATACTAGACAAAATCTGATTTTTTGAATCTAATGATTGGATCAGAATCCTTAGGTAGTATATTTCAATAACTATCTTGCTTAAATTTAGTTGCACATTAGTGCATAATCTATTACAATCTCTCTTTCATGTTTATTTTTTCATAATATTGAATTTGGTACTTTATATATTTGGTACATGCTTAGATTTAATATTTATTATCAAAATATCTATATAATCTAAATAAATTAATTAATTAATTAGACCACTTTTAAAGGGTAGCTTACTCATTATTTGATTTTTCTACTCTTTTCCTTTAATATTTATTTATAAAAAGTTTTAAACACCCATAATGTTTTGTATATGGAATGTATGAAAGGAGATATTTGTTTGAGCAATTTGAATCTAATACTTGAATAACTAAATAATGGCATAAGCTATGTGTGCCATAAAATACTCACTATAAAGAGATAGATAGACTATCAATATGTCAAAGAACACATAAATGGTCTCTCAAAGAAGTATTTCACTAATGGTAATGGGATATACTAAAAACTAAAATTGAAAATGGTGCATAAGACAAGGCACACACACATGTAGACTAGGTTAATAAAAGTAAATCCCTCTGATATTTTAAAATTTAGTCCAAGTGTAATATATCCCCCAAAAAAATTAAATAAATATAAGGAAGCTATTGTATACACTTGAGTAGCTACAAAAAAGGAGACTATCTATCTATTGATGGAATGCCATATAAATTAGAGAGTATCTCCAAAATAAGGGAACACTACTAAATAATGAAGAATAACACCAAGGAGAAGGGACTTAAAATATTTTCTTATATGTTATATTTATTAAATAAAACTAAGAAAAGGGTGTGTGGAAGAGGTAGACATGCATTAAGGTATACAAGAATGTGATAAAACACTAGAAAATAGTACATGTACAATGAAAATATGCATTAATAGAATCCCCATATATAAATATATTTTTTTAATTTGTAATTGAGTGCATTTTATATTTATTGATGAATTAAGTAGAGTTTTACAAGTAATAAAATATAAAAATTATATAAAATACAATCATGATATAGAAATGAATAAAATATAAAGTCATTAATACAAAGAATATGAAAAATCATGCACTTTAAAAAAAACAATAAGCTAATCTAACATATAAATCAAAATATATGGTTAGTTGAAGGCTAAATAAAAAATAAAGGTCAAGTTTATTTGAAAAAACCTATAATTTATTAAAAAATGGGCCACCAAAATGAGAAACACACCCTACCGTTTTGAATATTTTGATAAATAATAAAATTAATGTTAAATATGGTGCCCATTTCACCCCTCGAGTAAAAATAAAATTATTGAGGCATTTTTAACATGAATTTTTTAAATTCACAAATGGTGGGATGTATTTTTGAGTGTGTCAATCACTTCCCCCATTTGTGGCACATTTTTTGGAGAAGTGGGTGTGATCTAAGGTTTTGAGAGAATCAGGGAATTATGTGGTTAAAACCTCCCTTATTTTATGGGGATATGGTTATCTCTATGGTTATGGCACATTTTTCAAAGGATTCTAAAAATTATAAATAAGGGTGATGGGAAACACAACATTCATTACATTTACATTTGATTTTGAGCTTTGTAATTCTCTCTTTGATTAGTGTGATCAGGGTTGAGGTGTAGCTTAGTATCTTAAAAAATTTGGTGTGAATTCAGGTTGGAGAAAGTTATCTATGTAAAGAAGCTTTTTTTAGAGTTTTTTTGTACTCTTGTTTATAATATTATAAAGATCCTCTTGGTGTATGTAGCCCATATTGGGCGAACCACATTATATCAGTGTTATGTGTGTATTTGCTTTGATCTAAATTTTTATTCCATGTCTCTGTTGCTATGATTTTAAGGAATGAATTTTGTGTTGCATTTTATTGCATAATTAATCACTTATTCCTAACAAGTGGTATCAAAGCTAGCTTTAGTGGTTTTGCTAAAGTGGTGAATCATAGGGAAATATATTAGCTTGAGTGGGAGGTATGGTAGATAATGGTAGATTTAGAGTTGACAAATGCAATGGGAAAAATTTTAGATTGTGGAAGATGCAGATGAAGGATTACTTGTTTTAGAAGGATCTTCATCTCCCTTTGATGGGGAAAAGAAGCCAACCTTTAGGTATGGATAAAACAAATTAGAATTTACTCAATAGGAAAAAATTGGGAGCCATACAATTATGCCTTGCATCTTTAGTTGCCTTCAATATTTTACAAGAAAAGACCACATTTGATTGATGAAGAACTTAGGGGAATTATATGAAAAACCCTTTACCTATAATAGAATATTTTTGATGAAAAGGGTATTTAATATGAAAATGTCTAAAAATGGTTCTGTAGCTAATCATTTTGAATGATTTTAATATGATTATGAGTATGTTAACTTCTATTGGTATTAAATTTGAAGATGATGTTAAGGATTTATTGATTTTATGCTTCTTACCTAATAGTTAGGATAGCTTGGTTATGGTTGTGAGTAATGTCATTCCTCATAAGGGAAGTTCAAAGTTTTAGGATGTCATAGGTGTGATTCTTAGTGAGGAAATGTGAAGAAAGAACACTAGGGAATCATCTTTAGAGAATGTTTTGATGGTGGAGACTAGAGGGAGACAAAAGTACAAAAGTAAAGGAAATCATGGAAAGTTAAAGGGTTAGGGAAGATCTAAATCTAGATCCATGATGGTGTGCTATAGTGTGGAAAAAATGGACACACAAAGAAGGAATGTTGGGAACTTTGGGACAAGAAGACCAAACATGAGGAGACTAAGGAGGTAAATATGATAATAGGTATTGTCAGTCAAGATGATTTAATTATTTCCTTGGATAATATTTCTAAATCTTAGGTATTAGATTCAGTGGCTTCTTTTCATGTCACCCCACATAGGCATCATTTTATTGATTGTGTTTAAGGAGATTTTTGACATGTTTATCTTAGTGATGATGAACCATGAATTATAATAGGGAAAGGTTGTGATTAGGTGAATATGTATAATGGGAAAACATGGTTACTAAAGGATGCTAGACATGTTCCATAGTTAAATAAAAATTTAATATCAGTGGGGAAGTTGGATAGTGAGGGTTGTTTGGTGATGTTTATAATAGACTCTTGGAAAGTTACCAAGGGTTCTCTTATGATTATGATAAGTAAGAAAATTGGCACTTTGTATTTGACTAGTAGTGTTGATCACTATAATTTAGTTGTTGTAGATGGAGATACAACTTTGTTGCACTATAGTGTTGATCATATGAGATGAAAGGGCATGAAGATATTGAAAGACAAGTTGCTAAGATTGAAATAGGTTGATTTGGACTTCTGTGATGATTATGTGTATAGGAAGTATAAGCATGTTAAGTTCCTAAGGGTTGGACCTATGAAAAATTAGAATAAATTGGAGTTGGTTCACTCATATGTATGGGGTCCAGCTTAGGTATCTTCTATTAGTGGTTCAAATTATTATGCTACATTTATTGGTGATGCAACTAGGAAAGTTTGGGTTTATTACATTAAGAAGAAATATGATGTATTTGAAACATTCAAAATATGGAAAGCTTTTGTTGAGAATGAAACATGTCTCAAGTTACAATTTCTTAGGTTGGACAATGGAGGTGATTATTATAGCAAAGCATTTGATGATTATTGTTCATAGAATGAAATTCATAGGCAAAGGATGGTTCTAGGATGCTACAAGAGAATGGAGTGTTAGAGTGGATTAATAGGACAATCATAGAGAATGATAGAAGCATGAGGTTGTATGCAGGGTTGCCCCTAATGTTTTGGAAGAAGTAGTTAGCACAATGATATATCTATTTAATTGAGGACCTTCAGTGCCTTTGGATGGAGGCATACCTAAGGAATCTTCGTCTTGTAAGAAAGTTAATTATTCTTTTCTTAGGGTATTTTGATGTGAGGCATTTTTTAATGTCACCAAGAAAGATAGGACCAACTTAGAGGCTAAGTTTGAGAAATTCACTTTTATTGGTAATGGTGAGGATGACTTTGGTTTTTGGGTTTGGAGTCTTAAAGACAAAAAAATATTTTGGTTTAGCGATGTTGTCTTTAAATAAAAAGTCATGTATAAGGATTAGTTATAGAAATAAGAATAAAAATAATATATAGTGTTAGATGATGTTACAAATGGTAAGGTGTCCAAGGAGATAATTTAGGAACCTCCTACATAGGAACCCAAAAATCCTATAGTAAGAAGATCTTCTAGGGTAAGAAGAGATCTTGAACATTTTCTTCCATCTTTGAATTATTTGTTACTTACTAATAGTGGAGAATCATAATGTTTTGAGGAAGCAATGCAGGTGAATGCTAGGAAGAAGTGGGAGCAAGCCATGGAAGAGGATCATAGTTCTCTCATGGAGTACTAGACTTCGAATTTGGTGAAGCTACCCAAGGGAAAGAGATCATTGTAGAAAAAGTGGGTATATAAAATCAAATAAGAGGATGGAGGAAGGAAAAGGTATAGGGCCCGATTGGTGGTCAAGGGGTTTGTACAAAAGAAAGGTATTGATTTTGATGAGATTTTTTTTGCTATTATTAATATGACTTCTATTAGAACTCTACTTAGTATAGTTGTAGTAGAGGATTTACACTTAGAATAATTAGATGTGAAGACTACGTTCTTTCATGGTGATTTTGAGGAGGAATTATATATGGAGAAGCCACAGGGTCATGATATTAAATGAAAGGAGAAATTGGTTAAAGAATAAATAAGAGCTTGTATGGCCTGAAACAACCTCCACACCAATGGTAGAAGAAGTTTGACATGTTTATGTTGGAATAGGGTTACTTTAGGTGTCATTATAACCATTATGTGTATGTCAAGATATTTGAGGATGGTAATTATATTATCCTCTACTTGTATGTAGATGACATATTGGTTATAGGAAAAAACATGCAATAGATTCAAGTACTCAAGAAGCAACTTGGTGATTCCTTTTCTATGAAAGATTTGGATATAGTAAAGCAAATCCTTGGTATGAGGATAACTCAGGATAGGAAGGAGGGGAAGTTGATCTTATCTGAGGAAGAGTATGTGAAGAAAGTTTTGAATAGGTTTAATATTCAAGATTCTAATCTAGGTGGGACTCCTTTGGCAATCCATTTCAAATTATTAAAGGAGTAATATCCTAGAACAGAAGAAGAAAAGCTAAAGATGTCCAAGGTACCTTACTAATCAATGGTTGGTAGCTTGATGTATGTTATGGTTTATACTAGGATAGATCTTTCCCATGTAGTGGGAGTAGTAAGTAGGTACATGATTAATCCAGGTTATGAGCACTGGCAAGAAGTGAAGTGGATTGTTTGATATTTGAGAGGAACCATGGGTACAACATTGTGTTTTGGTGGATTAAACTCTAGTTTGCATGGTTATGTTGACTCATATATGGTTAGGGATGTTGATATTAGGAAAAGTAAAAAAATTTATGTATTTACTATTAGGGAGACAATAGCTAGTTGGATTTCCTAGATACAAAAGCTTATGGCTTTATCAACCACAAAAGTTGAGTATATTACTACTACAGAGGCTGGCATTGAGATGATTTGGTTACAACAGTTACTTAATGAGTTGGGGCATAATCAATAAGTTAGGGGATTAAAAAGTGATAGTTAAAGTGCTATACATTTATCCCAAAACTTTGCTTTCCACTCAAGGATGAATCACATATAGTTGTGGTATCATTTCATTAGGACAACTTTGGAGGAAAACATGGTGAAGCTAGAGAAGATACATATGACTGAGAATCCTATAAATATGATAACTGAGGTATTCACATTGGATAAATTGAGATTATATTTAGCTTTGGTTGTTCTTCATGAAGATCATGGAGGAGTGTTAAATTTTTTTCAAGGAGAAATTAACTCCAAGTGGGAGATTGTTAAATATGGAGCTCATTTCACCCCTAAGGTAAAAATAAAATTACTAGGTCATTTTTAACATGTATTTTTTTTACTTTCATAAATTGTGGGATGCATTTTTGAGTTTGTCAACCACTTCCCCCATTTGTGGCACATTTTGTGGAGAAGTGGGTGTTATCTAATGTGTTGAGAGAATCGGGGTATTATGTGGTTGAAACCTCCCTATTTTTTACCTTATTTTTTGGGGATATGGTTATCTCTATGGTTATAGTGCATTTTTCAAAGGCTTTTGAAAAATATAAATAGTGGTGATGGGTAATACATCATTCATTGCATTTACATCTCATTTTGAGCTCTATAATTTTCTCTTCGATTAGTGTGATTGGGTTTGAGGTGTAGCTTAGCATCTCAGGAATTATAGTGTGAATTCGAGTTGGTGAAACTTATCTATATAAAAGGTTTTTTTATTGAGAGTTACTTTTTACTCTTTTTATAATATTATAGAGAGCCTCTTGGTAGACATAGCCCACATTGGGTTAACCATGTTATATCTATGTTGTGTGTGTATTTGGTTAGATCTAAATTTTTCTTCGATATGTCTCTGCTACTATGATTTTAAAGATTGACTTACATGTTACATTTTATTGCATAATTAATCACTTATTCCTAACAAGTAAAAGAAACACCCTCCAAGGTATTTTACAGGTGGTGAAAAGGGTGACTAAACATGTTCCCATAGATAAAGGGGAGATATCTCGAAATAAGAAACTAAAGGATCGGAATGAGGTCTTTAATAATTTGGTGACCCCCTTAAGGGAAAGGACAACTTAGATACTATAGTTTAAGACCCTAACCTACAAAAATATATAATGTGTTGGTTTATGAGAGAGATTATGGAGCTTAAATCTAAGGTGAATTCCGTGTAGCAAAAAAACATAAAGATAAATCAAAGATTTTAAACTAGGGAGGAGGATCAATAATTTTAGAGTCTCTCATTTAGGGTGGAGCTCTTAGAATAGGAAAATGAGAAACTTCATAAAAATATTATTTTTTTAGTGAATTGCATTAAGGATGTTATGTATGAGGGCATCTAGAATGTTAAAGATCTACAAGCTCATCTTGGTGAGTTTTGTGATCCCAAATTCATTAGCAAAGCAAAAGGTAAGTATGGTAAGTGTAATGGTTCCATCATGAATTAAGATAAATTGTTGTTTCATATTGATACAAACCTTAAAAAGATGAAATCTTATTGGGAGGATGTTTCTAGTAGTTTAGACTTAGACTAGTTTCTTTGTCTCTCTTTATTATTTTTTGGGCTATTTTTTTGCTATCTCTAGGCCTACTTGGTCATGTTTCTTAATTGGTCTTAGACAGTGATCTCTATTTTGATTTTTCTTCTCTTAGGTTCTAGGGGCCCTAGTTCAATAAAATCCCCTCTTTAACCTGAATAAAAAATTAACTCCTAGCCTATCAATGACTAAAATCCTTCCTAAATTTATTATTGCCAATTCATCACATAGCAACTTTAAATTTTAAATTTAAATAGTTTTCCTTTATTGAAACAATAATGATAAATTTGTAGATTTTTAGATAAAACTATTGATGGTTCATTCAAAACTCCAACTAAGGTGGGATAGCCATCCATATAAATTTCCCTGAAAAGAGGCCTAAAGGTATCTCTAATGTATATTATTATCAGGTCATGGCATATTGGATAAATCACTCGATCAATGTAAAAAATATTTAAATAGAAGGGGACTTTATTGGCTTTGAAAATTTAAACATCAAATTTTTATTTTTGAAAATTAGAAGAAAATGTAAGTTTAGTTGTTTTAGTGTAGAATTCAAGAAACAACCACAAAACTCACAAATTTTCCCAAAATTGAAAACACCATTGTGTTTGGGATGGAACCAACTTCTTGATTCCATAAAAGGATAAAAAAAATGATACCCAAGAATGATTTTATAATTAAAAACCACCACAAGCTCAAAAATGTCCTCTTAGACCAAATCAAGTTTTTACCATGCAAACAAAATATGCAATTTTTGAAAATTTGAAATTCTAGTTCTAATTGGGCTTTTAACTCTGAATTAGAACTATGGAGGCTTTGGAATTTTTAATAACCCTATCTAGAGGTCTTATTATTAAATAACAAATGATTTATGGCTTGGGGGTCCAAAAATCCAATTGGGTTAGGGACCCCCAATTATAACTATTAGCTTAGTGGGATCAACATCAATGTTGATCAACATTTATATACTACCTATAACTATGCTTAAATATAAGAGGAGCTTGTATATCCATTCAGAGTTTATGATCTAATTAGAAATAGGATAGGAGATAAAATAACCTAACTAACCTATTCGAGATCAAGTCCCAATTAAAATTGATGCCTAAAATAAAACATTGATGGACCTAGTTGAGACTAAAACCCTAACTAGGTCTAACTATTATGCCACTTTAAAACACCTTAGACCTAAGCATGTTTTTGAACCCAAAAAACCATTGAAAGACACGTGATAATAATTTTAAGACCTAATTAGGGAAAAAATGACATTTAACATTAAATATAAAAGCAACCCTTTCACAAACTTAATTAGACTTTTAAGTCTGATTAGGTCTAAAGGAATTAACAAAAATCCAACTAGACCAAACCTAATAAATAATTTGATTAGTAAATGACTAATCCACTTTGATCCCAAAATATTAATTTTGGAGTTAAAAGTATGATTAGGTCTTGAAAAATGGAAATTTTATTAATGCCTATACTAGACCTAACTATATAATTTAACAATATTTGATGATATTTTATAAGTGTAGTAAGTGCTCCAAAAACTCATTTTTATGCCAAGTGCCAAATATGAAAATTTATTGTAAAAAATTGGTTGTCATAATGGATTGGATTTTGGAGGTCCATTCGACACAAAAATGGAGATGAATACTAAGAAAAACTTGAGAGAGATTGTAAGAAATATTTTCAAAGGCAAGTTAAGTCATCAAGACTTTGCTTTTAGGATAATTTTTAAATATGAAGTTTTCTTGCATGGACATGGTCTTTACAATAAAATATTTCTTAAGAGGCATTTTACCACAAAAATCAAGATAAACCATTATAAAAACTTAGGATAAATAAGACTGACCAACCTATGAGTGTAAGTAGGAGTGAATAAAAAACAAAAAAGGGTTTCATGGTTTTGGAGAAATTAGGGCATGTTGTTCAAGCAACAACAAATGGCTAATCTAATAAAAATGATCCTGAGTATTTTGAAACTAGAGAAATGCATCCATGAACCTAGAATATCTAGCTGAGATAATGCATGGAACATGAAGAAATTCAATAGAGGAAAATAAGGGAATGGATACAAGATAAAATCTAATATACTCATTGATCAAGTGTGTATAAATGAGTTCATTACTTCTTTATGGAACTTGTGGGAACTATATACTATGAATTAAATCATAAGGTTAGTGAATTTTACCTTGAGAATTTTTTCTTAAACATTTTTATACTTTCAAAAAAGCATCCATAGCCTTGATGGATATGTATTTGATCATAATTAAGGCCTTTCTCTACTACTAGTCATATGCCCATACCCCTAGTGTAGATTTTATGAATCACATAGGAATTGAGTTTTTCAAAAATTAATTTTTCTTTTGTTTTCTTAAACATTTTTATACTTCCAAAAAAGCATCCATAGCCTTGATGGATATGTATTTGATCATAATTAAGGCCTTTCTCTACTACTAGTCATATGCCCATACCCCTAGTGTAGATTTTATGAATCACATAGGAATTGAGTTTTTCAAAAATTAATTTTTCTTTTGTTTTTACTTTCTTTATTTCACTGTATCAATTCTAATTTGGAGACATTTATGGAAAATGAAAGATAAAATTATATATTTTTCACCCTAAATATTGATAGTAGCAGGTTTGTTTAAGTAAATCTATAAACCATTAAAATATGATTTTTGTGTATAGTTTCAAGATAATATGTTCAAAGACCAAATAGTTTATCTAAACTCATCAAAAAATGAATTTATATAGAACACACATGATAATGCGATATTTTAAAACTAAATAAAAAAACAAAATCTTATGCCAAAAACTACTCATAGTACTTAAGTACTAAATCATCATTCATGCTACTTACCTACAAACCTTTCTTCCTGATTCACTGTTCAATGAGGAACCCAAAAGGACAAAATAAGTAGGTGATACCAAAAAGAGATGAATGATGAGGCCAAACCAATGATGGAAGTAAGAAATGAAAAATAGAAGCATGAAACAAAAATTAGGAAATGAAATTTATAAAGAAAAATAGAAGTTATTTACAAGACCTTTCTATAAAAATCAATGTTTGGAAGGAAAATTTTTAGGAACCACCTATTGATAGACAACATGACATCCTCACAAGTTAGACACCCAAGACAAAAAACATTTATGCCTAGGATTTTATAAGACTTCGTGGGGATCCTACTAGAGGAAAAATCATATTTATAATGATGCTACTAGTTTCTCTCATGCACACTATCCAAAAGAGTCATAGCTATGATGTTTTCATTTGAATTAAGCAAATTTGCATTTTCAAATTAAATAATACATCTACACTTAATTCAAAAAAAACATATGGGATAGGGTTTGAGAAATAGATCTACCCAAACTATGTGTTTTGATGAGAGATATGAGTGGGTATTGACACATTTTAAATTGACCTACCTAACCTGGTGGAGACATGTTCTTTGGGGCAGCTATTAGGGAATCAATTATTGGTTTCTCCTTTTCTATTATGAAGCTATGCCAACATCTCTCTTATCATTTTGATCATATATAAGGCATAGGCTATGTTATTTTCATGGTAAGGCCTCATGGTTTTATTATTAGTGGCTTAAGTATGTGGAGAGTTGTATTGGATTAAGGCATACTTAACATTAATTTTTGTTAGCTCCATCTCTTCATTCATGCCACTTGCTCATGATTATTTATTTCATATTAGATTACCTTCACTACTTTCAAGAGCACCATATTGTTACAATGACATCCTATAAGGTTATTGAAATGATCAAAAATTTAAAATTAGGATATATTACTTGATTTTCATACTCTTTTAATCTACCATCAATAATGTACAAGTGTTGCTTTTTAGTCGTGTCATTGGGATTGCACCATTTAAGTCCATACTAACCAAATACAAATTAAAACTATCCTAAAGTGGCATATCTTTTGATATGATCTCATTTAATTAATATTCACCACAAAGACAACTAATTTCAATGTTATAATCTTCTATTTTAACTATCTCCAATGATGAGAAGAGAGATAGACCACTATTTGAGTACTAACCTTCATGAATAAAAACTCTAAATGTAGGAACAATAACAAATAATAGTTTTGTTTTAGATGCATAAAATACATCCTCTTCATCTAATTTATCCAATTATTCCATTTCATCCTCATAATAATTATGGTAAATTTATGATTAGTCGTATTGTATAATAAGTCATTAATAATATGATTTTATTCCATGAAATCACATGGAACTACTTTTTTAATATCAACATCAAAATCAACCATATCACTACACTCCTAGATTGGTTCTTGCCTACTGAATGGAATAGTCTCAGTCAACATGACTGATTCAAATCCTATCTCATATCCATATCCATAGACCCAAAATTATGAACTTAGGAATTTGATATCATAGGTCAATCCATGAATTAAATTTTGATAATATATATAATTAATGAGACTTCATTAAAAATAACACCAAAATAAATTGATCACTAAAACAAGTTAAAATAGTCTACTAATTATAAATTGAATTATTTTCAACACATTAGTTAAATATACTAAAAGGGTTCCCATTAATCACATTGAGGTTAGGTTGGTTATAATATTAAGGTAATACTTGATTATAAGTCACATATTGGTCAATGTGTTGAATTATAGGTAAGTAACTTAAAGTATTTTTGGTGTAAACACCTAAATTTCCAAACAAATGAAATGGCTCAACACCATAAACATGTGGCAGTGATTATTTTTCAATAGTGAAGGTTTATTAGAAAGTCAATGCTAAATCTATGAGAGTGGATGGAGTCATTTAGACTACCATGGAAATAAAGGGATATAACATTTTAATATGAATACTAATAGCCTTGAATTCCATTTTTAGGAATGGGTCTTTCAACCTCCTATATAATTTATGAAACTAAATGTTGAATGCTATCATGGGTTCATTAGGCTCCCTACAAGATGTATCAAATTGATTGTACATGGCATCAGTGTCAATGGGCATGATAAAATTATTTATGAAAGAATTTTCAAATTCAATCCATTAGGTAATATACCCATATAACAAGTTGAAGTATCGATTGTAAATAACATCATCCAAAAAATAAGGAAAATAAATACCAAGTAACATCTTCATGTTGGATATGAGTTGAGATAATGACATTATTGAATTCCTAGATGTGTTATTATTCTATCTAAATCCAATTATTTGTGTATTTTAAATATGATTCATTAAGATTATTAGGTAATTCATGAGTAGGCCTTATAATGCTCACATGGTAACCACCTCCACCAAACTAGGCAAAGGTCATGGGTGGGTTTGAAATTTCAATTTTATAGTTTTAATACGTATAATGTTTCATTTTGGGAAATGCCTATAGATCTATATTTTTTATTTTTTATTTTAGTTTAAATTCTATTTTATACATTCCTCATAGCACCAATCATGTTGATGTGCATTTTAAGCATGCAACAAGCTAGGGAAAGCATAAAGGATGGCCACAAGATCAAAATAAATGATAAGTATATAATATTCCTATTTCACTCTCTTTATAGTGATAATTAATTTGATGGGTCATTTGACACACCAAGTCAAGTGGAAAAGGTGCCCATCCAGTGTCTCTTAAAATAAGGCTCAAAGGTATCCCTAAGGTTTGTTATATATAGGTAATGATGTATAAGATAACCTAGTTAGTTAATGTGTAACTGTTATAGTATAAGGTATATACACATAATATATTTGAACATTATCAAATATTAATTCTTTATATCTTAAAATAACCCATCAAGTCTCGATATATTTTAGTGAAAGCCTTAAATGGTACATTGGGAAAGGTGTGGGTAGATCATTGGTGTTTCTCAAGATTTTTATTCCCTACACCACCACTTGAAACCAACATAAACCTTTCTACATTTCCATAAGATTTTAAACCTCCGTTATACAATTTTCCAAACAAATTCATCTTGGGTCGACCCTGTACTTAATATATATGAGCATGTTATAGGATTAGGTCACTGTCAACTAGCATAATCTAGGACCTAATTGATTTTATTAATTAAATATATAGGGTTGATCAGGATGACTCTTTTGGATAAAACTTGAAAGAGTTTAGGGTTAGATCCATATATATACACATTATTTTTTCCATTTCATATAAAGACAAGGAGTAAATCATTATTTGTGCATTTTCTTATCCACCATTCTACATGAGGAGCCATTGCTTAGTGTTTCAATACTACACTTGGAGATATGAATCTTATGTTATGGGAGAAGTATTTTTGATTCATATGATAAGTCATGTAGTGTAGAGATAACCTATCTTTTTTATCCTTATAAACCATAACAACCTCTTATGAATCACCTTACCTAAGGGAACAATTGAGGCTCTGTAAGTTCATCTTCAAATATAAGTATTCATAACTCTTTCTCTTCTTTATTAAAGTAGATAGTGTATTTGAGGAGTTCGAAGAGCACACAAATGTTTATTAGTTCCTTGTTAGTGAATTAAGTAAAAATTCAAGTATAAAAATGAAATGAAACTAAACACTCTTGTCTAAGTACTAGACAAATAATAACATAATGAATAAAACAAAAAATAATAGATAAAAACACATAACAATTTTACCTTGTCAAAATTAGTGTCTGCTTGTTGGAATAAAATATGTTCTTGCTTGGTCTATGGAATAAAATTAGAAACTTTGTTGAATGCTTCATCCTTCTTGTTATTACTTCTCTAATGGATACATGTGGCTTTTTTTGGCTTAGCTTGGTTGTTGTGAAGCTTAATATCAATTTGTCATTATAACATTACTTTGATGGCTTATTGAAGGCATTCCTACAAAATAAATTTACACACAAAAGCTTGTTTGGGTAGAGTAAGGGAACTTGTATTAATAGGTCTCAAAACTAAATCTAACACTAGTGAGGTTAGGTTTAATTTTAATCTTAGTTGAGTATAAAATAACCTAAGTTGAGTAAGGTTAGCCCTAGGTTGGGTCAAAATAATCATGAAGGCTTGAAAACTCTTTTTAGATATTTATGAGCCATGAAAACTCATAAAATATATTTATGAGGTTGTCATTCACCTTCTATTTAATTTTATGAATTAATAAAACATTTTATTAGTTCCCTTGACTTTGACCTCATATTTGTTAAAAATTTATATTTTTAGATAAATGTAATTTGCTAATTCAACTTGGAATTTTTACTTAAGCAAGTTAATTGAGATTTGTTTTTAATTAATCTTGATTAGTGATTTTGGTTTTTTTGAATTATTTTCAAATGTTTTACATGTTGGATGGTCGAGCCTAATTTTATTATAATGCCTAGGTCCCAATGATGGGTATGGGGAGGTAAGGGCAATGGCCCCCCACTAAGGTCACCATTTTATGAAAAATGCATTATAAAATATTATAATTTCATAGTAAATATAGATCATTCACTATTAGGTACATATTGATTAGGTAATCCTAGGTACATACTGAAATTATAATGATATACTCCTAGGTACATACTCATCAAAAGATCTAATGGTATAAATAATGTTGGTACATTTTTGCCCTAACATGTAATAATATTTTGATGAGGGCATTATATTTATTATGAAACAATATGTGTGAGTGAAGAGGATATTGCAGTGGATGTATTTTAGGTTAAGCTCCAACAATCTACATTTGCTTCATGATTCTTTTTTTAGGTGTCTTTTCTTCCCATAAATCTCACACACCAATGTTACGCTAGAGTTGGATCTATCCATATTAGACTTTCTATGATTCCCTAGGCACTTTCCTCTATCTTTTTATCTTCCCATAGTATCCATAGTCAAAGCATTACCTGATATCTCACCTGTGCATTTTCATTGCATTTCTTTAATAAGAATAACACCAATAACATCATCAAATTTTAATGTTTTTGAACTAGAGATATAATTACTCATAGCCATGACCAAACCATTCTATATTTTTCTCAATGAACATAAAATCAAAATATCCCTAACCTCATCATTAAATTTTACTCCTACAGAGCTTAACTGATGTAGAAGGTGATTTTTTAAAAGATGATTTAATATTTTATTTAGATAATATTAATGATTCTTGGCTATTAGATTCATGGGATTCATTTAATTCTAACCCCATAGGAAAAAATTTCAAGACTATGTTCAAGGTGATTTTGGATAGGTTTATTTGGGTGATGGTGAACCTTGTAAAATTGTTTGAAAGGGTAAGATATAGATAGAATTATATAATGGAAACAAATAGTTTATAAAAGAGGTGAGGCATGTTCCTAAGTTGAGAAGAAATCTAATTTTATCAGAGTAATTGGGAAGTGAGCGTTGCATAGTTACATTTATATAAAATTTGTGGAAGGTCACTAAAGGATCACTAGTAATAATAAAAGGATAAAAGGTAGGTACATTATATGTATCAAATGGTAATGTTAAATCTTCTATTGTTTTAGCTTGTATGAAAGTAGATACAAAATTATGGCACCATAGACTTAGACACATGAGTGATAAGGAGATGCAAGTTTACTCAAAGAATTTATTACCAAATTTGAAGAAGGAGGATTTGGATTTATGTGAGCACTATGTGTATGGAAAATATAAGAGAGTCATATTTATTAGAGTTGGGAATACAAATAAGGATGGAAATTTAGATCTTGTATATAAAAATGTATGCGGATTGGCTCAAGTATCATCCCTTGGTGTCTCTTCTTATTATGTTAATTTTATTGATGATGCATCTAAAAAAAATTGGGTTTATTACATACAAAAAAAATCTATTTTTTTTTTAATTTTAAGAAATGAAAATATTTAGTTGAGAGTGAGATAGGAAATAAGTTGAAGTGTGTTAGAATAGACAATGGAGGTGAATACTATAGCAATGAATTTAATAATAACTATTCATCCCATGGGATTTGTAGAGAGAAGATAGTTCTAAAAACACAACAACAAAATGGTGTGTCAAAAAGGATGAATAAGACAATCATGTAGTGTGCAAGGATCATAGGGATTACATGTAGCATTGCCCTTAAAAGTTTGGGAAGATGCTATGGATACTACTATATAATTAATAAATAGAGGGCCTTTAAGTCTTTTGGATGGTGGAATTCTAGAGGAAGCATGGATAGGTAAAAAGGTAGACTATTATTATTTAAATACTTTTTATTGTGAAGTATTTGTCTATATTGATAAATAAAATAGAACCAAGGTTGAAGCAAAATCCAAGAAAGGTACTTTTATTAGATATGGATTTAATGATTTTGATTACTATTTACGGTATTTTGATAATCACAAAATCATTAGGAGTAGAGATGTGATCTTTACTGAGAAGGTCATGTATAGAGATCAGTTGTAGAGAAAGAAACAAAAAAATCCAAATACAAAATATGCAATACTTGATGAGATCACTTGAAATGAAATTCCAAAGGTACCAAAAAATCGAAATGTGCAATAATAAAAACAAAAATAGTAAGTACCTCAAACTCCTAAAAGTGTAGTTAGAAGATCTACCAAAGTAGACTAATTGAATGATAATCTCCTTCACTTTATTATTTATTATTGAATGATGGTGGTGAGCCAAAACTCTATGAAGATATAATGTAGGTAGAAACTAGAAACAAGTGGGAGCAAGGCATGAAAGAGGAGTGGACTCCTTAGTTCATAACTAAAATTAGGATTTGGTTCAGTTCCATGCATGTAAAAAATCATTACAAAATAAATGGGTTTATAGGTTGAAGGAAGAATATGGAGGAAAAAAGAGGTACAAGGCTAGACTTTTTGTAAAGGGGCTCGCACAAGAGAAAGGTATAGATTTTAATGAAATATTTTCTCTAGTTGTTAAAATGACTTCCATAAGAATTGTTTTAAGTTTGAGGAAATATATATGAATCATCCAAAAGGATATGAAGTCAAAGGTAAGAATAAAATGTTGTGTGGCCTAAAGAGATCTCCAAGGCATTGGTATCTAAAATTTGACATGTTTATGATAGAACAAGGTTAATGTAGATGTCATTTTGACCACTATGTTTATTTTAAGAGATTAGATCATGATAGTTATATTATCTTGTTATGGTATGTAGATGACATGCTTGTTCTAGGGTCTAGCATGCATGATATAAATGAGCTTAAAATAAAACTAACAAATTCATTTGTAATCAAGGATTTAGGTGCTAAAAAATAAATCCTTGGTATTATAATAAAAAGAGAGGAAAAATAAAAAAATTAACATTGTCTCAATGAGAGTAAGTCAAGAAGGTTTTAGTCAGGATCAATATGCAAGATGAAAAACCTATTAGTACACCTTTGGGAGGGAACATTAAATTGAACAAGGAACAATGTCCTAAAATACAAGAAGAAATCAATTACATGTATAAAGTGCCCTATACTTTATCAAATCAAATTCTAATGTATGATATGGTGTACATGAGACTAGACATTCCTTAGGTAGTGGGAGTTATCAACATGTTTATGAATAATCCAAGAAATCAGCATTGAGATGAAGTCAAGTGGACTTTTAGGTACTTGAGAGGGACCACTAATAGAAAATTATGATATTAAGGTTAAAATATTAACTTAAAAGGATATGTTGATATATATATATATATATATATATATATATATATATATATATATATATATATATATATGGTTAGAGATTTAGATGGTAGGAGTAGCACCATATTTATGTATTCATTGTTGGTGACACAATAGTTAGTTATATTTCAAGATTGTAGAAGATAGTTTCTCTATTAACTATAGAGGAAAATGATGTTACTGCTATAGAAGCAATCAAGCAGATGATATGGATGTAATGGTTCATGGAAGAGTTGAGGTAGAAGTAAGAATATTTTAGGATATATATTAATAGACAGATTGTGATTCATTTATCAAATAACTCAGCATTCCACTCAAGAACCAAACATATACAACTCAGGTATCACTTCATTCATTCAATTTTGGAGGATGGTCAATTGAAGTTGGAAAACATCCATATGAGATAGAATCCTATAGGTATGATAATAAATGTAATCACAAAAGATAATATGGAGATTTTTTTGTAGCTTTAATAGGTCTTTAAGGATAACATGAAAGATGAGAAACATGGTAGAGTCAAAATTCAAAGAAAGGTCCAAGGAAGAGTTGTAGCGATTGAGTTTTAACAATCAGTCTATGAGTAAGAGATTATTGGATGGTGGAGCCTAATCTTATTATAATGCCTAGTTATTGATAGCGGGTGGGGTGAATCTCCCCCTAACTAAGGTCACCCTTTTTATGAAAAGATCAATGTAAAATATTATAATCTCATAGTAAATCTAGATGGTTCATTATTAGGTCATAGATCTAATGGTAGAAATTATGTTGGTGCATTTTTATGCTAATATGTACCCCTCCTCTGATATGAGGTAATTTTAATTATGGTGACACACTATGTGTGAGTGAAGAGGATATTATAGTGGATGTATTGTAGTTTTTCCCCTTCATTTGTTATAATCAGTAAGAGAAGAACTGGCTATTTTTGTGTGGATTTAGCCCATGTTGGGTGAATCACGTTAAATTTGTCTCTATTGTGTTGTGTTTTTTGCATTTTATTTCATTAATATTTCTCTACTTTTTATATTCCTAATATTACATTAATAGATCAACATGCCAAGAATGTCAATTTTCTACGTTGTAATTTGACTAGGGTTGAATCAAAGCTAGGTTATAGGTGCATATAAGGTAATACCCTAGATAAGCAAGCCTTGCCACATTTTTGTGTAATTATATGTCATGTTATAATCAATTTGGTTGTCTAGGTGATTTGTAGGCTTAAATTATGTCATATGCTAGAAATTGATATATATCCTAGTTTAGATGTCATAGTCACAAAAACTTAGTCTCTACAATTTACCCCTGTTTGATAAGGAATTACAATACACATGCAAAGTAACATCTTTTCAAATAATTCAAAATCCATTAAGATAAAAGGTTCATGCCCTAATGGGTGGTTGATTAATATTAGATGCCTCCTCAATGGAGTGAGAGACAAAAAAGAGTCATCAAGTGTTCCATCAAAATGAAGAAAATAACATGATTTAGTGGCAATGGCAGTGAAAATATTGATTTACCCAAAGGTGGTTATAATCAATAATGGTGGTTGAGTCACTTATTTTCCTAACGGTGGTTATAATCAATAACAAAGGGTGGGGAACTAATTTTAGCGAAGGCAATTATAATCATTAGTATAATGTGAGACACTAATTTATCCAAATGTAGTTATAATTAGTTGCACAAGAATGTGACATGGTATGACGAATGGGTAAAAAACAATGAATTTTCAAAAGGTGGTTATAATAATTAAATAGGTCAAAAAAGGAATGATTTTCCCAAAAATAGTTTTAATCATTCGTATGTTTAATCATGTGATTTAAAACAAGTTTAACCCCAAAAAAAGCAAACTATGTCATTGATCAATCTAAAAAGAATTTATCACATTTAGGCAAATTGGAAAGGGGAGATTATGCAAAAAAATGTAAAATGAATTTATAATGAGCTAGAAAAGAATAACAACACATTTCTAGCCTAAGTGTGAATATAAAGATGCTTGTTCAAACTGCCACAATGTATATTTAGGAAAATAATGTTGCTTAATGGGTCTGAGAAGAGGCCCAAAAACACAGTCTAGTTATTCATTTGATGTATACAATGGATCTATTTTATCATTATGGATGCTTATTTTCATTTTAAACATGTATGCACTATTCATTTATTACTTTGCCATGTATATGAGATGATACTCTTTTTTATATGCTTATGTTGTATTAATTATATGTATGATTATTTATAGATGCACGTATGTATGAGCACATAATAAATAATTTTTAAATTGATTACTACTCATTGATTTAAGTTGTGTTTGGGATTTGGCTAATTTGATGATCTCAGAGAAGTAGTACTCACTATATTGTTCTGATAGTCTCTACTGGCTTGATGTTTTTTGTATCTTGTGATATTATACATCATAGTTATGAATAACTATAATAATAATGTATACCCTGATCATGGATAAATTAGTTAAAATGAAAATATAAAAAAATCCTAGGTGTTAGCATAGGTTCTTGAAGAATCCAAACATGTTAAGGATGAGGATAGTTATGATATAATTCATATGTACAGAATAGTTTATTATATAAAGAAAGAAATTTGGAAGACAGAAACATAAGAGGTATTAATTATCCTACATTATTGAGCTATTAAGAAAAACTAATATTACATAGATTAAAATAATGGAATTAGAATAATTAGACAAAAAGTAGCCAAAAAATTACACATGAGAATGCACACAAGGAACATAATAAGAAATTACATAGGTGACTATAACCAAAAGATCTCTATTGATCTCTTCTAAAATCAGAACCCTCTTCTTACAAATAAAAGTATATATAGATATTTCCAGTCTATGACTATTCATCTTCTTCTCATACTTGGCACCAAAAGTGGAGTGTCTTCATAATCTAGCCTATTACAAGTTGTGAAGATAAGGAAAAAGAGACATTTGTAATGATAAAATGAGTGCACAATGCATGCATATCAGACAAATATCATATGCAACTATATAAGCCATGTTCTTCTACCAACACTTTCTTAGACATAAAATGTTATCTCATCCCAAGACAATGTCGTAGGATCTCTGAGAATGTATAAATGACCAGAGGATAAATAAATGGTTGGACCAATAATATTCATAATAATCACTCAAGATGCCATTTTTAGTTTTTACCTCTTACACACTTCTTAACTGCCCTTTTGTGTTTTTAACTATCTTACCAACCTACTGCCTGTTATGGTTTTTCAATAGGCTAACATAACTAGGTGGCCATAATTTATGGTTTTCAATTAACTTGGAACCACTTATATTACTAAGTCATCATTAATACAAAATGTTATACAAAATTTTAAAAACTTTTACTCTACGCAGTACTTAACTTGAAGGTGGTGGCATGGATACAAATGATGTTTCATAGGTAGAGTCTCTGGACTAGGAATTAGTAGCCTTGCACCATGTAATGATCTATTGGAGCTTTGAAGGTGGCATATATGTAGGTGTATTGATAATATAGAAAACTACACTAGTGAACAGAGTTAGATCTATTTTTATACATTTTAGTCCAACATCACTTCTTAGATCAACCATAGTAGGGTTCACAACAGAGCATGGAAGCTAATGATCTACTTGAGTTATGCATCATTAATTATGATCAAGGATACCTTAATGTTATAAACCCTTATATAAGTATCTCCACTCATATTCTCCATCTTATCAATGTGTCGTTGATCCTAGAGGAGGGCAAAATAAATGTGCAAAAGCTGACTCTACTAATTTAAAAGGTTGTTGTACATATTATCCCTAGCATTAAAGGACTCCTAGAGGGATATATCCTTCTCCTCACTAATTATAGTGTGACCTTCCATGGTATATTTGGTGGTGGTGTCCTTTGAAAATTCTATGTTAGAATTGGCTAAGGCAGTATCCAATTATTGCTTCTAGTCCAGTAAGTTACATGCAACTTATTAAGCTTAAAGTGCAACAGTGTCAAGCATTCCTTGGTATTCCTCTAGTAGAGTGATGAGAGTAGTAGACTTGGTCTTGACATCTTTGACCAGTGTTCCCACTTCATAGATTTTATAAGCTATAAACCAGTCCTTTTTAACTAAGAGAAAAGTGTCTTAAGTCTATGTAGGTCAGACATTACTTGGTCCTTGACTGCTTGAGTGACCAACTTAGGATAAATGTCCTAGATAATCTTGGTAGCTTTGTGCAATTGAGCTTTTAATTTGATGTTCTTGGCCTTAGATTGATGAATATACTATTCTAGAGAGGTCTCATTCTATGAAATGGACTCCTATAATGCCTTAATTCCCTCTAACTATTTCTTTAGTGGTAATATGGAAACATCTAATGATGCTTCATGTTGAAGGGGGAATGTTGCCAATGTTCTTATGGTGGATGAATGATCAGGTTATGGCATGGTGGAAAGTAAAAGTGAGAAGGTGGTGTGATAAAAACCCATATTTAGAACATAACATATCTAGACTCTTCTCAAAGGTAAAGCTGATTGAGGCTTAGTTGTTGCATCTACATATGTATCTTCTTCTTACCTAGGATGATGTAATCCACCTAGTTGTTATACAAGGACTTATTATTGCTCTACTATAACATATTATATAGCCTTTAGTTACTAAAAATAATATTCTTCCTATTTTATCTTTTCTTATTCCATTGATTTATTGTTAGTAATTTGACCTATAAAGGCCAAACTACTACTCTTATCATACAAAACTTTCCTAAAACTAGTCGTAGCCTTTTAAAGTTGGTTAAACCAAGGAATTGTGGCCTAAAAATCACTAATTTTGGTTTAAAATGTAAAAATAAAATAAAAATAATGAGCCATTATCATTTAAAAATAGAATTTTAAAGTTTAAATATGCATACACTCCATGCATAAGGATCAATTTTGATTTTAAAAAATGAACTTTTTGGGAGGTATAAGTGGTTTCAAGACCTAAAATTTTGTACACAAAGTCATTATGAGTTAGAGAACTTTTGAGAAAGTTTCATGGACATTGGACAAGTATAGATACCTATTGTTTTGTAACAGTCCTTAGCATGTCCGTTGGAGATCACCATTGGAGTAGGCATCGTTCTGGAGTGCCATAGAGGTTTTCTAAGTCCTAAAAAAAATTTGAAAAACATGGGATGATGTTTTTACATCATAATAAGACATTTAAAGAGTGTAAAAACTCTGAATTCTAATCAACCATGCTCATACAGGGATATGTAAGAAAACATGCATAAAGGCCAAAAAGGGGTTTTTTAACTTTTAAAGCAAAATATGCTTTTAGAGTATTTTGATGGCATGGTAAATACCCCATGATGATGTTTTTAGGCATTGTGAAGAATGTGAATAGTTATTTTAATATTTATGAAAATTTTATTTTTTCAATTCTAGACACCCTTCCTAGCCACCTATTTAGATGATCATATCTTTCACCACATGTGGAGTTTGGATGAACACTCTTCATATGTTTTGAGTAATCTTATGTACTTAAAATTAATGAAAATTTGAGACTATTTTAGTGGTAACTTTTTATATATTTTGAATGGGAACCCAGTATTTTTAGGGATGTTACGGGGTTAGTGTTCTACACATAAATAGAATTTTTTTGGGATTTGCATTTCTATACATCACAATCCATAATTTTGAAAATTTAGCTTCAAAACCTACCTAAACCCTTAAAAAACCAATTTTGCAAAAAAATGATTTTATTTCCATCAAATCATCTTGAATCAACCTAAAACCATTTCAAATATCACATAAATTTAGAGAAGATTCTTCCAATATTCAGTGTATATCCAAGTCTATCCTTTTTAGAGTTTTTGATTTCTTTGAAAAACAAGCTGATCAACCCTTGAAAGTTGCCAAAACTGTTAGTAATTTGACCTGTCAATGCCAAACTACTACTTCTATCATATAAAACTTTCCCAAAACCAATCATAGCCTTTTAAAGTTAGTAAAACCAAGAAATTGTGTCATAAAAGTAAATAATTTTGGTCAAAAATTTAAAAAATGGATTTTAAATTGGTCATTATCATTTCAAAATAGCATTGTCAAGTTCAAATATGTAGACAATCCATGCATAAGGATCAATTTTGAAAGAAAATTAAACATTTTGGGAGCTACAAGTGGTTTCAAGACCTAATATTTTGTACATATAATAATTATGAGTTGGATAACATTTTACCAAAGTTTCATGGCCATTGGAAAAGTGGAGATACTCATTTTTTTGTAACAGTCCTTAGCATGTCTATTGGAGATCACCATTGGAGTAGGCATCATTATGAAGTGCCACAGAGGTTTCTAAGTCTAGGTAAAAGTTTTAAATTTATGGGATGATTTTTTAAAATCATAATAAAACCTTTAAATATTTTCAAAAATCTAAATTTTAAGCAAACCTTGCTCATACAAGCTTTTGCAAGCAAACAAGCATAAAGGCCAAAAAGAGGATTTTTAAATTTTAAAGAAAAATGTGATTTAAAAATGTTTTGATGGAATTTTAAAGACCACATGATGATATTTCTATGCATTGAAAATAATGTAAAGATTTATCTTCATTTTGGTGAAATTTTCATTTTTTCAGTTCCAAACAACCTTCCTAACCTCTTATTCAGATGCTCATATCTTTCAAAACAAGTAGACTTTGGATTAATGATATTATTATGTTTTTATTACTCCTATTTTATTATAATTAATAATAAATTGAGACCATTTTAGTGGTTTTTATTTCTGAATAATTATTAAGAGTGTAGATAGCTCAAAATGTAGTCAAAACCTCACAGGCAGATTTCTCCAGGTGGTAACTTTTTATATATTTTAAATGGAAACCCAATATTTTCATATATTTTTAGGGGTTCATTTTTATACACATCAATATAAAATTTTTGGGATTTGGAGGTATGTACTTCATGAACCATCATTTTGAAAATTTAGCTACAAAGCCCAGCTAAACCTTCAAAAAACTAGTTTTGCAAAAAATTGATTTTATTTCCATAAAATAATCTTGAATCAACCTAAAAAATTTTAAAATATCAATTAAACTTAGAGATAATTATATAAATTTCAATTTTGGAGATGTATGGATGAGGGCAAAAATCAATTTTTTAATGTAAAAAAGCATTTAAAATCAAGTACATGACACTTTAATGAAATATAATCAATGGATATAAAATAATAATATTTTTTATTCATCTTAATATTTTAATTTGGTCATAAATTATCCCATAAGTGTCCTAACTAGCTCAATTAAAATGGTTAGTTTGCAGGAAAATAGAGCAAAGTAGGCCTAATCAACCTTGTTGACTGAATGGCGAGTATTTTCTCATCAAAATAAAATATATTATGATGATGATTTTTTTTACAAGTCCATTTAATTATTTTTTCAGATTTTTTGGCATCTTGTTTCAAGTTTAATGGATTCCAAATGCCAGAAGATAGGCTATTAGGCCTAATACGCTTAAATGGTCAATCAAGCTGGTAAAGAATGACATTGAAAATTTATCAAATGAATTAATTTTAGAGTTACCACATAGAATATATGTTTTTTAAGTGGATATATAATTATAAATTCAATCCAGAAGTTTCAATTCATGCAAGTTGACCTCAAGTTGAGTTAACTAGTCCTTAAGGGTCAAATCTCTTCGATTGACTAGTTTGACTAGTTTCATGCATCTCCCATGCTTTTCATGCAAGGTAAAGACTTTCAAAAACTTAAACTCACTTTAAATATGGATTTATCTTCTAATTTATGTCATGATTTTAATTTAAGGAATGTTGACAAGTTAACATAGGCCCACTACTTCTCAATTATATGCCAAAATTGAAGAACATGCAATTTTTAAAGACATGGAAGATTTTAAATCCTTTATTAAATATTGTAAAAGGATTTTAGTATCATCTTAACTAAAATAAGACTAATAATTATATTTTCCATGCCACTTCTGATTTTTTAAAGGTTTTAGACTTATATATTGGTTTTTTGAAGCTATTTTTTTTATTAATTATGGAAGTAGAACATAAATTGTAATTAGAATCATGTATCAATAAAGGAAATAATTTACATACAAGTTTTTTTAATAGAATAGAGTGTATTTTTTATTGTGTATCATAATATAAGTGAGATATATATCCCATTTTTGTATGTCTTTTCCTCACCTACTATGAAAATCTCATCCTCTACATGTAATTTGAAGAGCTAGGAATAGAATTTGCTTTGCAAGCTTCTTTCAGGTCTTCTTTTGAAACACTTATGTTTAGGATTTACTAAAGAATCTATTTTGATTCATATTTGTGCATTACTCAATTTAAAAAAATATTTCAAAGAATACCAATCATTCAGGTACATCACCCTATTAAATAAAATTTGCCATTTTAATTTTTTTCTCCCTTTACATTCAAAAAATCACAATAAATTAGATTTAAAGATAAATATTAAGAGACCCAACCATCTCTAAAGGTTATTCTCAATACAGAGTCACCCACACTCTAATAAGTTACCATTGTATCAGCTGGAGTGAAGGTGTGCTTTGCACATCTTCTAACAGGTTGCACTCCAAAGTGATAATAATTTCTAGCATACCTAGTGGGACATCATTAAACACACTAACCTTTTGAGGCATCTAGAAGATCAATGAAAATTTTAGTCACTCAAATCTAGTTATGAACATCATGCATGATTTGAATATTGATTAGTTTCGATATTTGACTTACTAATGGTCTCAAATTGCTTGTTTTAGTATGGATCCATATTATCCTCATTATGATTAGTATGACCAACCACACTATGATCCTCACCAAGTATGGGGATCTATATTAGGCATATATGTAGGATTATTTCCCATATCCTCCCTATGAATAATGAATCCATCATAATATTTCCTTTTACCAGTCTAATCATGGCCATTTTGTAGCCACCCAATCCATATCAACACTTAAGTAAACTTTAGTGAGCCTTGAAAAACATGCACTAGAGTTATATTCACAAAGATATTATGGCGAAGATACCCATACTCACTAGAATCATCATCTGAGAGAGTCATTACAAAAAATAAAAGAGCAATAGGCACATATTGAGAGAGCAAATTGGGGAAATCTCACTAGTGAGATGATGGATGTAGGTGGTTACATTCAAAGCATTAAGGATAAACTGAAAGGCCTCAAGGAACATTAGGTTCAATCATATCCTTCTTATATGTCATCCATTCCTCCATATGAGACCATTATAAGAGCCCCTTTGAGTTTGCCAAGTTCTTCATATATTTATCAGACCTTCTCTTCTTAGAGATCAATCCAAGAGAACTATCAAAAAAAGGAAAAGATTATTATAGGACAACCTGCTATTAAAATAATTGACCACTTTAAAGAGAAGATATTTCAAGAGAATATTAATAATTAGATTAGAGATTTGGAGATGAAGACAAGGAAAGAGGAGGAGAACCAAAATCAAAAGGTCAAATAAGAGCCTTTATCTTTCCCATCTTGGAACCAAATCATGGAATTAAGTAAGAAAGAGGAACAATCAAGCATAATTCAAGTTGTTGAATTCAAGCAAGAGATCATTCAACCTTCATTCCTTCCTCCTCAGAAGCCTAAATCCTTTCTTTCATGGAAATACATTCAAGAAAAAGTGTAGAAAGATGAAGTCAAGGTGATCTAAGAAGAAAAATTTCATGAGCAAAATCAGGTATCTATGGTAACCTCTATAGATCTTTCACATCTTATTAAACACTTTCAAAGATATATCATGCCACTTTTATAGCAATAACCTCTTATTTGTGATGTAAGTGAAGAAGATGCGGCCAAAGAAATAGAAAAGGAAGCTAACTTGAGTGATCAAGAAGAATAAATCATAGTTGAGACACCACTTAATAGGGAAAAACATGATTTGGTATTTCATGATGCCAAAGAAGATGACTTGTTGGAGGATTATCTAGAGTTTGCAACTAAGATAGATTAATTGAAAATAATTTTTTCTTCAAAAGGATTCCATGAGGACAACTCACATAGAGTGATTGGTGAGATGGAGAATATTCTTGATAAAGATGAGACAAGTGTAGTAGATCAATAAATTTTATTTGACTTCATCTAAAAGGTAGAAATATGTGATCAACATGTTTTAAATAGTAAAAATATTGATGATTTTCATGTCCTTTCAGTTGATCATTATGAAGATGCCTTTTGGGATGATTTGGAGAGTTTTTGTGCAAACTTTGATAGTCCATCTCCAGCCGAAGTGGAGATTGATGAATATCTTGTAAAGAGTACTATTACAACTATTCATAAGAAGAAATTAATGAAATATTCCACCCATGTTTAAATCCATACCAAGAGGTTGAAGATATCAGTGAGATATTACTTTAAATGAATCATAATGAAGATACCAACCCAAGCATAACAATTGATTTGCCAATTCAATCATTGGATGAGAATGAGATAAATCATGAACAGCCTATGAATGAGGTAGAGATAGCATTCTTGATGCAAAAAAGAAGAATATGGGAGGAAGATGATTAGATCTTAGATTCATAGCTTTAATCCATACACCTAAGAATGGAAGTTGGAGGCCTAGATTAATCATCTAGAACACATAAACATATAATTTCTCCCATTTTCATAAGAGAACTATCAAAAGGAAGTAAATATGTTTCAAAGATCCATGGTGCATCAAATAACTTTCCATTTGATCTAAGAGGATCAAAAAGGTGAAGGTGAGTTTGTACATAATAGACTTATTTTTGTTTCATTCTTCTAAGTTCATATCTGCACATGCTTTCATTAGTTGTTTTTTCATTTTCGTGTTGTTGTTGTCCTTTCCTCTAAGTGCACATGTGCACATGTTTGTTATCTTATTTATGTCTTTACTCATAAAATATATTCCAATATTAATTATATATCCAAGTCTATCCTTTTTATAGTTTTTTATTTATTTTACCAACAAGCTGGTAAACTCTTTAAAGTTTCCAATTTTTTTAGTAATTTGACCTATCAAGGCCAAATTACTACTCTTATCATACAAAATTTTCCTAAAACTGGTCATAGCCTTTTAAAGTTGGTCAAACCAAGGAATTATGGCCTAAAAATAAATAATTTTTTTTAGAAATAGATTTTAAATGGGTCATTATTATTTCAAAAGATCATTGTCAAGTTCAAATATGCAGACAATCTATTCATAGGGATCAATTTTGAGTGAAAATTGAACATTTTGGGAGCTAAAATTGGTTTCAAGACCTAAAATTTTGTCCACAAAATCATTATTAGTTGGATAACCTTATGAAAAAATTTCATGGCCATTGGAAAAGTAGAGATACTTTTTATTTTGTAACATTCCTTTGCATGTCCATTGTAGATCACCATTGGAGTAGGCATCATTCTAGAGTGCCACAAAGGTTTCTAAGTCTAGGTAAAAGTTTTATAGGCATGGGATGATGTTTTTAAATCATAATAAAACCTTTAAATAGTGTCAAAACTCTAAATTTTAAGCAAACCATGCTCATACAGGCTTTCAAAAGTAAATAGGCATATAGGCCAAAAAGGGTTTTTTTGACTTTAAAAAAATATATAATTTCAGAGTGTTTTGATGGAATTTTGAAGTCAAAATTATGATTTTTTCAAGCATTGGAAAGAATGTGTATTTATTTTCATTTTTTAATTCTAGACAACCTTCCTAGCCTCTTGTTCAGATGCTCATATCATTCACCACATGTGGATTTTAGATGAATGATATTACTATGTTTTTATTACTCCTATATAATTATAATTAATTAAAATTTGATACCATTTGAGTGTTTTTTATTTATAAACAATCATTAAGAGTGTAGGTAACTCAGAATGCAGTGAAAACCCCACAGACAAATTTCTCCATGTGGTAAATTTTATATATTTTAAATTGGAACCCAATATTTTAAAGTATGTTGAGGAGGTAAGTTTTATACACATAAATATATAATTTTTGGGATTTAGAGGTCTATAATTCATGAACCATCATTTTGAAAATTTAGCTCCAAAGCCCGCCTAAACCATCAAAAAACCAATTTTACAAAAATCTAATTTTATTTCCATAAAATCTTCTTGAATAAACCTAAATTTTTTTCAAATATCAATTAAAATTATATGGGATTTGATAAATGTCAATTTTATGCATGTAGATGTACAGATGAGGGTAGAAATCATGTTTTTAATGTAAAAAAGCATGTAAAATGAAGTACATGACACTTAAATAAAATATAATAAATTGATATAAAATATTAAGACTCTTTATTCATCCTAATATTTTAATTTGGTCATCAATTAACCTAGAAGTGTCCTAACTAACTTAATCAAAATGGTTAGTCTATAGGAAAATAGAGCAAAATAGGCCTAGTCAACCTTGTTGATTGAATGGAGATTATTTTATCATCAAAATGAAATATATTGTGATGATAAAAGTTTTTAAAGGTCTACTTAATTATTTTTTCAAGTTTCATGGAATCTTTTTTTAGGTTTAATGGAGTCCAAATGCTAGAAGATAGGCTATTAGGCCTAATTGGCCTAATAGGCTTAAATGGTCAATCAAGCAAGTAAAGAATGACATTGAAAATATATAAAATGAATTAATTTTGGAGTTAAAACATGGAATATATGTTTTTTAAGTGGATATATCATTCTTAATTCAATCCATAACATGCAAGTTGATCTCAAGTTGAGTTAACTAGTCCTTAAGGGTCTGATCTTTTCGGTTGACTAGTTTGATTAGTTTCATGCATCTCCCATGATTTTCATGCAAGATAAAGACTTTAAAAACTTAAAATCACTTTAAATATGGATTTATATTCTAATTTATACCATTATTTTAATGCAAGGAAGGTTTACAAGTCAACATGGGTCCACCACTTCTGAATTCTATGCCAAAAATGAAGAACATACAATTTTTGAAGACTTGGAAGATTTTAAAACCTTTATTTAATATTGTAAAAGGATTTTAATCTTATTTTAAATAAAATAATACTAATAATTTTATTTTCCACACCACTTTGGATTTATTTAAGGTTTTATACTTATATATTGGCTTTTTGAAGCCATTTTTCATTAATTATGGAAGTAGAACTTAAATTGTAATTGGCATCATTTATAAATAAAGGAAATCTTTTGCATATGATTTAAAAAAAAAAATAGAGTGTAGTTTTGATTGTTTACTATAATATAAGTGAGATCTATATCCCATTTTTTATGTCCTTTCCTCACCTACTATGAAAATCTCATCCTCTACAGGGCATTTCAAGAGCTAGGAATAAAATTTACTTTGCAAGCTTATTTTAGGCCTTATTTTGAAAAACTTATCTTTAGGATTTACTGAGGAATTTAATTTTATTCATATGTGTGCCTTACTCAATTTCAAAAAATCTTTCAAATAATAACAATCATTTAGGTGCATCTCCCTCTTAAATAGGATTTTCTATTTTAGTTTCTTTCTCCCTTTACATTATAGAGTCACAATAAATCATATTTAAAGATAAATCTTAAGGGAACAAGCCCTCTCTAAAGGTTATTCTTAGTATAGAGTCACCCACACTCTAATAAGTTCCATTTTATTATCTGGAGTGAGGGTGTGTTTTGCACATCTTCAAATAGGGTGCACTCCAGAGTGATAAGATTTCCTATTGAGATCATCCTCCACAAATTTTTTAACTCTTATTCCTCCTCCTGTAGCTTCTATGCACACTCTTATTCCTTCTTGAGTTCTTGAAGTGTATCAACCTTGTCTTGTCTAGCCTATTCCGATACCTACACTACTAGTTAAGCATGTGCTTTGGCTACACTTATTATTTCTATGCTTGATCTTGTTATTTACAGAGGACTTCATCTTTTTGTTCTTTCTTATTATTTGTAGCTTCATCAACTTGCTACTATGTGAGAGTGGCAATCTCTAGTGCCTTCTTTGCCTACAATGATGCATCTTTTTTTCTTATCTTCTTCTACCTTGGCTTTAGTAGTGAGTACAACCTCTTTATTCTTCTACACTTCATCCATCTTCTTCTAGTGTACCTCCACATTTTATTTTATGCATTGACCACTTCTTTTAACTTCTTATCCACCTTGAGATCCTTTTATCAGTCAGCTTATACATCTTATGAAATTTTCATGGCCTTAGATTCTTTAGTTTGATGACTTACTTGTTGAGCTTTCTATTATTGGGCCTTCTCATTTTGGTGCTTCTTTTCTTCTTGTCTAATTTATGATTCTGCTATGCAAGATGCTTATTCTGATGATGCCTATTATTCTTCTATCATAGGTTGGCCTGTGAATAAGATCATAGGCCTCTGGATTTTTTTGTATGAAGGTGGTAAATCATGTGGTTAAACCATAGAGTTAGAGATAGATGTTTTCTTACACCTTAAAGTAACTAGTCTATGTTTGGGTGGTAGTGAAGCCAAAGAAGGAAAAGGCTGCATTTCTTGCACCATGGTTTTTCTACCAAATGTGCAATATTCTAGGGTAGGAGAAACCCTATCATCTCATTGAGTTCTAGGTATACACACTAGAGAATCCTATGGATGTTTTGATAGTGGTGCAAAGAAATTGATGGCTATAAAAGTGGTGAAAGTTTAATGCTCAAAGAAATCAACCCTTGTTTGCTTCATGTATAATGTCAAAAAAATTGATGTAGGGCATGGTGTTAGTTATACCTAAAGACTTGGAGGGAATTTATTACACACTTGGACCATGTGCATTACCTTTTAGAATAAGGAATCATTTTCTTCATCCCTATCATAGATTTCACCTACCATATGTGCAACCATCGGATGTTAGACCTCTCACTCATCCATTCCCATATGAGATAGGTCATACGATATTATTATCTAAGGCACCTTGGGGTCATCTAGATAGGTTATGGTGTTCTTGATTTGTTTATTTAAAGTAGGTGATGTTGGTTGTTATCTGGTGGAGAGCTTGTACTTTCCTTTCTATAGTTATATTGTTGTGGATTTTGATTATTTATACATTGAAGGGACTTTTATGCTAGGTGGTATGGATTGGAGTGTTGTTGCATTCCTCAATACATATGATTTTTAATTAACAACTTTAGTCTATGCCATGGAAATTTTAACAAAATATGGCATGGGTCCAAATAGTGACCTAGGTAGATCATGAATGTGAATGAAAACACCTTTTGGGATCAAAGTGACAACAACATGTTATCTTAAGTATTTAGTGACATCCTATGGGACCTTGAATGTGTATAAATTAGATACAAACATTCCTCCCACCATGTCTTTAATTTAACCTCATGTGCCAAGGCACCATGCTAAGGTGTCCATACCAAATTATGGAATTATTGTGTTAGCTAGTAGTCAGTGTCAGGGTACACCTATCCTTTAGGGTACTTCCATTAGGTGAAACACAATAGAAAGATGAGAAATTGGTATTGGAAGGTCTACTTGGAATTCATGTGGAACTTGTCTATGTTTTTAAGTAACTCATGTAAAAAATATTATTGCCAATTGAAATGCTCATTATGGTGGATCATGTGATGGGAAATGTCCACCTCTACTTTATAAATTTACTTTTTAGACTTGGTGGTCTACGAAAATCTCCATGTGATGTATTTGACCAATATGTGCATAAATTCATCTAAGTTTTTTTCAATTGGGATTCATATAGACACTCAATCATATAAGTTTCTAACCTCATGAAGGATAGGAAGCATTATTGTCTTGTATGGACCAAGAAATTCACCTCACATAGGCATGCCTAAAGCTTAAGCTATTACTTTGGTGTTGATGACTATAGTGGTGTCAAGGCTAATGTAAATGTTTCCATCATTATAGAGGTTGAGAAAGAATTACACAATCTCCTCTAAATCACTGAATGTGGGTATGAAAAATAGGTACTTGATGTTTGTGTTCTATAATATTTGTTGGGATACAAGAGTAAATGGTTGTTTAGCATTGATGAGATATAATCAGAAGAATTTCTATTCTGCTACTCAAAGATAATCAAACTTCTTTAGATCAATGTATTTTATCTACCATAGCAAAAGGTTGATTCCCATGACTTCCTTATAAGAATTTTTTAAGTTCCTAATGAGTTATGAATGATCCATGATATCTGATATATTGAATTGAAAACTTTTTTCTTTGTATGCAATATAAATTAGCTCAACTCATAAAATGTGTGTAAGAATGAAACATAGACTTAGTTTACAACCTTGTGACTTTATATATTTCATGCTTTTTGGTTTCCATGTAATTTACACATTGAGATATCCATTTGATATCAATGTTAATGTTGCTATGTAAAATCTTATCTGATCTACAATTTAAAGGTAGTGATTGGTATATGCATCAAGATACCTCATTATATTATTTTTTGTTTGTCTTCTATTTCCTATACTGTGCATAATACATTAAATTATGTAGTAGGTTTGTGATGTTCTAATAAATGTATTTATTGCAAAGTGTACTTAGAAACTTTAATAAATCTATGAGCATAGTAACAAATCCATCTTGGGGTATAATATGCATAATTTGACCATACATTTGGTTATCTATTAATGTAACATATCCTTCAATAATATCTTGGTATTAAATATTTTTCAACATCTACATGGATTCATATATGATCCCATTATACATATATATATATATATATATATATATATATATATATATATATTTGTGTGTGTGTGTGTGTGTGTGTGTGTGTGTGTGTGTGTGTGTGTGTGTTTGGGTATTTGTCCTATTTTGCTTTCTAGATTCCTTAGTCCCAAGGAATTTTAAGAGGAGGTTATTTGCTTTTTACGTGCTAGTGTCTTGTGATGGTATTCATAAATGAATCCTCTTTAGTTTGCATATTCACCATGTTAACATTCCTAAAGGCCTTTTCCCTTCTTTCCTTTTTCAAAATAAGACATTCTTTTGTCTCGTGCTACTCATATATCCTATAATATGCACAAAAAAATTATCTTTGAGGATTTAAAAGGCAATTGCATTGCACATGATTATACTCTCCACATAAGTAACATTGTAAATGAGGGTGTTGATAATTATTTCCTTTACCACCTTAGTAATCCCCTCTGTATCTACCCTTATATCCTCCTCTGTTTGACTGACAACCTCCTCTATAACCTCCCTATTGCTACCTTGTATTCCAATACTAATTTTGCTAGGTATTATCTCTAATTCCAAATTATTATTATGTAATTGGTGGACTTTAACTAGTTTCCTTTTGATGTGTCATTGTCAAGTTCCAAGTGGTTGGGTATTAGTAGTGTAGTGATAGTGGTGTCCACTCAGTGAAGGAGGGTTTCATTTATCTAGACCTTGAGGCTAGTATTGAAGAGAACTAGGAATCCATTATGGACCTCCTTGGTTTTCACAACCCTTATCAACCTCTAAGATTAGAAACATCTACTTCACTAAGGATACTTGCTATACAATAATGATGAATACATTATTTATGATGTATTTTTTGAGCTCTTGTAAATCCCTACAATTCTTTACATCATGATTGTGTGATTTATAGAAATTGTAATACAAACTCTATAAGATTTTGACATACTATTTCAGGAGATGGCACTACATTGTTTCATGCCCTACTACTCTATAGATTTAGTAGAACCATGTCTTGATCTTATAATAAACATTCATGTTATGTACTTCCTACCCACACTCCATGCACCATAGATTTAACTTGGGTTTATCTAATCGACAATATTTTTACATCTTCTTCATAAAAATTTATAATGCATTTTCAATATTAGAACCCATTATGGGAGCTTCCCCATAATCTTCAATTTGGTCAACTTGAAGAGAAACAACTCTAGCATCTACCTTACTAGCATATTGGGTATGAACTATAGAAATATTTGATTTTGGAACATAGTACTTTGACAAATCATACAAATTTATCTTTATCCTTTAAATAAAACTCCACCTTATTAATAACATGTGAGAACCTATTATTATAATCATAGATAGATTCTTCTAACTTCTTACTAATCTCCTTTAGGTTTTGAATAGTCTGACTTGTATATTTATTAATTTTAAATTAAATGATGAACCACTCTTTAACCTACTATAGATTTACCCAAGTGATATCTACATAATATATAAACTCAAGGGATATTTAATTTATATCCCTTATTAATTATCACTTCTTAGTAGCCTCATCAGTAATACCTTTAGGTTTCCATCTCATCTCACATGTTAGTAAGTACTACTCAGGGTCCACATACCCATCATGTGTCACCAAGTACATAAATGCTCCTAAAGTACCCAAATTATAAAATGGTATCAAAGGGATATGTTTCATAGTTATTACAGTGGGAGGCTATGTTCTATGTGATCCTGCCTATGTACTAAGAATATTTTTCTATGCATTAGGTGAGTTCTTTTGTGCAATATGCCTTTTTTGTATTTCCTATTTTTCTCTGCTTGGTTCCAACAAACACTATGGCCTTCAAAGCTTTATGAATTTAAGTTATTTTAGTTTTGGTACCCCATAGATACACTTTTTCTAAAAATGGACCTTCCCAACTAATATCTACCATTCCTTTTACATAAAAACATTTACTAGAATATAACAAATTGGGCTACAATGAAATGTACTCTTCTAGTGAATGATTATTTCTTGCAACTTATTATTATTATAAGCTTGAAACTATGATTACTCTATGAATTTGTCCTACTTATTTACTTAATACTTCATTTCCTTCTTTTTATAATACCCATTTTTATATCTGTAAACTACATCTATCAAATAACTGATCTATCACTACACTATTCTCATCTTTATCTTCAAACATCTCTTCTTCCTCTTACTCTTTGTCACTTATTTCTTTCTACTAGAATTCATCTTCTTAGTTCATCTAGTATTTTTGAATATTTTTATTCTCATTAATCACATATTCCTACTCATTATTCATCTATTATAATGCTACTCTTAACTCTACTCATAGCTACTTGGGTACTTTTATGTTTACTCCATGTATTTTATTGTCATAACTCATGTTTTCCATCCAAACTCTTATTTTGATCCTTTTTCCCTCATGTCTCCATTATGGATTCATTTTTAAGCCTTATATACTCATCTAATCATCATTCACTATCGTGTTTCACCCACCCCCATACATTCAAAGTGACTACTCCATATTGGCTAGAGTAGTCATCATGGCCTTGTCCACAACCAAAATCTTCAAAAGGATAGGTAATCATTGAAAAAAAATTCCTTGAATTACTCTAAGGAACAATTTATTCATAGATTTGAAAGATATGTATCCTTGTACTATAAACTTAGTTATATATTTGTTTATTGTAGTAGCTACTCAATGATCTATTATTCTTGTCTAGTAGGTTTTTAATCTCTGTAACCAGTCTATCTTTTATTTAGTCCAAATTATAAGTTATTCCATCCTTAGGTTAAAGCAATAATATTCCAATTATGTTAACTAGTTAGCTAATAATTCAGACAAATTACACCAAAAAATTTCTTAAATCTCTCCATAAATATGTTATCAAATAATCTCCTGAATAGTAATACCAGTCCATTTCGATTCTTTTTCTATAACATTACATATCCTTTGGTACAACCATATCCCAATATCTCTTTACCATAGTAACTATCTTAGCATAATTCCCTTAATAAAGAGTTCCACACTCACTGCACCATTGTTAGGAGAGGTTCATGAAGCATCAAAACATGATAAGAATGAAGATAGCTGTGATATAATTCATGTGCATAGAATTATTTATTATATAAATATGAGAATTTGGATGATAGAAACATATGAGGCATTAATTATCCTACATTATTAAATAATTAAAAACAACCAATATTACATAGATATAAATAATGCATTCAGAATAGTTAGACAAAAAGTAACTAAAACATTACACACAAGAATACATGTAAGGAATATAATAAGAAATCAAACATGTAAACATAACTAGATAATATCTATTGATTTGTTCTAAAAGTGTAACCGTCTTGTTTTTAGAAACAAAATTATATATAAACCTTTCCAATTTATGACTATTCATCTTCTTCTCATGCTTGGTACCAAAAGTGGAGTCTCTTCATATTCTATCTTATTACAAGTCATGAAGGTAATATAAAAGAGATTTATAGAATGACAAAATTAGTGGATAATGCATGAATATCAAACAAATATCCTATGTAACTTTATAATCCATGTTCTTATACCAACACTAGGAATAATATATGAATGATCAAATCCCAAGTGTAAATATATGAGAAATAAAACAAGTGTAGTACTAAATATAGACATTCAAAACTTAAGTACAAGATATGGACAATCATGAATAAAGTGCAAATTAAATATCATATAAATGAGACAACTAAGAAAGGCACAAAAAGGAAACAATCAAATAAAAACTAATAAAAAAGAACCAAACAAACAAACCAAACAAAAAAATAAACATAATACAATAAATAATCAAAACAAGCAAACAAAAAACTATATAAAGAAAATAAACAAACAAAAAAATTAATAAAATAAAAAAATAAGACAAAGACACATAAAGATATATAAACAAACTAAACTAGAACAAATGGAAATATACAAACAATGTTAGTCACAATATTAGTAAAAAAACATAATACAAAAAAATAAATTCTTCTTGCATGTGTAATAGAGGTGTTATGCTTTCTAATAGTGTTTCCCTAGGTTATGTAGTAACGACAATGCTATAAAAACAAAAATACGAATGGCACAAAGTTCCCCCAAGGCTAAAGGGAAAAAATGATTGTGGGTACGATGGAAAATGGTTGCCCCTAGGCTAAAGGAGATAACAATATAAATAAACACAATGACTGGAACATAAGAAATAGGAACGGGTAACTGAGGTAAGTCTAGATTCACTAGGCAAGTGGAAATTACCTATATAGTCCTATGGACACTAGGTCTAACATAAAACTCAGTCCAAATGTAGTTCTCCTAGGATATGGTATATAAAAAAATGATGATAAGAAAACATGATTGACTCATACAGGAAATTATAAATGATATCAAAAAATAGGGAGTGCATAAGAAAGAAGGTTATGGCATTCAAAATTATGAAATCATTAACACAAATAAATCATGCAATAATGAGATCATGGTTTAGGCTAAAATAACACTAAAATATAAGACATGAGTATCCAATAATGAAGTAAATTGGTAATTCATAATATTTACTAAATATATGGCTTGGAATGAGAATGAGCTTGAAAAATAGAGAGAGCATTGGATGAGGTTGTTTATAAAATATAAGTACCATTAGCTAAGGTTACACTAAAAATGGTGAGAGTGTTGGATAAGGTTTTTCATAAAATGATGAGAATATTAGCTAAGGTTTCTCACAAAATGGCTAGAGCATTGGCTAAGGTGACTATCAAAATGTTAAGAGTGTATGAAAAACATAAGGATGGAGAAACTAAAGGACAAGTTAATACTAATTAAACAAATATAAGACCATAAATCCCTAATGATAAGAAGTGGTTGTGAATAAGTGATGGTGTTAGTGGTCAAGCTAACGTAAGATACCCCATGCATCTAAGTGTTACCTACATAGTCCATGTAGACCTCAGGCCAATGTAGTTATCCAAGTAATGGGAGGGAAAATGCGAAGGGGGTCTAGAAATGTATCTAGATAGGTATGAAATTTGATCCCAATTTTTTTTGACAACTTCATATTTCTCACAAAAATTATAATCTAATATTTATGATTTTGTGAATTTTGGGATTTTCCAAGGTCTTTTGACATGTTTTGATTGTTTTTGGAAATGTTTAGGTATCTTAACTTAATGGAGAATTATGAAACATAGAAAAGTTTAAATCACAAAATGGTGAGAGTGTGGCTTAGATTTATCACAAAATGGTGAGAGAGTTCAAACTTAAATTTCTCATAAAATGTTAAGAGTGTTCAAATAAGGGTGACCAAGATGACCTCAAAAAACATTGAGCACTGCCTATATAGTCCAAATGGACCTCAATCCACTGTATTTATACCTACAATAGTGAATAATGCAAAAAATGTTTCTAATGTTTTGGGTTTTCTATATCTCAACTTAATAAAAATTTATGAGATAAAAATGACCTAACATGCTAAATGACAAGAACATTACTTAAAAGTGATAAAAAAATGGTAAAATCTTGGCAAAGGGATGACTAAGCAAACCTTAATGTAAATTGAGCTTTGCTTACATAATCCATAAACACCTCAAGTCAATGTAGTTTTACCTTATAATGGAGGAATGTTTGGAAATGTTTCCATTGTTCTGGTATTTTCAATATCTCAACTCAATAGAAAATCATGAGATTCAACATAGTCCTAGTGTTGCTTAAAAATACTCATAAAATGGTGAGAACATGGAAAAAGGTTAACTAAGATAGCTTCAATGTAAATTTAGTGATACCTATATTGTATTGAAATATGTCAAGTCAATGTAGTTCTACTTTAAAATGGAAGAATGTTTAGAAATGTTTCCAATATTATTGGGGTTTTTGGTATCTGAACTCAATGGAGGATCATGAGATATTAAAAGGTATAACTCAAGAAAATGATAATAGCATAGAAAAAGGGGGAAATTATTTGACCTCAATGTAAATGTAATGATGCATACATAATTTAAACCCCAAGTCAATGTAGTTCAAACGTATGACAAGGTATGAAAGGATGGTAAGGCAAGGCAAAGGCAAGGTGAATGCCAAAAGGCAATGTAAGGTAAATAGAAAGGCAATTGGAAAGGTATGAAATAATGATAAGTTAATGTAAAGGGATTTACAAGGTAAAGGGAAGGGTATAACAAATGCAAAGGTAAGGGAAATGACAAGGTAAATGACAATTTAAGTTAAATAAAAAGGCAAGATATGGCCTAATTATGTTATTCCTGTTAATGTGGAGATGCACATCTTGATCAACATATGGTATAAATAGAATAGTCAATTATGAATTTCTAGCCCACACCCCTTATAGATAACTACTTTGTCAAGAACTTACTACTGATTTAGACTCCAATAATGTTTTTGTGATCTTCATTGATCATTGGTTCTATTTCCTCCAAAATTTGAGACAATATGTCTTCATAACCTCTATAAAGGATAGTTTGGGTAGTGTTTCTCTTAATTTATGCTCATTTTTTAATTTAGAAGCAAGTAAGAAACTAGTAAAAGGGGTGTGTAAGGGAATACTTGATAAAAGTTCATGAATGATCCCTATAATGATGACAAATCCTCTTTGTCTTGTAAGGAGTAACCTTCATATAAGAAAGACACTAAAAAGGGGTTTGTTAGCAAGATAGTTGAGTGGACTACCTAGTGTGAGCTAGGTCTAAGAAGAGTATGCTTGCTAGGAGGTTATCAATCCACTATTGATTAAAATTAAGTTGATATATATGAAAAGAAATAATACTTATATTCAATAACATGAAAGTAAATGCATGCAAGAAAAATAAAGTAAAATTCTTGTTCAAATAAAATGACTAAATATAGTAAAAGTGGGTCAATACTCATGCTAAGATTGTTAAGGTTAGGTTTTGAAAATTAGGGAAGGATTTTTGAACATATAAGAACATAGAAAATAGGGTTTGGTTCGTGTTAAGGGGCTGAAAATAACTTTCTATTATTTTTTTCCATAGTGACCATCAGTGATTGGGTGAACCATCAGTGGTTGGGCTAATTGTTAGTGGGTGGGTAACCATCAATGGTTGAGGTGACCATCGGTGGTTGGGATAACCATTGGTGGTTACCTATGTGTTTCTAAAAATGATAAAAAAATGAATTGTAGATTAGATAAATGGTCAGGTAGGGATTTGAGTATTGGTCTGATCATAGATGGGAAGTTGGGAGATAAGTTTGAGTAGGTTAGGAGGGTTATAAATGAAATAAAACAAAGAAAAAAGTACAAATTTACCTACAACCTTCTAGATTATTGATGGTGGAAGGCTAGAGTAATTTGGCTAGAGTGATAGCACTTTGGCCTCGAGAGCAACTCGAATAAAGTTTAATATCTTTGTTGTTGCTACTTGATTACTAAAGGAAGGTTGGATTGCTATGTGCAAAAAGATTTGATAGCTTGAACATGGATCCCTTTTCATCTCCTAATCTTTTCCTTTTATAGGATGAAGTTGTTAATTGGGTAGGAGGAAGTTACTAATTAGATAGGAGGATAAAGTTTCTATTTATGATGTTTTATAGTTGGTTAACATCATATAAGGTGGACACATTAATTTATGCCATGCGTATCTCATACATAGTTGTAAATGCTTTTAAAGTAGGCTGAAGACCTAACCATTGATAGTTAAGCTAACTATCAATAGTTAGGATAACTGTCAGTGGTTAAGTATCTAAGGTAATTTGGTAAAAAAAGGGGTATTTAAAAGGTAAAGTTAAAGGTGTTAAGTTATTAAGTGAGCTTATTTCACTAGGTGGTCAACTAACTTCAAGGTTAGATAGGGGTCTAAGGCATTTTCACATCTAAAAATATCATGTGTAGTTTTTGAGTATTTATATCTTGCCCCTTTTTGTGATGTGGCTTTGAATTAAAAAGCTATATAACAAAAGTGGATTGTTAGTCAAGGTGATATCCTTCAGTATGGGAGGAGGTGCTCACCTTCAAATTTGGAGTTGATGAAGTGAAAATGAAATCAGGTCAGGGTTTGATAAGTTGTAGATAGTGAGTCATAAGGTGGCTAACAAAAGGGATGGGAATTTAAAATGCTAACATGTGCATATAATATGACTAAGTGTGATAGTCAAGATCATGCACAGACTAAAGTTATCAATGTTGGTAAAAATAAAGTCAATTCTAAAAGAATGTATGATGGAGGTAACCAATCCACAGAGTTGGTCATAGCTAATTGGGTTATTCCTATCAATCCATCTAAATAGGATTGATGTTTTCATAGGTATTTGAGGTAGGAAATGTTCTTATGAAAAAAAAATGGTCTAGTCATTCACAAAGTGGTGTGAATGTCCAAAATTTCAACATGTCAAGGTTGGTCGGTGTGGTCAAAATGGCCAAGCAAAGTCATCACAAAACATGAAAATAGTTCAAGTCAAAAATGACCAACGTCAAGGTGGATGTGATCAAATAGATGGTCAAATAAGGATAATCTTTGAAAGTTCAAGTGGTTGGTTGGGTGAAATGAGGTAATCTCTAAAAAATTAGCTCTTAGGTGGGGTTCTAAAATTTTTAATAGTTTAGGGATCATGACCATCGATAGTTATGGATCCCCATAGTCGACCATCTATGATCACCCTGACCATCAATGGTCAGGAAAGAACCCTAAAAATCTAAAACATAAAATGTGAAAAGGAAAAGTCATTTTCACTTTTGAATTTAACAATTTGTGCTCTAGTATTTCCTATATATTTTGATGTTTTAAATTTGAGCTTATTGAGGTGGAGAACATGTGTCAAGGTGATTGAGGGTTGAAAAAATGGAGGGTGGATGAGGGTGTGGTTGAGTGGTGAGATGAGGGCTCTAACCATGTTATAAATCATATAATGAGGTGTATGTAATTATAATTGAATGGTGCACATAAATCAATCTTGGATCAGATAAGATAGATCACACATACACTTCTAATTGGGGTACACACTTGTTAAGTATGAGCATGACCAATATGAGGATCTGATAAACCTAATTAGGGGATCACTTGTATCATCTATCATAACACATCATGCTAGGTAGGTTTCTAAAGCCTACAATCTAACACAATCACACAACAACCCTAAAATAGTCATATGGTTTGTATATTTACTTATGATAATAAACAAGAAAGTAAACTAGTCTAATAATAAGAAAAGTAAACTAATATAGTGCTCACCAAATCTTGTGGCACAAAATATGAGACATATACTCATATCAATGTATATATAATCCTGATACATAGGAGATAAGAATACATACTACATTATCTATCTACTCTTATAAAGGACAAATGAAGATAGGAATACTTATCTTTGAAGATTAAATTGTCGAGTCTCAACCTTTCCCTTGGCCAATGGTGCTTCATAATAGATTGTTGTGGCTTGTAAGGAAAACCAAGACAAATCATCTCTAGGATACATGACCTACCTAAGCATCCAAAATACTTTTCCGCAAGACAAGATCAGAGATCCAAAATAAAGTATTGAACCCTAAAGCTTTATTCCTCAAGTAGAATGGTTAATTAGCAGATGTTCATTCACACTTCTTCACTTAATTCAATTCTCTTATGAAATGGTAAGGAATGACCTTATATATATAGTAATATCTCACCCTAAATTCTTTCAAAAATGTCAACTATGCTAGGTCAATTGGGTTGACCTAGCATATTATCAGGCTAATGCTTGAAGTTTGTGCTAGGTCAGCTGGGATGTAAATCACCAAGGAAAATCAAAGTATCACCATAATAAGCTAGGTCAACTAGGTTGACCTAGCTTATTAAATAGGTCAAAAGGGAAATTAAGTAATAAATGAGGGATAAAGCATGACAAATGTTAAGAATAGATAGGAAAGAGATAAATAAGAATAGGGTTCAAGGTTTTAAGAGGAAAGAGTGTAGATAACAAGTGACAAAAAGAACAACAATCTTACAAAGCACCCAAGGTCTACCCACCCCTTTCTCGATGCACCCCTTAAGGCATACATTCATAAATATTGAGACTCAATAGGTTATTTCAAGATACAAAGTGTCAGTAATCAATAATAGTGTGAAAACATTATGCATATACATATACCCTAGTCAAATCTCATCATGTGTCACATAAGTGTAACATGGGATGGTACTTTAGGATAGAACATGATGACACATAAAGCTAATGCTAAGTAAAGTGTAGTACGAATTAAATAAGATAAATAAAATTGAAAAACACATACCTTAAACTTACTTTACTGTTGGATAAAATTACTAGAAGAAAGTGAAGGTGTTCAATGTAAATCACACTAGGCAAACTTGTAGCAGTTACTGAAAAAATAGCCAAAAATCAAAAAAATTGGAAGATAGGCATATAATAGTGGAAAAGAATTGATATGTAATAATGAATATAACATATTTTCAATGAATGGAACCAAAGATATGAGAAAAATAATGAATTTGAAGGAAAATAAATGAAGAATTTGATTGGATAAAAAGTATTTTTAAATATGAAAAAGAGAATTCATTTTGTTATTTTGCATTATAAGATAAGAGAAAATGATCTTTGGAGAGAAAAAAAGCTAGAATGGTGAGAGAACACCATGATAGATGATTATAGAGACTAATATCCATAGGTCTAATAAGGATAGTAGATATGTGTAGGATACCCCTAAGCATAAAATTGTTAGTCATGTTACCTAGTTGTTGGGAACAATTAAATAACACCATTAGATGGGAGGTGGATGTGATAAAGGTGGGTATCACACTAGAGGATCTCCATGACATCTTTGGGATACCTATTGTAAGAGCACCAATGACCATATGGATACTAGATAATAGAGAGGAGAAGAAAGCCTTAGCCATGTGGGCTATAGGCTTAGAGATGATATTAATAGGGTGGCGAGTAAACATGGATGATATACATACATACATACATACATACATATATATATATATATATATCATAAATTTTCTATCTTTGAAAGGTGGTGATAGGCATCATGTCATAGTAGGTTCTCTGTCACAAGTTAGATGGCAAATTACCACTATATGTGGTATCCTTGAGTAGGTTGATGTTAGAGGAGTGAGTGTTATATGATTTAGGCTCTGGCATCTAGGTCTAGATCATGCATGATCTATATGAGATCTTGGTCAAAGGGTATAAGACTATGGGATTGATTATACTAATGACAACATGGATATTTGAGAAATTTCTTATATATCATCTAGTTGGGTTACCCCATGTGGTCGATGGTAGGTCACCTTGAGTAAGGAGATAGATAGAAGACCGAGTTGTATAGGCTATGCCCCATGTGTTATCACTATAGATGGTGAGATGCACTGATATAGTATGGTGACCATATGAGTAGTGAGTGACTACTTGGGATAGATGGTACACAATTAGACCAATTCTAGAGAGGAGAAAGGTGATATGACACTATACAAGGTGGAGAGATCCACATCCAATGGCACGAGTGCCATGATAGATGGGTCTACCTAATATAGCAACATCTATACTCATGACTAACTAGTAAACTTGAAATTTGAGGGAGCCAAAAAGGAAAAGGGGATTCAAACCATTGATAGTGAGGCCAACACTATGTCCATGCCAAGAGTGACCATGGACTGGTTAAGCATGATGAGGGGAAGAGTAGGAGGAGGAAGTAGAGGTAGTGATACCAGATGTACCACCACCAACTCCATAGAAAGATGAGATATGGCCACCAAGGACATGAAATCAATAAAGGCAAGAGGAGAGAGTGAAGACCATCATCATCCTTGGTGACTTAGCAGAGGAGCTAGAGGAGACACAAATGAGTGAGAGACCACTTAAGTGTAGGTTGAGATGGACATGAGCTATGGCAACTAAGTTTGAGTTGAGGAGGAAATCTATAAAGGAGGTACGAGGATGTCATATAGATGGGGAGACTATGATAGGTGGTCACATGGATGGCAAGACTATAGTAGCTAAGACACAATAGGTAAGAAAAATATGATTAATTTATTACTTAAGCTTTAAATTGAAAGATAGATAGATATTATGATATATGATAGTGATATAATATCCATTTGGTGTGATTTTTTAAGAATAATTGAGGATGAGAAGGAGATATGGATGTCCCTAGTTAAGGAAGAACTCCATAATGTCCTAGATGAGACTCTATAGCCATACAACCCCATGACACTAGAGGTAGCTTAGGTGAGCTAGTTTAGACTAGTGAGAGAAGCCATGAGGTAGATATGGATGCAAAGAGAGAGGAAAAAACCATCAATATATATGGGTGTAAGATAGATGCAGTCTTGGCAAGCCCTTACCAATGATAGAGATACACATCTAGAGATAATGACACAAATGATGTAGGAATATATAAAGATGCAAACCCAACTGACATAAGCACATGTAGTAACCCATTCTGAGTTGGTATAAGCACAAGTGTAGATAGCATGTCTATAGGGATATATAGAGGTATTGAGATATTAGACTACCTCATTATAATATATCATTTGAAGGAATCAAAATGAGGCCTCAATAAGTAGTGTGGATAGGCCATGAGATAGATAGGATGGAGCCCAACCCTAAAGCTGAAGTATTACTTATGGTTGTATATGTTGTATAAATATATATTGTATCATTTTATCTTACTAATGTGATTGTGTATGTGGATGCTTTGGATATATTTATTTTTATCACATGTATTTAGCTTTGTTGTATATGATATAGGAAATATATGATATGTGGTTTCTTTTATATCATTATGAGAAATACATGCATGGTTAAAAATAAATAGGCAAAAGACTTGGAAAAATAGAATCAATCAAAAATGCATTACACACTAATTCAAGCTAGGAAATGTGTAATAACATGAAAAAATGACTAAGTATAAAGAACCAAGAAATGGAAAATAAGATGGTAAAAAAGGGATTTGTTTTTGAACCAAAGATGAAAGAATTTTGCACCAAATTAAAACAAGTAAAATCATACTATATCACATTGGTAAGTATGAAAAATAAAGTAATAAAATGGAAGGTATGCATAAGGTCACATAAGGTAAGAAAAACAAATGAAAAGTCAATGAAAATTTGGTCTTAAATTTATCACACTAATTCAAGCTAGGAAGTATGAAAAAATTCAATAAATGGTTGTAATTTTACATGAACTCAAAAAATAAGAAAATAAGAGGTGAAATAAAAATGAAGCATTAAACGTACTAATTCAATCTAGGAAGCATGTCAAATGATGTGTAACTTCATAATCAATTGAATATTATCTCAAACTTGACAAATTTAATTTTATGATGACTTGATTGTTGGAAAAAAAATTGATGATGGTCGGGTCCTATTCATGGTCTTACACTACAACTCAACAAAGGAAACACCACATGGGGTGGAATAAGCATGAATAACCAAGTACATGGGGAATAAGGGTAATAGGATAAAACACTCATAAATGAAAAACCCAAAAGGATGCCAAAATAGCATTGACAATCCAAATAATAATATTGGATTGAAATGCAAGAGGAATGGTAATTTTGTGAGGAATTTTTAGGTCCTATCCATGGTCTTATGCTGTAACTCACAAAATAAAAACCCAAGGGGTGTGATCATAAATCAAGATAATATTTATGAAGAGGAAATATAAGAAAATGGAATCAAAAGGGTAGTGTAAAAAACAAAGACTTAGGAGTCTTAAGAGAAGACCTTAAGAGATAAGAGACATACTATGATCATGAGAAGACAGTAAGTGACTAGTGGTTATCTATGTTTAAAGGAAACATGTTCCCTATAGACACAAAGATTTGTAGGTAGATAAATTTTCTACTAAGACTAGTTCATGAAGGTAGATAACTACAATCAAAATTAAAATATACGTACCACCCCACGATGTGTTCCCCATTCCTTAGGACCCCTTATAGAGCTATCGGTCTAATACAAAGATTGGGTACTTATGTAAGAAAGTAGGTATCACTAGAATATTTTTTTAACTTCCCCTATTCCAATCTACTAGCCTACCACACCCTAAATGACTTTGGCTCTATGTGAATCTAATTGTGCAGTTTGAGTTTCAATTGGAGATAGGAGATGTGCTTGAATCATGTCTTTTAGTGTGATTAAACTTTTAAAAAAATTACATATTTTTGCCTTTTGATATCATTGCCTTTTATTTAAATGATTTGGATTTTAAATTTACTTTTTAATGATCTTTTTTATTCCTCCTCCATATGGATTTATAATGACCAAGCATGAGAGAGAGAGAGAGAGTGATACACATAAATGAGATGTAGGCTAAGGTTAAAGGAAGCTAAGTAATTGAAGACAAATCACTGACTAGGACACTTAGGCTTGAAAATAAACAAATATGTGATCTAAAATCCCAATTGTGGATATGCTTAGTTTTCATAAAAAATGAAAAGGAAGATCCAAATGTGGACCATTAAAAGGAAATAGTAATGAGAAAGATTGTTTTCTAACTAATCACATAGTAAAAGGAGATAATAAACAAAGGGAATAATATAAATAAAACCAAGTCACCTTGAAAATTATCTATGAAAAGAAAGGATAATAAAACAAACAATCATGAAGATACAAAGCAATAACAAGCTAAATATGGTGATTTTGTGAGGATCTATCGGGTCTTATACACAGTCTTACAAAATAGCTCACAAAATAAATATCCAAGGGATGAAACAAGAAGAAAAGATAAATATAAATCAATGATAAGGAAGAAAAAACATATGTGAAAAAGATAGAATATAAAATTCACAAGAAATATAGTAAAACAAAGATGGTAATGATATAAGATAATGAAGAATTTGGTATAGTGTCAAATGATATAATAAATTATAGAAAAAGAAATAAAAATGGAGCACATATCCAATCCAAATATAAATGTAAAAGTACCATGAATATGCTCATAAGTACTGGTAAATATATCCACACACATTATCCAAGACATCAGATAAATCTCTATGAAATTGGATAAGAACTAATGCTAATGTGTCATCAATCTTTATGGAATACTGAGAAAATAATTATCTTCTAATCTCCTCAAATGGGAAAGTAGGAATACTCCTTCGATCATGCTAAGGAGGGAAATAAGGTAAAAAATGATTAGAATAATGTATGGGAATTGGATCTATGGGATAAGGAGGAGTCACCTATGGAAAAGAATCCACATGTGAAGGAGGGTCTACAGGTGGAGAAGGAACCATAAGAGGTGTAACTATGGGAGAAGAAGGGGGAACCGTCTTATGAGAATGACAAATGGGAAGAATAGTATCTTGTCTATATATAACTATAAGACAATCTTTAAGATGATACTAAAGGATATGACAATGATTAGTATGATGTTTGTTGCATTAGTGCCATATATAATACCTCTCACCATACTTAGGTATATAGTCAGGAAGAATCTTGGGAGGAGGTATGGTAGTGCCTATGGATGGGGAAGAAGGATGAAAAGTATAAAAATATTATCACAACTTATGATAATGGGTAGAAAAATGAGTATCTATCCCATGAAAGCAACAAATACACTTTTGAGTATGCTTAGGAAGAACACTCATAAGAGAATATGTAATAGGTGTGGAAGAAGAGGGAGATGACTCATCACCCCATTTGCTGGGTAAAGGATCCATCTTATGTAAAGGAAGTTAACCATCAACAAGAGGAGGTAGTGATGGAGAAGGAATAGAGATAGTCTTAACAAGAAGAGAACTAGTGAAAGAAAAAGAAATAGTCTCACCAATAGTGAAATAAGCAATAATAACTAGTTCTAGCACAGGTTTTACTTTAGGAGGAGTAAGATCAATAGAAGGTATAATAAGGGTAGTACTAACCTCAGGAGTAACCCAATGATGGTAATTAGGTAACCTAGAAAAATGGTAAGGGTCAATCATATCATGATCTATTAACATAGTCCTATGAGGCTCCTTAGAAACTAGAGGTTTCAATGCCATCTCTACTCTATGATAAAGAGGAAAAATACAAGAATTAGGAAATATAAAAGTTGAAACATGAGAGGATGCAAGAAAAGACTCAAGTAAAGAAGAATGATAACACACAATCTTAGCATCATAGGCTTGGACAAGACCACCTAATAAAGGATAATCTAAGGAATAGCCATCATCATAATGAAGTGAATGAAGATAAATGACACAAGTAATAATAACTTTGTGATCACAAGAAACATGGTGAATAGAATGATGAGTCTTGGATAATACTACATGAATGTCATTGCATGGAGGTTTATGATAATGATTTTTCAAGGAAGAATGAAGTTTTGAGATGAGATGAGGTGTGAGATTGAAAGTTTTGATCTTGAGATTAATCTCATTAGCCTCATCATCATCAAAATCTAAAATGTTGGGAGGAATATTACTAATAAGCTTGAGATTTCCATTGTATCCTTTGGTTGAGTTGATAGGAAAATTTAAATACTAAAACTCACAAAATGGAATTCTTGGTAAAGGCTCAAGAGTAGGAATCTTAAAGGCACCATGATCATGGAATTGTTCAAAATTCTAAGGGTTAGTATTTCCTTTAATCCTATAAATGGCTCCATTATGAGGGAATTTAATGCATTAACAGGTGGAAGAAGTAATAGATCACATATGATGATTCTATAGCCTACCAAGAAAGATATTATAATAAAAAGGAAAGCTAAAGATCTTCACCTTCACATGAATGGTGATAGGTGGGATAGTAATGGGAAGCCACACACACTCAAGAGGAGGCATTTGCCTTCTATCATATCCTTAGAAAGTGTTGCATGTTGACTTAATATTACATTATAAATATCCAAGGGTTTTAATGAAATCAAGATAAGTAACACAAGTTCCAGAACCCTCAACAATCAAAGCATGATTAACTTGGATATCACTGATTTGGATGCTAATAAATAGGTGAGGATCATCTGCATGAAGTATAATCTCATCAAAAATCATAGATGTGATGGGAAATTTTAATTAAAGAGAAGTGTCGATAGTTTCATCAACACTTATGGACATGTCTTCACATTATTGAAAGATATTATCCTTGAAACTAGATAAAACTCCCTCTCATCCCATTAAGGGAGGATGAGGGACATTCATCTTAAATAATAGTTGCATAAGATGGTTATGATGATGGGGAGATGTCCTCATGAGTTCAAGAAATGGAATTTGAGAAGGGAGATTAGTGAGGTCCATAATGGGATCCCACTCATCATAACCCATGAGAATATTGTTAGATATAGGCACAAAATGGTTAAGGATGTCTTTGAAGGGAGGAGCTGAAGAGCATTGAAATCTATGTTGATAAGATTGAGAAGGTTTATAATAAGGTTTTAAATCATGTTGATATGATGAACTAATAGGTTTAACTTGATTTTTAGAAGTAGAAGAGGTGTTAACAGAAGGTTGGTTAACATTGGAAGGAGAAGATGATGGAAAAGTGGTAGAAATAGCATGGGATGTGCTATCCAAAGGATAATCATAAGTCATCAAAGGTTATAAGATATTCTTACCCCAACTCATTTAAATGAGTTGGAGAAGATTCTTGGATAAAATGGTATGCTTGAGAAGGAGGTGGGGTGTAGATAGGCTTAGAATCAATGAAAACCACTAATCTTCACATCTTTGTCATGCTAACCACATTTTCTTCAAAAATTGGTTCCACAATACTTTCTACATTATTGGTGGAAGAGATGGGCTTGCCTTGGTTTTCTTGAATTGGTTGATGATTAGGTAAAAGACCCTTATAAATAACTAGATAAGAATTTGCTTGATTCAAGGCTTGACCTTTATCATGAGTTTTGTATTCTTTAAATGCATGATCATAAGCTTGTTGATGTTGGCATGTGATAGAATCATAGTCAAAATTAGGTCCAAGAATAAATTCCATAGCTAAATTATGAAGCTGTGTATAGGTCTCATGAGAATGACCCTAACTAGCATGAAACTGAAAAAACTTGTTAGGATCATACCAAGTTTTCATAAGATGAATAGGGTCAATTTCATGAGGAAGAGGCCTAGGTATACATTTAAGCAATTTAGCTAAGGAAAGAGGTTTATGAATATTAATGTTATTTGTTGAGAAATGAGGATTAGTAAATTATTGAGAAGAGGGAGTTGGTTCTAAAGAAAGGGTAGGAACAACAACTTGAACATGGTGAATGGTATCATATTAATCATAAACACCATCACTGATAACATTGTGGTTTTTATTTTTAAGTAATATATGAGAACCCATGCAAGGTTGGGGTGGTTTAAATTGATGCATAAGGAAATCTTGTTCTTTAGCTTAATCAATAGCTTCTTTCAAAGTACGTGAAGAAAGGGTATGGACTTAATATTGTAATTGGGACAAAGACCATTTGTAAAGAGTTGAAAAATATTATCATTGGCCATGTTGTGTTCACATTTATTTGATAATTTCTTCCATCATTTAATAAATGCTTGGGTGGTTTCATTTTTTCTTTACTTGCAATTGATGAAATGGGCCAAAGTGTTTTCAAGAAGATCACTAGTATGGAATTCTTGAACTAAAAAATTCACTAAATCCTCCAAACTAGTAATGGAATGAGGTCTAAGTTGATTATACCAATCCAAGGCATTGCCTATGAGGGTCTTAGTAAGGATCTTGGTAGTGGAAAAGGTGTTTAATTTAACCTAATATTTATTAATATTCCCAAATGTTTTAAGATGAAGAGTAGGATAAATTGATCCATTCTAAGAGATTATAGGTGTTAAAAATCCTATATCAATGTTAGCAATTTGAGTAGTGAGAGGTTCATTTTGTAGATACTTGATAGTTTCATTGATTAAAGGAGGTTGAGGAAGAAGATTTCTTTGAGAATTGTAAAGAGGAGGGGGAGGAATACTTTGGTTATGTGTTCCCCAAGTCATTAGTTGTGGTGTGTTTGAAGATGAAGAAGGTGATTTTGAATTCTCATCATTTGATTTGAGTTATGGGCTTGGAAATCATTCATTTGATTGAGATATTGCAATAAAAGTTGGTGAGTTTGACTAAAATTATTAGAAGAGTTGGTGTTAGTATTAGTGGTTTAATTCTCGCTATTGGTGTTGTTGAGAGCTTGAGATGAATGATGAGAATGAGAGGCACTAGTGGAAAATGATTTTGTATCAAAATATGGGTTAGAGAATGGAAGAGAGGAAGAAGCACTAGAAGCATGAGTGCCTTGTGTAGAAAATGATGAACTAGTGGAAGGGTTAAGGATAGTGGATCTTAAGAGAGGTCCACTAGATGTATAACCAGCCATGGTATTTGAGATACTAGACATGGAGGTAGAAGAAAGGAAAGAAGAAGAAGTATAAGAAAATCTCATGATCGAATGGAGAGGTTGTGAAGTAAATAAATTAGTACTACCAAATCCATTTGAGAATGTAGAATGTGGTGAATGAGGTTCATTATCTTGACCAATAATCATGAGATTGTAAATGGTAGATGTATCTTTTTCTTTATGTTGGGAAAATTGGTTAATAAAGAAAAGTATTTCAATATTATACTCTAACATAGGTTGGTTTTATAGGATAAAATAAGGATTATGTCACAAAGAGGTATCATGAGGGAACCCATAGTCCATTATGTGACTTGTAATATGGACATTACTAGCATTTTCAAAAGGAACTCTACTTTGTCTATGGGAAACCCTATTAGAATTGGTGAATTCCATCATGCCTAGTATTTAATATTCAGTGTTGTCACCCAATAGGAAATACATGATGAAACAGGAAGGAAAGCAAGATGAGAAAATAAAAGATTTAGAAAGTGATAAAAACAAAGTTAGGTCAACTTGGTTGACCTAATGCAAAATAGGGACAATAAAGTTGGATAGGGACTACAAAACTAACCTAGTACAGAGATAAAAAGATGATAGAAAAGGGAAAAAGTCCTAAAAACTATGCTAGGTTAACCTGGTCGACCTAATAAAGTGTATAAGAGCTACAAAAACTACTATGTCAACTAGGTTGACCTAGTGTAGTTGATAGAGGTAGAAAGAAAAGCTTGGGATAGTGTAAAGTAGAGTTGGTGGATGTAGCACAGTAGATAATAAAAGAGAAAAGATTGATAAAAATATGAAAAAATGAAATGAGATATGCTTGTATCTAGTCTATAAAAGTAGATACTAAAATAAAATACACAATAAATTAAATTAACATTGGTCAATCAATTGGTACACACACAAATTATAATTTTGAAATAGAAGTATAAGTAGAGAAGAAATAGAGAAATATAAACTAACCTTGGTGTTTTGGAGATGAAAAAAAAAATAGGTAATTGATATGTAACCTTGGAGAGAACTGGCCCAATCTACATAAATGGGTTGAGTTAGCTGACCAAGTGAGATAAGAACCTGCTATAAAAGTTGAAAAAGTGTGTTAAGTTGACCTGGTCAACCTAGTAAACTAAATTGGATGTCTGGAAATGTGCTAAGTCAAGTTAGTTAACTTAGTTAACTCAAATGAAAATGTTGAAGTCTAGAATCTGGAACCTGCATTGTGAATCTTAAAAAAGAACCTACTAAAAAGTGGTTGGAAATGTGATAGGTCAATCTAATCAACCTAATAAGCTGAACAAAAAGTCTACAAATTGAAATAAACCTATTTTGGGTTGAGCTATTTGATCTAGTTGCCTATTCCTACACATAGAGAAAAATATATGGATTGACAAAATTGAGCCAACAAGTCAAAACATATGATAGAAAAGATAAAAACATGAATAAAATAAGTGAAAGAACCCCTATAAGGGCTTAATTCATGTCAGGTTCACCAAAATATATGCAATTGAAATTGTATGGTATGCATGAATCAATCCTAGATCAGATAAGATAGATCACACCTACACTTCTAATTGGGGCACATAGTTGTTAAGTAGGAGCATGACCAATACAAGGATCTTCTAGACCTAATTAGGGGATCACTTATATTCATTATCATAATTCATCATGCTAGGTAGGGTTCCAAATCCTACAGTTTAACACAATAATACAATAACCCTAGAAGATTCATATGGTTTCTATATTCACTTATGATAATAAACAAGAAAGTAAACTAATCTAAAAACAAAAAATGTGAACTAATGTAGTGTTCACCAAAGCTTGTGGCACAAAGTAGGGGTTAAAATAAAATAAATAAATAACAACTAAACTAAACATGTATAGGAGACATATACTCATGTCAATGTATATATAATCCTAATATATGGGAGAAAAGAATACATATTTCATTATCTATCTACTCTTACAAAGGAAAAATAAAGTAAAGAATACTTACCTTTGAAGATGAACATACCGAGTCTCAACATCTCCCTTAGCCAATGGTGCTTTGTAAGATATTATTATGTCTTGTAATGATAACTAGGATAAATTAGATCTAGGCTACACAACCTACCTAAGCATCCAAACTAATTCTACACAAGAGAAGATAGAAGCTCCAAAAGAAAGTATTAAACCCTAAAGCTTCAATTAAAATGGTCAATAAGAAAATGTTCATTTACACTTCTTCACTTATGAAATGGTAAGGAATGACCTTGTTAATATAGTAGTATCTCAGCCTAATGACTTTTAGACATGTCAGTTATGATAGGTTGATCAAGTTGACTTAGCACATTATCAAGGTAATGTTTGAAGTTTGTGATGGGTTAGTCAGGATGCAAAGCAATAAGGAAAGGCAAAGTATCCTTAGAATAAACTAGGTCAACTAGGTCGACATAGCTTATTGAATAGGTCAAAAGGGAAACAATGTAGGAAATGAGGGATAAAGCATGATAAATGGTGGGAATATATAAGAAAGAGAAATAAGCTTAGGGTTCAAGTTTTTAGGAGGAAAGAGTGTAGATAACAAGTGGAAAAAGGAACAATAATATTATGAAGCACCAAAAGCATACCCACCCCTTTCCTAGTGCACCCCTTAAGACATGCACGTTGAGAGATTGAGACTCAGTAGGTTCCTTTAAGATATAAAGTGTCAGTAATCAATAAAAGTGTGAAAATATTATGTGTATACATGAGGTAGGTGTTGTGTTGAAATTAATAGTATAGTTGAATATGTGAGTTAGGAGTTGTATTAGGTAGGTTGGAGTGAGGTGGATAGTTTTTGAAATGGTCCTGGGCCATGATGCCCTAGTTTCATGTTTTTGATGAAATTAAGTAATTTATTGGGTTAAATTAAGAGTAGAAGTGTTGGTTGGTTTGGTAATGGGTTGTAGAATAGTATTAGGTAGTTGAGTTTATGATGTGAAGTGAGTTATTGATGTTTTTATGTGAGAAAGGATGGAGGGTTTTACCACCAGTGGTCACACATAGTAACCATGGATATGGATCCTACGAGGGCACTAACATAGGGTGGTGACCCAAATGGATAGGCATAAGCAACACTTATAGTGGAATAGGTCTAGATCACTAGATTATAGGGATAGGTACCTAATTTATAGGGATAGATTATCACTTTACTAGGTTAGGTGGTGATGTTAATGGGAGAGTGAGATCAAGAAAGGATCTCTCTTAGGTTAGTAACTCATGAGAGAGATTCGTTGAGATAGAGGGTAGGAGTGGTGGTAGAACCAATAGGGGAACCTAAAGGAGGACTTGATATGATTCATATGACATGGTACTTATCGACCATTAAGGATTTGAGATATTAGTAGGTGATAGTGCTAGCATCATTTCCATTGGAGCTTTGATATGGAGAGTACAAGGCTAACTTAGTAGGTGGCCTATCTATAGCTACTCTAAGATAGTGGGCCTCTATAGTGGGTCAAGGAAAGAGATTAGGGGACCACCACTAGATGGTAGTGCAAGTATAGGTACATGTGTAGGTGGGAATAACATAAGTGGTGCCCTAAGGGACTAATATATGAGATTATATGATGTATATGTTTTTGATTTTGACACTGACCTACATGTTGATGACATTAGATTTATATGAGAGAGAGAGAGAGAGAGAGATTTTATACATTCTTACATGTATTTCTTATTGAGGATTATGTACTCATTGACATATATTAATTTTATTATGATGTATTTGATGATGAGGTTTTATGATGATAATGGATGTTTATTGATGTTGATGGATTTTATGGTTGTGATGTTTTGAGATATTTATGGATGACACTTATGAAATTTATGGTTCATTATTTTAGGTATGCAGTACCGTTTATGGATGATATGAATTTTTCATTGATGGATGTGATGTTGATAATCATGGGTGATTTTATTATGTTATGATTTAATGAGGAAATTGAAATATGTTGTGTTGAGATGTTTGATCATATGATGAATGTTTTAATATGTGTATAGTTCATAGATATGATTGTGGACATGTGATTGATGGTTTTGATTATGGTTTGTTTGATGATGTGGTCCATGGAGAGAATTTGGATATGTGATGTGTTGTGCTGATGTTTTTGTTGATTTAGTCATGTTTGTTTAGGATGTAATGTGTTAATGTTTTGAATTATTGTTATGTTTATGAGAAGTAGTGATATGACATGGTCTATGGTGTTTATTGATATGATGTGTTTTATTTTGTTTATGTTATGATAAATGATTATTGTTCTAATTATAATGATGTGATGATGTGATTATTGATGTTTTATGGTTTTGATGTTTTGTTCATGGACAAGATATGGTTGATGGAAATGGTGTGTAATATTATGATGTATATGGATTATTGCATTGATGAAAATGATGTTCGGAATGTTTTGATATGATAGGTGATATGGGGAATATAATGAAAGCACATAAATTAGGTTTACATATCAAACTAAACATGGAAAAGAGAGAAGAATCATGAGACATATATCCACATGAACTAATGAATAGAGGGTAAGAAAAAGGCATGATGTGTTCATTGGTAAGGGCCAAACAAAACTAAAGTTGGATTAACTTAATGAAAAAAAGTTTTCTTAATGCTTTGTATGAGCATGATTTTATTGGAAAAGAAGGTATCTTGATCACTTTGTGTCAAGTAAGCTCATAGTCCCTTTATTTTAGAGAGGGTATGAAGGGGAAATGGGTGAGGTGAAAGTAGGTGATAGGTTGAAAGGGGAAAGGGGTGAGATGGTAACCTAATATGGGTTAATTTTCCCAATTTATATATCACCAAAGAACTATAATAGATAAGTACATATATTAATATAATGTGTAGACCGATTGATATGGGAAGTCTACTAATGTGATATATAAAAGTTGATTTCAGCTTACTTGATTTGATTTTGACATAGGCTTGTTTGTTGCTTTTGTTTTTCTGATAGGTTAGTGAAGTTAATCAAAGAAATAAGCTTCAAATGATTTTTTTAGATAAACTTAACTTAGCCATATTTCAATGGAGTGGTCTAAAGTTTTATTTTTATAGCTATCATTCCAAGGAGCAGTCTATCTTTAAGCAATTTAGTTGCTAGGAATCTATCCCTCAAGGGAGCAGTCTGCAATGCTAGAGATATGGACGCAAGTGATATTTTGGTATCCCAATTTGATTTTTAATTATAGGTTTAGACATGGACAAGTCTATTTAGGATTATAAGTCTATCTTTATGGAGTCAATAGTTTTAACATAAGAGGTTAATGATAGGTGAAGGAAGGTGGTTTTAAAGATAAATGATCATGGGATTCCATCTAATGAGATATGAAAAGTATCCATGAGAACCATTTCATGGGTAGATCCATGGTATCCATGCTTAGGATTAGGTTATAACTATGATGGATAATCACATGGTCATATGCTATAATCAATTGTCCCCAATAGGAATAGGGTGAATATGTAAGGAAAGTGAAAATATCATAAATGAAGGGATGAACTTAAGTTAGACACAAAGGTGAATACAACCTATCTTAAAAAAATAAAGGATGTAGATACCAAACATTGAGAAGATCAATTTTTGGTTTATCTTTAAGAGAATATAAATGATAAGCTCCTGATCTATAGTTATGGGTTATGATATAGGGTCCAATCTAATTAAAATCAAACTTGCCTCTTTTGACTTTCTCCATATTAGTTACAAGTTGGTTTTACTTAAGGACAAGGTTAATGATATTGAATTTTCACTCTTTCAAGTTTTTATTGTAAGCATGCTTGATTCATTCTTGATAGATACAAATATGGTTAATCACTATAAGGTAATATTCATCAAATAGGTAAAGTTGTGTAAGATGTTCCTAATGATAGTCACTCTCAAAAAGGATCTCATGAAAAGATATGTGAAGGGAGGAAATCTAAACTTTGAGAGTCAAGACTACCCCTGCTCCAAATATGAGATAGAAAGGGGTATCACCCTTAAAGGTTTGAATGCTAGTGTGATAGGCCCATAAAGTGAAAGGGATGTGCAAGTGCTAATCTTGACCTAAAGAACTTAAAACTTTGGTTAGCATTTTGTCTAGGGTTTTGTTATAAGATTCTATCGATCCATTTTATTATAGATGATCGGGTGAGGAAAATTGTAACTTGATGCCAAAATCATCGCAAAGACCTTAGACTTTCTTGTTTTTATAATATTTTCTATTATCAACGATGATCTTATGGGGAACATTGAAGTGGTAGATGGTATGGTGATTGATGAAGTTGATAATATTTTTGGCTTTTGCTGAGATAAAAGGAATGGATTCCACCCACTTGGTGAAATATTTAGTAGTAGTGATGATGGATTGGTGTCATCGTGAATAAAGGGGATTGATTTCCCCAATAAGGTTAAGACCCCGTTATGAGAAGGTCCAATAGTCTTTAGATACTCAAAGGCCATGAGTAGGTGCATGATGTAAATTAGGATGTTGTTGATATTTGACACACTTATTTACATAATCACAATAATATTGATTGAGGGTGGGCCAAAATTAGCCAAAGCAAAGGATACATTTAATAATGGCTTGGAGACTAAAGTGTCCCCCATAGATTTTATCATGTATTTACTTGATAGTGTGGGAAGTTTCATGATGATGTAGACAATGGAGAAGGAGGAAATCAAAAAATTGTTTGTAAATTATTCCCCCTATTATAGTGTAATGAGAGGTACCCTGAACAAAGGCTCTTTTGGAATTCCTCAAAAGGTTTGGAGGAACAATGTTGAGGTTAATGCAGTTAAAAGTTTGGTTGTAATAAATGTTAGAAGGAAAGGCTTCCACACTACAAATGGTGGAAGGTCAGAAATGATATAAGATGGGGTGATAAAATGGTGTATGGTAACAAAGAGTTTTGAGTTAGAAGGATGAGATGGGATTTGAGAACCAAGTGAAGCCATTGTATCCATGAACTTGTTGGAAGATCATGGAGTAGACTAGATAATATAAGTATTAAATGATGCTAACAACATGTCAACAAGTTACTTGTACTTTAGTAAGACATAATTCTTAAATTGGTAAGATATATTTACCTATTTGACCATAATTTGGGAATTGCTAAAGATACTAATTATTCTGACTCCTAAGGCTAGAACGGTTTAGAGACCTATGACTAGGGATTCATACTCAACCATGTTATTGGTACACTCAAAGTCAATTTTAAAGGAAATGGGAAGAGGTTTACCATTAAGGAGAATGAGAATAACTCTGGTACCCCTACCATGCTGGAATTTGGAGATTAAAAAACATGGTCATTTGGTAGGTGGGTTCTTCTTGAGAAAGAGTTGTGAAGGACTTGTCTGGAAAAATAAGAGGAAGTAGTTGACTATTTGATAGAGGATCTTAGGCTAATTTGTTAGAGATTACTTTCCCTTTAATGGAATTTTACTAAAGGAAATCAAGATCAAACTTAATTAGGAGCATGAGCCACATAGACATATGTTGATTTTGGTATGGTTTAGAGTGAATCTAATTGAGTGGGTTGGTGTTAGTGATTACATAGGTTTTGTGATTAATAAGGTAGTGTGGAGTATGGAAGGCCACAAATAATAATGCAAGAAAAAGTTTCTTTTGATGAGTATACTGAAGTCTCATATTCTATAAGTGTGTGGCTAATGTAGTAGATGGCTTGCTCTTTATTCTATTCATCATGATGAGTGAGCATTTCCCCTAAGGAATGGTATATGGAGGATGTATAAAGGTAGAAAGGATGGTATTATCTATGAGGGATAAGGATAGTTGGAGAGAGAAGGTACTCCTTGATTTAATCAAAGTCTTGTTGACAATCCTTGGTGCAATTAAAAGAGGTGTCCCTCTTGAGGAGATGGTGAAAGGTTTGACATCTATCTAATAATTTGGAGATGAAGAAATGAATAGATTGGAGCTTCCCCTATAGGCTATGGAGTTGCTTAAGGTTAGTAGGAGGAGGTATCTCCAATATTTATCTAACTTTAGTGGGGTCCACTTAGATTTCTTGAAGAGAGATGATAAAAAAAAGATTTCTAGATAAGACCCCAAAAATATATTTCTTGGGGTTGAGCCTGACATGGTAATGGATTAGTCAGTCAAAGATGATTGCAAAAATAGCTAGGTAATGCTTGTGATGTTTGGATTTATGAAGTAGATTATTCACATAATACTCTATGATTTTATGGATGAGATCATGAGCAATGTAGGTCATGGCACACTGTTAGGTTGCTCTAGTGTTTTTCAAATGAAAAGACATGACCTTGTAGCAGAAGGTTACCCAAGGGGTGATAAAGAAAGTTTTATGCTAATATTTAGTGGAAATAAAGATCTAATTATATCTCAAGAAACCATCCATGAGAGATAACATATCATAGCTAGTTGTAAGATCAACAAGTTGGTCAAAGTACAACAAAGGAAAGTTATCCTTTGGGCAAGTAAGGTTGAGGTCATGAAAGTTGTTGTAAAGGAAAATACCCCCTATGGGTTTGGTGATAGGAATAATGTTAGAAACCCATTGTGGATAGTCGATGGGCTAGATCAAGTTGATATAAAAGAGACATTGAAGATCTTGTTTGACTAGAAGGGTGATGTGAGGGTGCATCCTACAAAGTTTTTGTTGAACTGGCTTAACCTTAGGATAGGTGAAAATGTTATGGAGGGTAATAGAAGGGTCAATTATAGGCATATCTCGATAGGACCAAGTAAATTCTATATTATGGTTATGAAGGAAATAAAGGTAATCTTATTGTTCCATAGAATTTAATGATTGGCCAATATTGACAATACGGGGGTTATCCCTAGTACCCAAGTTGACATTGATAGTGGATTCATTCAACATGGTATGATTCTTAGGAGGAAAAGATTTATGAATAAAAGAATCCCTTGCACTAAGGTAGGCAAGAATAGAATCATAGTGTTGATGTTGGCTGGTTTTGATGTTAGGAGAATCTCTCTCTATCATTTTAGGATGGATGAGAGGAAGGGTTTTAGTTTAGTTATCCTTTTGATAGGTTAAGGGGCCCAAACTTACAGTATTGATAGAAAAAATTAGATGGGATGATATTGAAGTCTTTAGTCTTTGAGTGATATGGGGTTGGTGATAATGGAACATGTTCATTGATGGTGGCAATGGATTTTGGTGAGGTGGGTTCTTCTAGTCATACAAACCCAAGGCTAAATAACTCATGAGGTTATCAAGTTTTGATTATGGGTAGCTCATGAGGTCCCTATTCATAAAGGCTAAGACTAAATCCCTTCCAAACACACTTGTAAATGTAAGCTTTGAAAAAGGCTCCTTTTTTGAGATAAGAGAAGTTAGAGGTGAATGGTTAGATAGATGAGGTCGTGTCAGAAGTGAGAAGTGGACAATCAAGTCCCCTATAGATGAAATTTGTTTGATGGTTGGGGAACTTAAAAGGGATAATGGTTCTGATGTTGGAATCATATGAAGGATCATGTTTGAGGTTCCCATACTATTGTAGAGTATAGAAAGCGTCCAAAGTTAAAAGGTGATATTCCTCAAGGGAGAGATGTTAGAACATGGGTTCTAATGGGTCCTCTACTAGAATTTGAGAAGAAGGGATAGATGAGCTAGTTGAACCTTCATCAATGGTACATGTAGGAGTGTTGTTGGTTTTGGTTGGTGGTGAGGTAGTGTTGTTAGTAGTTAATGGTTAGGTGGATGAGGGAGGAATAAGAATATTTTTAGGTTGATATGTCATATTCAAAGAGTCAAAAGGACTAGGGTCATATTTTATGGTAAAAACTTGACCTTCATGCTTAAATTTGACACATTGATGTAAGGTAAAAGGGACACAAATCATGGCATGAATCCAATGGTGTTTGAGTATCACATTGTATTAGAAATCACCCTATATAACATAAAATAGTTCAAGAATGTTATGAGGTCTAAAGTAGATATGGAGGACAACTATCCCCAAGGTAGTGGCCATGGTATCATTGAAGGATTGAAGTACCACTACACATTCTTACATGATGTTCTTGGGAAACTAAAGTTGGTCATAAGCATGGGAGGAGATACTATTGATGTTATCTCCTCCATCAATCATCACTCTTTTTATATGGGTTTTATTTATGTACATAGTGATAAAGAGGAAAGGATCACAATCCTCATGATGAATAGGAGGTATTTCAAAATCCTAAAAGGTGATAAAGGTAGAGAGTTGGAGGGCCCAAATAAAGGGTAGAATAGGTTGAGGATCATCTAGATGAATCTCTATGAACTATATATCCTCTATCAGTTCCTAGAAATGGTTGGGTGAGGTGTTGATTAGCTTAAAAAGGCTCATATTCACTAATGTCTGGTGAAGTTGTTTCAAGACTATCTGCTAGATAGATGCAAAAGGGTTGGAGGGAAAGGCTCCCAAAATAGATACTTATAGTTTTGGTGGTTGTTAAGGTGAGGGTAAAGGTGTTTGGGTTTAGTTAGAGGGTTGAGGGATTGAAGGGTATATCCATGGAATAAACACTTTAGATTTTGCATTATCTTTTTATTGGGCTTGATATTGGGTAACCATATGAATAGTGTTGATGAGGGAAGTTTCTAAGCTAGATGGTTGCTTCAGTTCCTCCTCCTCATTTTTGGTGGAGAGTGGGGGAGTAAGTAAATGTTGGATAGGTTGAGTTGGTGGTTAGATTAGTAATGGGGTTAAGAGAGGTTCATATAATAATAGATCATCCTCATCATATAGGCTATGAATAAGTGCTTAGAGAGCTTTTAGTTCTTTGTGTCATGTCCAAGTGTCCTATGGTATGAATAAATCTAGTTATCATTGAACTAAGAGGGTTTGATATTGGAAGGATAGAATGGTTTGATAGGTGGTAAGCTAATGGAATAATTTTGTGACAACATTTGTAGGATGGTTTAATAAGATTCATTCAAAGGTGTTGGAGGTGATGGCTTTATAGTTTTACAGATGGGAGCCTTTTTAGAAGTAGTTTTCACCCTAGAAGTTGTAGGTGGTGGAATGGTATTAATTGGTGGCTAGGATTGCTTAGTTATGGTTGGTTTTAGGGTAAATGATTTAAAAATGGAAGATTTGGATGATGAGGGGTTGGATATAGGTGGGAAAGTAGAGGTAGATAGGTTACTTAAGAATGATGGAGAACTAGATGGTTTGATGCGTATAGGTGTAGGTAGAGAAAAAAGGGAATGGTTTATAAGAGGAAAAATAGGTAGATGGGATGGTAGAAGAATGGTGTCCTAAGATATAAGGTAAGTTGGAAGGAGGTGGTATGGGTCTAGTTTGAATTAGAGGTTTAGATAACTCTACCTTCTTAATTGGTTTGGTTGTGGGTTTTTTTGGTGAACTAGATAGTGTTAAGTCCAACTTCAAAGAAGGGTGAGTATGGCTAGGTGTTAGAAGAATTCTTAAATTCTTGATAATTTTGGTAAGAGAGGCATAAGGTGATTTGGAAATGTTAAATAGAGGTGGTTGGGATGGTTCATTTATGGTTTTGGAAGAAGAGGTGTTTGATGAAGAGGTAGTAATGGGTTTAAGGATGGGTAAAAGGGAAGTTGATGACTCAGATTTGTTTTGGTAAGGGAGACCAAGATGATGCCAAAATGTGGATATATCAAATTTGGGTTGAGAAGAGAAGTCTAGACTTTATACTAGTCTATAAAAGGTCTTGTAAATGGGTTTGGTTCCTTGGTCATTATTTTGAAAAATTAAGACCTTGGCTAGAGGAGAGGGAATGGATCCTTCATCTTTGTTTTTGATAGAAGGTTCCAAAACTAGTGGTTGGGTGAATGAGGTAATCTAATATTTTGTGATGGTTTCTAAAGGGATAATCAATGGTTTTATGATGTGGGGAGGGGGGGGAGTAGGTATCCTCAAGTGAAGGAATAGACATGGTTACTTCCCTTGTTTGGGTGTCTAAAGGAATGGAGGTTAGTTATTCCATTTCAATTGGTGGAGAGGAAGACAAAGAAATGGTTAAATTAAAGGTTGTCTATTTTGGTATTTCCATCAAAGGATAGATAGATAAAGCTAGGGTCTCACCATGTACAGAGAAAGGGGTGGTTGATTCCTTTATTTGGGTATCTAAAGGAATGGAAGGTGAGTACACTAATTCTATGAGTGAAATGGAGGAAGGGGTTGTTGAGGTAATGGTATCCTTTGTGATGGTCTCACTAATAAAAATGTTGATTATATGTGCCTCAAGAGAGTGAGATGGTTCTGGTTTGTTGTCATGATGATGGATAAAAGGAACACGATTGGGAAAAGGTTTATGGAAGATGTCAAGGGACTAATTATGAGGTTCATTGGGATTATCAAATGAAATTTATCCACTATCTATTAAGATTTAGACAAGATATATGAAGTTATTTCACCTACTAATGTCATAACCTATAACTTAGTGAAAGTCACAATGGTCATTCTTATTATACCAATAAGGTATAGGGCAAGAAGCATCAAATTGTTGGGGTGGTTTGATAGATGGAAGTTTAATGATGTTAGCTTTGAGAAATTTGTCTAAAATTGAAGCATAATACTCCCTTATGGGAGTATATTGTTTGAGAGGAGCTTAGTTTTGGTTTCTATTTTTCTAGTTGGAAAAGTTTGAAGAATTGGTCTAATGGGTTTGATTGACAATTGGTGGTGGGGCAATTTTTAGGACAACTTTGTTTTTAGATTATTTTGTTTTGGTATTGGTATGGTTGTATTGATTAGTATTTTTGGTGGAGGGAGGGTCATTGGATTTAAAGCTAGAATTCTTGTTTCACAATTTTAATTTCCCTTGATTAATGGACCAATTTTCAAGTTTTCATGCCATGGTGAATGCCTCATCAAAAGTATTGACAATTTAAACTTGAAGAGTTGGGAAAATATGTTTGGCACAACCCCAAAAGAAGAGTTTAATTAGTTTAGGTTGGGGTAAGGAGAAATAAAGATGGTTGATGAGGCATCTCCATCTAGCTAAAAACTTGGTAATTGATTCATCAAAAAATTTCCTAATAGAATACATGTCAATAATAGAAACATTTTTAGATATATTTACTATGAAATACTCAAAATATTTGGGTAAGTTGGGAGAATGAAAAGATTGAGTTCTTGGTAAGATAACTATATCAATCAAGGGTTGATCCTAATAAAGACATGAAAAAGGTATGAAGGAGGAGAGCATCATCATATGCAATCAAATAACAAGAATGATGAAATGATATTAAATTTTGTTGAGGGTTATCCTTACCTTCAAAATTGGAAAACTTAGGTGATTCCCATTGAGGAGAATAAGAATGGATAAGAATGGAGTGATTGATGGGTTCATTATAGATTTGATCATAGGATAAAAGGTTATGAGACTTAAAGTTAGATGACTACAGGTTGGTCATTTCATCCATTAACACCTTGACTAAATCTATTTGAGGTTGGGAATACACATAATTAGGTGGTAAATTTTATTGAGGTTGGGTGGTAGCAATGTATGGATAAGTGGTAGAAGGTGTTGAAGAATCCATATATTGGTAAGTGGTCATAAGAGGTTGGGATGGTGCCATATAAGGGTTGATTGGTATAAATGGCTAGGTAGAAGGTGTTATGTATATTTGTGGGTTAGAAACATATTGGTAGTGTTAGTGTAGTGTTTTTTCCCACTAGGTTATGCCTACATAGTCGTATGGTCATTATAAGCTTCTTTAGGTTAGTTATAAAGGGTCCATAAGATAATTATCTTTTACTATAATTATTTAATTAGGAAAATTAGAGACTTCCTTATGTTTCCCTAATTTTCTCTATATGTACCCTTTTTCCCTTTTTTGGAAGGTTAATGAAGAATTGAATCCTATCATTTTGGATTTCATATCTTATTGCAAACATCATGTGTTTTCTAGAGATATCATGCTACCACATAAGATTCAACTTGATTGCATGAAAAATATTCATAGATCTTCGCAAACTCTTTCATGGTACCAAAGTTATCCTAATAGTCTCATGCATTAAACTCCCTAGTAAAATCCTCCATGCATTCACCTTGCTAATTTTTCTTCTATTTTGGCCACCATTTTTGACCTTAGAGGTATTTTATTAATATACCTTAAAAATCATGTCAAAAGGCCTTTGATGAAAAATTTGTTTCATATATTTTGTGGGTTTTTTGAGATATAATATGGGTTGTTCTTATATTTTTGAGAAAGTTCATAGATTTTTCAAAAACTCCATTTCTTTCATCTACTCGAACATCCATACAAATGAAGTAATACAACCTACAAACCCTGATTTACTCTCCATAGACCAAATTAGGTTCTTGAACTCCTTTGAATTCTCAAAATGAAATTACTTAGAAGTAATCAGGCTCTTAGAGGGCAATTACTTGATTCCAGACCAAATCAAGCTTTCAGAGTGCTTCAACTTATCCAACGTAATTACTTATAGGTAATTAGGTTTCTCAAGGGTGACTACTTGAATTAATTGGGTTTATTTAGTGTGATAACTTTCTAGTAGACTAATTCAAGCTTTTAGGGTAGTCTTACTTATCCAAGAACCTAATGAACACTAGTTAGACCCATTCGGGATTGTGGAGGTCGACTAATTATTACTTATTACTTGATTTATGTGTAATAAGTCATGCAAATTGAAGAACCCAAAATTCACTAATGAAGACCAATCCAATTTTTCTAAAGGTGATTACTCATTAGTCATTTAATTTATAAGTAAAGTAGTTTGAAGAACTTGAAATACACTAAGGAGAAGTAATCAAGTTTCTTAGGGTCAACTACCTATAAATTTTATAAGTAGTTACAAGAACCTGAAGTAGTGTAGTTGGAAGAACCCAAAGTCAAGTAGATGGAAGAACCCAAATTACACTAGGAAACCCATTCATTTTTTCAAATATCTTTTAGTTATTACTTTTTATAAGTAATGAAGCTACAAGAACCAGAAGGCAAATAACTACACAACCCTGTGTGATGTTGAAAGAGGCATGAAAGTTTAGGTGAACGGTAATGAAGAAATAGAGTAAAGTTGTTTCCATTTTTGTATTTTTGGATGCAATAAATTTCACAAACTTGCGTGATGTTGAAGGAGGTGTCAAATTTTAGGTGAAAACTAATGAAGAAATTGAGTAAATTTGTTTCCATTTTTGGATTTTTGGATGAAAATACACAAGCATGGAAAAAAAATACATTTTTGGAAAGGGTCTAAGAATATGTGGGAGTAAGAACCTATAAGTGATATAACTTTCAATCTATATATCTCTTTTGAGTGCTATTTTTTTTTTTGAAAGTGCATATTTTCTCAATCTCTACACATTTGTGACATTGTTTTAGGAATTTTGTAACTCTCTTCAAACTTTATTAACTTTCCTCTTGGATTCATTATCAATTTTTCCCATCACCCCTCTCATACTTTCTCACACTGATTTCTCATAGACACATTCTTGACTGTGCTTGATGTCCAAAACTGAGTATGTGTTCATTATAAATTTAGGGGGGGTATTATTGATAGTTTAGGGGGTACTTGTACTATGTGCATTATATTTTTGATTTCATTTCAATTCTACAATTTGTATCATTCTAATTTAAACTAATGGATCTAAACATCAAACCACTCACACCATTTAACTATTTACAATAGAAGTCTAATATACAACTCACTTTGAGAGGTAAAGGACTCTATTGGATTACTATGGCTGAGGAAAATGACCATCTATAAATACAAAAAAAAATTAAGTGGTATAATAGATGTGATGAGGCCTATGGGTTTCTATGCTTGTCAATGTCTCCTGACCTCCTATTTCATGTTGAATCTACACAAACTTTGAACAAAGTTTGGACAATCTTGGGCAAGCTTTTTAGAGTGTAGGACATCATGAGCATTCATGAAATGGAGAATGATCTCATCACATTGATCCTAGGTGACTATATAACCCTACGATAATTATTTTCAAAGTTCAAATCAATGAGACTATAGTTGAAACAATGAGGCATTGAGAAAATAGATGACCAGTTGATTTTATCCATGCTTGCAAAACTAGGTCATGATTATTCAATTTTCATCTCTACATTTCATGATACCAAATGTGCACTTTGATCCACTTGTAAAAATGCCATCATTTGATGATTTTGTTTCCAATTTGACTTGAAATCAAGATAAGTTGGTTTAAATGGGTGTGTTCTTCAAAATCACATGCCTTGATTGTCAATCAAGATAAGAAGAAGCCTTCTAATAGTGGCAAATAGGAGAAGAAATTGTCTAAACTAGATCATGAGCATAAGAATAATAAAAAATTAGATGCCAAGCCTAAGACATCATCAAATTAATCCTCTTTAAGTGGGAAACCTAAGAAGGAGAAACTCAAATGCAACTTTTGTAAGAAACTTGGGCATGATGAATCTTAGTGCATGAAAAAGAAGATTGACACCTTGACTAAGATGCTTGAGAAGAATAAAATCAATGTTACTAAATATTCATATTAGAACACATTATAAAAAGATTATAGAAAGGGTAAATATAGAAAAAAGGGTAAAAATAAGGGCAAGGCACTTGTTGTAGTAGCATCTCAGTTTTCAACTTAGGTTATTGACTCAGGTTCTTCCTATCACATGGCCTCTTTAGAGGATCTATTTTCAAAAATAGAGCCATGTTCTATGCCTTAAATTATTATGGGTGATGATACTTCAATATAATTTAGTGTTAAGGGATAAATATAAGTAAGTGATGGGACCTTTACTGATGTTTTGTGTGTTCCTTCACTATCCACCAATATTTTGTTAGTATATCAAATCATTGACATAGGAGTAGGGAAGCGAGTTGAGTTCATACTTGATTTAGTGGTCATCAAGGAGCTGCACAATAACACTTGAATGGACTATGATAAGGCCAATCATTATTATAAGCTATATACCTTCTCACATTTTTCCCTAGATCAACCCTTAGCTACATTACTTACTCATGTAGATGGACTAAGAAAATGATGGCATTAATAGTTTGGTCATTTAAACTACCATTACCTAGAGCAACTCAGTCATCAAGACATGGTTTCAAGATTGACTAAATACAAATTCTTGGATGACCTATGAAATGGTTACATTCTTGGTAAGCATCTAAAAGATAAATATAATAAGGGCAAAGCAAGGAGAGCTAGACAAAAGCTATAAATAATCCACAGTGACTTAACACATCCATTTCCAAAACCTTCATTCAATAAGACAAGATACATGCTTACATTCATTAATGAATTTTTGAGGTACAAATGAGTGTTTTTTCTCAAAAATAAGTCTGAGGTCTTTGATCACTTTAAGGACTTCAAAGTACTTGTGGAGAAGCATTCAAAATTTTCCATTAAAATTTTAAGGACTGACAATGGAAAGGAGTACGTTAATAACAAGTTTGAGCAATTTTTCACATCAGAGGGGATTTATAAGTAACACATAGTTCTATATAGTCCTTAATATAATGGTGTGGCTAAATGTAAGAATTATACCTTGAAGGAAATGGAAAACTACAGGGTTCAATCAAAGTCTCTCTTCCTCAATATTGCATTAAAGCAATAAACTATGTGTTACATTCAAAATTGATTTCCACACAAATCCTTGAAAGGAATCACTCATTTTGAAGATTGGGATGGTCAAAACCCTGAAGTTGGTCACTTTTTAGTGTTTAGATCACCAACAATGACCTGTGTTCCCAAGAAGAAATGCAAGGCAATGGACCCTCAGAGTCATTCTTGCATATTTGTGGGGTATGCAGAGGGTGTTAAGGGATATAAGCTTCTCCATCCTAAAACTCATGATTTATTCATTAAAAGGAGTGTCAAGTTTCATGAGGGCCCACATGAACATAATATTGGCACTCTAGACTCTTCAAAAGTTTCACTGAACATTAATTCCACTTCTGACAGTGACATAGATCCACCTTAAGATGCTCCTAATGATGAGGATGACTCTTCTCCTTCAAGTTCAAGTGATGAGAGTAGTGATGAGGATTCTCCTCCTATATATCACACTCATACTATAGATTATGAGGACTCATATCTTGATTCTCCAATCTCATACAATTTTGTTCCTATTTGGGCTAGACAAACACTTCAAAGTGTTGGATGATGGGTTGGAAATTTGTCAAATAAAAGGTGGACATGATCACAGTTTTAGGGGACATCACATGCCTACTTGGACATTTTATTAAATCTAGAAAACCTTTCATGAGGCATTTGGCATTATAGAATGTGATTTTGCCATGCAAGAAGAGTACATTTCCTTAATTAGGAACAAAGCATGGGACCTGGTCCCTCTTTTGAAAGGAAGAAAATTGGTCTAGTGTAAATGGGTTTATCAAACTAATTATAGTGAAGATGGGTTGGTTGATAAGTATAAATCTCATCTAGTTGCAAAAGTGTTTTCTTAGGTGCTTAGCATAGACTACACTAAGACATTTGTTCCTATAGCCAAGATGGCATCTATTAGAGTCAATCTAGCCATCACAATAATACATTAGTGGGATGTTCACCAAATAGATGTAAATAATGCTTTTCTACATGGTGACCTCAAGGAAAAGATATATATATATATATATATATATATATATATATATATATATATATATATATATGTATATAAATATATATATATGTATATATATATATATGTATGTATATATATATATATATGTATATATATATATATATGTGTATATATATGTATGTATGTATATATATATATGTATGTATGTATATATATATGTATGTATGTATGTATATATATATATATATATATACATACATACATATATATATACATATATATATGTATATGTATATATATGTGTGTGTGTATATATGTATGTATATGTGTATATATATATATATATATGTATGTGTGTATATATATATATATATATGTATGTATGTATGTATATATATACATATATATGTATGTATGTATGTATATATATGTATGTATGTATGTATGTATGTATGTATGTATGTATGTATGTATGTATGTATGTATATATATATGTATGTATGTGTGTGTGTGTGTGTGTGTATGGAGCAACCATGAGGATTTGTGGAAGATACCTCCTTGGTATGTAGACTCAATAAATTTATCTACAGAATCAAATAGGCCCTTTAGGCATGTTATGCCAAGATGGACTCCTTTCTCCTCATAGTCAAGTTCACCAAATGCCACTCAAATCTGAATGCCTACATCTTGTGGTAGGATGATTTTATTTTCAACCTAGTTTTCTATATGGATGACTTACTGACTATAAATAGCTCATGATCATCCATCTCAGTAGTGTAAATCACACTTTTGGATAGATTTACAATGACAAACATGTGATTACTACACTACTTTTTTAAGATTGAAATTATTTAGTCAGATTCTGGAATAACTTTATCACAATCCAAATATTCTCTTGATTTGTTTGTAAGGTTTAACATGGCTAACTATAAACCATCTCCTACTCCCTTCTTATCTAGTGTGAAGCTTGAGGCTGATTGTCTTACACCACTCAATGATGCAAAATAATATCAACAACTCATGGGTAGTCTTATCTATCTCACACACACTAGACCTGACATATAATATGCAGTTGGTTTAGTCTCCTAATTTATGTAAGAGCCACATGAGTTACATTAAAAAGTAGAAAAGTGGATTCTTCACTACATTTATGGTTCATACAACTATGGGATACATCATAGAGTAATAATAGAGGTTGATTTGATTGGATACATAGATTCATATTAGGATGGAGATATTTAGAGTTAAAATTCCACTTTAGGCTTTAGTTTCTCACTTGGTTCGAGTCTAATAAGTTGGTCAAGAAAGAAGCAACATGCAATTGTTTTATCATCCATAGAGGTAGAATGTAGAGGGGCTACCAATGCCACCACTGAACTAATCTAGCTTTAGGTGATTTTTACTAAGTTTGGTGTTTAGTTCCAAAATCCAACAATCATCTACTGTTGTAACCAAAACACCATCAAGATTTGTAGGAATCTAGTTCTCCATCAAAAGACCAAGCACACAAAAATTCATATGCATTTCATCAGGGAGATTATCAATGAGCAAGTCATTAATCTTCAATATTGTCCAACATTGAAGAAGATTGTAGATATTCTAACTAAGCCTTTCATAGAGAGTAATTTTTTTCATCTATGATCTTTGATTGGAGTTAGGGATACTCCACCTTCTTCATCCTCCTATGGAGGTTCATCACTATGTACTTGGGTACCTCATCAATATTTCAATGTTAGGACCCAATTCTCATCTCACCTAAGCTATGCTTAAGGGGGGTTGTTAGTGTAGTGATTTTTACCACTAGGTTTTGCCTACATAGTTATATGGTCATTATAAGCTTCCTTAGGCTAGCTATAAAGGGTCCATAAGACAATTATCTTTTATTATAATTATTTAATTAGGAAAATTAGAGGCTTCCTCATGTTGCCCTAATTTTATCTATATGTATCGCACTTTTTTTTTTTGGAAGGTTAATGAAGAATTGAATCATATAATTTTGGATATCATATCTTATTACAAATATCATGTGTTTTCTAAAGATATCACATTGTCACACAGGATTCAACTTGATTGCACAAAAATTATTTAAAGATCTTGGAAAACTCTTTCAAGTAGGATGTCATGGGTACATATTGGGGAGCTGATATGGGTTAGTTTAGAGGTATGTTTGGGTTGGTAGATGGTGGTATGGATGTAGATTCAATTAGAGGTATGAAAATATTAGTTGGTTGTTGGCGAGTGGTAACTCTAGTGCTAATAGGTGGAAGTGTTTGAGGTATGGAAAGTACCAAACTCTAAAGTGGGGTAGAAATTGGTGGGTTGGTTTAACTAAGGGGAATGGTAAAAAGAGTGGTAGAAGATACCCCCATGGTAGGAGGATAGGTGACAAGAGGTAAAGTTCATCTAATGTTGGAGGTATTGGTTAGGGTAGTAGTTGTTTGTTTATTGCTTGGGATGTTTGATGGATTTTGGGGAGTGGTAGTAGATTGGATATTGGAAGAAGAAGAGGCTTGTGTGAGGATGGGTTGGGTTGAGGTGGAACCCACTAGAAAATGGGGAGGCATAGCATAGGGGGGATCCATAAGAGGAATAGAAGCAAAAGGGGTATGATTAGATAAGGTGTTAAAGTAATGCTAAAGAGTTGTAGGGTTTTTATCAAGGAAGGTAGATAGATCCACATCACCCTCAACAAAAATATGAGGCTTGGTAGGAGGGGGAGAAAAATAAGGGCAACCCTAAAAAACCAAAGGATACTCCATAGAGGGAGAAGAAGAAGGTGGTTGTTGGTTGGTTTGATTCCTTAGCTATTGTCTAGTAAAGACCATGAGAGGAATAGAAAATAAATAATGAAACTCACAACTCAAATATAAAGCAAGAAAAAGGAAAATATCTCAAGGAAATAAAACATACACTAAAGTGCATTTAACAACTTATGATTCTTTTTAAATTTCTTTTGGCTTATACCTTACAAATTGTGGAGAAGAAATTTGGTTTGGATATTAGGTACTAAAGAGGAAATCTAAGGTTGGTTTTAGGTTGTGTTTAAGTGCTCAAAAAAGAAATATGTATTGAATTTTAGTATGTAGCTTGATATTGGGGCCTACCCCCTCACTTCACACATCACAAAAATAAGGGTGTTGGGTGCTTAGCTAAAATATACTAAATTTTAGAGTTTGTACTCAAATAGAGAGCTGAGTTGGTTCTCCCTTTGGTGATGACCCCCAAATAGGATTACTAGGAAAGGGCAAGTTTTACCGCTAGGTGATGAAATCCTAGTTGGGCCTTGTCTCAAGTTGGTATTGATGTGTTGACTAATTATGTGGTTTGGAAAAAGTGTGTGATGAAAAGAGTGAAAGCTATGATTAATTAATTTATTTTTAGTTTATTATATTAATTAATATAAGCAAGTAATTAATGTATGCAAAAGGCTTATTTTAATCCTAAAAGAAATTTAGATTTTGTTGGATGAGCATATAATAGAATAATAAAAAAGGATGCTAGGTCCCACCAAGCATGCCAAAATATTTCTCTTAATTTCTACTCTTTTCTTAATTTAAAAGCAAGCAAGCAACTAGTAAAAGGGGTGTGTAATAGAATCCTTGATAAAAGTGTGTGTGTATTCCAGACGATGATGAGAACTCCTCTTTGGCTTGGAAGGAATTACCTAAAATTAAGAAAGACACTAAAAAAGGAGTTGTTAACAATATAGTTGAGTGGACTACCTAGCATGAGCTAGATCCAAGAAGCATATGCTTGCTAGGAGGCTATCAATCCACTATTGATAAAAATTAAGTTGATATAGATAAAAAGAAAGAATACTTAAAGGTAATAACATGAAAGTAAATGCCTAGAAGAAAAATAAATTAAAATTATTATTCAAAGAAAATGACTAAATGTAGTAAACATAGGTCAATACTCATGCTAAAATAGCTGTGTTTAGGTTTAAAAAATCAAGGAAGGATTTGTGAATAGATAAGAACATAGAAAATAGGTTTTGGTTGGGCTTAAGGGGATGAAATAACTTGATTTTATTTTTTACCACAATGATTATTAGTGGTTAGGTGAAATGTTAGTAATTAGGCTGACCATCAGTGGTTCGGTAACCATCGACAATTGAGGTGACCATCTACAATTGGGATAACCATTGGTAGTGGCCTATGTGTTTCTAGAAATGATCAGAATAAGGAATTATAGATTAGATAAATGGTTAGGGAGGGATTTGAGTATGGTTTTGGTTAGAGATCGAAAGTTGGGAGATAAGTTTGATTAGGTCAGGAGGGTTATAAATGAAATAAACTAAATAAACAAGTACAAAGTTACCTATAACTTGCTAGATTGCTAATTGTGGAAAGTTGGAGTAATTTGGCTAGATTGATAGTAATTTGGACTTTAGAGCAACTTAGACAGAGGTTTGGGTCTCTATTTTTGATGCTTGATTTTTGAAGGAAAGCTAGATAATTATGTGCAAAAATATTTGATAGCTTAGACATGGATCCCTTTTCATCTCCTACTCTTCTTTTATAGAATTAAGTTGCTAATTGGGTAAGAGGAATCTTCCAATTAGATAGGAGGATAAATTTACTATTTATGATTATTTGTAGTTGGTTAGCATTACATAAGGTGGACATACTAATTTTTTCCATGATTATCACGTACATAGCTGGAAATGTTTTTAAATCAAGTTTAAGACCTGACTATTGATGGTTAGGCTAGCCATCGATGGTTAGGTTAACCACTAATGGTCAAGTATCTAAGGTAATTTGATCTAGAAAGGGTTATTTAAAAGTTTAAGTTAAATGTGTTAAGTTAGTTAGTGATCTTAGTTAACTAGGTGGTCAACTAGATTCAAGGTTGGGTAAGGGTCTAAGGCATTTCAACATCTAAAACTATCATGTGTAGTTTTTGAGTGTCTATAGGTAAGAATAGTAAATAAGGATAAACATTGGCTAAAACGTCTAATTTGGATTTTTAGTCACACATAATGTTGTTGATTCTAGATTCAACATATTTTTAGTTGTGGCATGATCAAATACTACTTAATATGCTCTTGATATGACCTCCATGTTTTTTTTTTAATTTGGGCTTGAGAGATGGTATCATCTAATTATGATATAGAATGGAATCTATACTAAGTCTATGTTTGATAATTTATTTATCAAGTAATGAAGAATTATTTTGCTCAGCTATTACAACCTCAAAGAGGTTTTCACTAGTAAAGTTATCTTGATTGTCTCATAGTATAAATTATGTTGGTTCATTTTTGTCCTAATATGTAACCCTCATCTAATATGAGGGCATTGTAATATAGTGGCACATTGTGTGTGAGTGAAGAGGATATTACAGTGGATGTATTGTAGGCTTTTTCTTTTATATATTAGACTAAATAAGATAAAAACTAGTTATTTTTGTGTGGATGTAGCCAATGTTGGGTGAACCACGTTAAATACATGTCTATATTATGTTTTGTTTTCTACATTTTATTTATGTTTTTTATTTCATTAATATTGATCTACATTCTATATTCCTAACACTAAATTAATAAATCAATAGGCCAAGAATGTCAATTTACTAGGTCATAATTTGACTAGGGTTGAATTCAAGCTAGGTTATAGGTGCATATAAATTAATACCCTAAATAAGAAAGCCTTACCACATTTTTGGGTAATTATATCCCATGCACTAATGAATTTGGGCATACATGTGATTTTTAGGCTTAAATTATATCATATGCTAAAAATTGATATAAATCCTAGTTTATACACAAAATTCACCAAAAATGAGTGTATACAATTTACCCCTATTTGATAATGCATTATACTTCACATGCAAAGTAACATCTTTTCAAATAATGCAAGATCCATTAAGCCAAAAGGTTCATTCCTTAAGGGGCAATCAATTGATCTTAGATGCCTCATTGAGGGAGTGAGAGACAAAATATAGTCATCAAATGTTCCATATAAATTAAGAAAATGACATGATATAGTGGAAATAAGGGTAGAACTAATGATTTACCCAAAGGTGGTTATAATTAATAATGGTGGCTAAGTCACTGATTTTCACAAAGGCAATTTTAATCAGTAATTAAGGGTAGGACACTTACTTTAGAAAAGGTGGTTATAATCATTAGTATAATGTGAGACACTAATTTGTCAAAAGGTGGTTATAATTAGTCATACATACATGTGACATGGTAGGGAGAATGGGTAAAAATAATGATTTTATCCAAAGGTGGTTATAATCATTAAAAAGGTCAAAAATAGAATGATTTGACCTCAAATAGTTTTAATCATTCACATGTTTAATAACATGATTTGAAACAAGTTTAACCCTTAAAAATAAAAATATTTCATTGATCAATCAAAAAATAATTGATCACATGTAGGAAAATTGGCAAGGGGAGCTTATGTGAAAAAATGTAAAATGAATTTATAGTGAGTTGGTAAAGAATAAAAACATATTTCTAGCCTACATGTGAGTACAAAGATGCATGTTTAAACTAACACACTATATATTTAGGAAAATGATGTTGCTCAATAGGTCTCAGAAGAGACCCAAAAACAATGTTTGGTATTGCATTTGATATATTCAAAGGCTCTATTTTAGTATTATGGATGTTTGTTTTCACTTTAAACATGTATGCTCTATTCATTTACTATTTTGCCATTTATATGAGATTATTCTCTTTTTTATATGCTTATGTTGTATGAATTATATATATGCTTATTCATAGATGCACATCGATATGAGCACATAATAAATCATATTTACTCATTGATTGAAGTTGTGTTTGGGATTTGGCTATTTTGATGATCTTAGAGAAGCACTATGCACTATATTGATCTGATAGTCTCTATTGGCCTAATGTTTGTTGTATCTTATGATATTATTCATCATAGTTATGAATAACTATAATAAAAATGTATACCCTAATCATGGATAACTTAGTTTAAATGCAAATATAAAAAATACTAGTTGTTAGAAGAGGTTGCTGAAGTATCAAAACATGCTAAGGATGAGGATAGATGTGATATAGTTCATATGCACATAATAGGTTATTATATAAAGACATAAATTTGGAAGATAAAAATATAGGAGGAATTAATTATCCTATGTTATTGAGGAATTAATAACAAAGAATATTATATATACTAAAATAATGCATTCAGAACAATTAGATAGGAAGTAACCAAAACATTACACATGAGAATACACATAAGGAACATATTAAGAAATCACATAGGCAACCATAACCAAATAATATGTAATGATCTCTTTTTAAATTATAACCCTTTTCTTAGTATAAACAAAAGTATACATAGACATTTTTAGTATATGACTATTCATATTCTTCTCATACTTGGTTCCAAAAGTGGAGTCTTTTAATATTCTAGCCTATTACAAGTCATGAAGATAAGACAAAAGAGACTTATACAATGACAAAATGAGTGCATAATGCAAGAATATAAGACAAATATCTTGTGAAGCTTTACAATCCATGTTCTTGTACCAACACTTTTCCACACTTATAATGTTGTCTCATCCTAAGACAACATCGCAATATCATCGAGAATGCACAAATGACTACAGGCTAAAGAAATGGTTGGACCAATAATATTCATAGTAATTACTCAAGATGTCATTTTCTATTTTCAACTCTTATGCACTACTTAGCCTCCCTTTTGGGTTTTAAACTAAGTAGTATACCAACCTACCACCCTTTATGGGTTTTCAATAGGCTAGAATAACCAAGTTGATATCTTTTATGGGTTTTCAACCAACTTAGCCTCACTTGTCTTACTAAGTCATCCTCAATACAAAATTTTAAGCAAATTTTTTAAAATTTATACTCTATGTAGTACTTAACTTGAATGTGGTGGCATAAATGTAGATGATGCTTGAACATTAGATTTCTTGGATTTGGATTGATTAGAATTACACTGCATAATTATCTGTTGGAACTCTGAAGGTGGCTTATATGCAAGAATATTGACTATTTGGGAAACTACATAGGTAAACAAAGTTAGATCCATTTTGTATGCATTCTAGTCCAGGATCACTTCTTAGAACAATCATAGTAGGGTGTGCAATAAAGAATGGAAGTTGATGATCTACTTGAGGTTTACATTATCAATTATGCTAAAGGCTATCTTGGTGTTCTCAATGCTTACCTAAATCTCTCCACTCAACTGATCGATATTATCTTCATGTCATTGAGCTTAGAGGCCATGAAAGTAACTATGCAAAAGATGAATCTACCAATTTAGAAGGTTATTTCACACATTATACCTAGATTTCAATGAGTCCCATAGGGATCCATCCTTCTCCTCCTTAGTTTCAGTATGACTTGACATGGTTGCTTTGGTGGTGGTAGCCTTTCCAAAGTCTATGATGGAGCTGACTAAGGTAGTATATAATTTTTACTTATAATATAGCAATCTACATACAACCTATTGAAATTAAAGTGTGGTAGTATCAAGAATTCCTTTATATTCCTCTAGTAGAGAGATGAAAGTAGTATCCTTAGTCTTGAAATATTTACCGATTATTCCCACTATGTAGAGTCTCTATGTTGCACACCAATCCTTTATTAATTCAAAGACAAGTGTCTTGAGTTTGTACTGGTTAGACATTACTTGGTCCCCAATTTGTCAATTGACTAACTCAGGACAAGTATCCTAGATAATTTTGGCATCTTTATGTAATTGAAATTTTAACTCAATGTTTTCAACCATGGATTTATTAATCTATTACTCTAGAGAGGCTTACTTATATGCAATAGAATCCTATAATACTATAATTCCCTCTAACTAGTTATTTAGTGGTAATATGGAAACATCTAATGATGCTTCCTTTTGAAGGGGTAATGATGATAATGTTCATATGGTGTTTTAAGTATTGGGTTAGTAAAAAGGTGGGGTGTTCAGAACCATAGTTGGAACATCCCATAGCCAGACATTTCCCAAAGACAAATCTAATTAAGGATTAGTTGGTATAGCTACAAATGTATCTTCTTCTTTCCCAGGCTACTACAATCCACTTGGTTATTGTATAGGGACCTATTGTTGTTGTACTAAAGTATCTTTGATAGCCTTTAGTTGTTATGAAGCATTTTTATCCTATTTTATCTTTCCTTCTTCCATTTCTTTCTTGTTGAGATCATCCTATGAAGATTTATTTTTCTCTTATTCTTCCTCCTATAGCTTCTATGCACACTCTTATTCCTTCTTTAGTCCCTCAAGCATAGTAGCCTTGTCTTTTTTGACATATGCCCATACCATTAGTTTAGCCTATGCCTTGGTTGCACTTGCTTATTGTTCCTATGATTAACCCTACTATTTTTTTAAGGATTCATATTCTTCTTCTTTCTTCTTATTTATAGCTTCATTGACATGCTATTGTACAAGAGTGGTATCCTTTAGTTCCTTATTTACTTACATCACTACATTTTATTGTTTCTTATCTTCTTCTTCCTTAGCTTTAGTAGTGAGAATAGCCTCTTTTTTATTCTATTCTTCATCCATCTTCTTCTAGTGCACCTCCTACACTTAATTTGATTCATTATCTATTTCTTGCACCTTGAGAGTGTTTTATAGATTAGCCTCTACATGTTGGGCCATTTGTGTGGCTTTGCATTCTTAAATTTGATGACTTTATTATTAAACTTGATATTATTAGGCCTACTCATTTTGGTAATTTTTTCTTCTTATCTGATTCATCATTATATTATATGAGCTACTTCTACCCATGATGCCTATTGTTTTTCCATTGTAGGCTAGTCTAGCATGAGATCTTTGACCTCTAGGAATTATTCTGAAGGTGGTAATTCATCTAAATAGACTATAGAGATGGATATAGATATTTTATTTTACCCTAATGTAACTAACCTATGTTTGGGTAGTAGTGAAGTTGAAGAAGGATAAGGCTACACTTCTTACACCATGGTTGTTCTAAAAAATGTGTATTCTTCTAGAGTAGGAAAAACCAAAGCCTTTCATTGAGTTCTAGGTCTATGTACTAGAGACTCTTTTGGATTTGATGATAGTGGTGAAAAGACATAGATGACTAAAAAATTGGTGGAAGTTTTTTTTTCAAAGAAGTTGACCCATCTCTATATTTGTTTAGACTCTTCATGCACAATGTCAATAATAATAGAAGTAGAGCATGGTGGTAATTCTACCCAAATACTTGTAAGGACCTTATTATACACTTTCACCATGTGTACTACCTTTTATAAGGACTCATTATCCTCCTCCTTATCATAGAAGTCACCTTCTACATCTGTGACCATCACCTAGTAGACATCCTACTCATCCATTCCCATCTAAGGTAGGTCACATGATCTTGTAATATGAGGCACCTTGGGGTCATCTAGATAGCTTTTAGTGCTCCTCATTTTTCACTTTAAAGGAGGTGATGGTGGTTGTTATTCGGTGGTGGTCTTGAAATTTACTTTCTATAATTGTGAGGTTGTGGCTTCTCATTATTGCTGCACTAAAAGGACTACTATGATAGGTGGTATAAATTAGAGTGGTGTCCCATGCTTGACTACATATGATTTTTGCCTAGTAACTTTGTCCTATGCCATGACCATTTTAACAAAATATGGCATGGGTCCAAATGATGACTTAGGCATTTCATGGATGTGAATAAAAACACCTTTCAGGAGTAAATTGATAACATGTTGTACTAAGTACTACATGAGATATGATGGACTTTAGATGTGTAACAATTATCTCTAAACACTCCTCTCACTATGTATTGAATTTTCCCTCATGTGGTAGGGAACCACGCTCAAGTTTCCATATGAAATTATGATATTGATGCATTGGCCAGTAGTCGATGTCAGGGTGTACCTCTCCTTTATGGGACTTATATTAGGTGAAACACAATAGAAAAATGAGAAATTGGTATTAAAATATCTAATTAGAAGTGGTGTAGAACTTGTTAGTGTTTGTAATTATCCCTTGTCTAAAATATTATGGCCAATTCAATTGTTAATTATGGTGGATAATGTGATGGTAAATATCCACCACTCCTTTAGGAATTTACTTCATAGACTTAGTAGTCTACTAGAATATCTGTGTGATCCACTCTACCAAGATATGCACTAGTTCATCTTGGATTTATTTAATTGGGATTCCTATAGACCCCTAGACATATAAGTCTCTAACCTTTTGAAGGATAAGATGCATTATTGTCTTGTATGGAGAAAGAGAATCACCTTACATATACATGCCTAATGATTAGTCCATTACTTTAATGTTGATGACTATAGTGGTCTCAGGGCTAATGTAAATGTTGCTATCATTGTAGTGACTAATCAAGATTTACATAATCTCTACATAATCACCAAAGGTGGGAATGCAAAGTAGGTGATCAAAATCTATGTTATAGAATCCATGTGGGTATACAAGAGTAAGTGGTTGTGCATCATTGATAAGATCTAATCAAAAGAGTTTATATTCTATCACTCAAAGATAATCAAACAACTCTAGATCAATGTATTTTATATATCATAGTACAAGGTAGATGCCCATTGTTTCCTTATAATCATCTATCAAGTTCCTGATGAGTTTTGAATGATATACGATATCTAATATACTCAAATTGAAAAACTTTTTGCTTTTTATGTAGTAGAAATTAGCTCAGCTCTAAAAATTTAGATCATAAAATGTTTAGAAGAATGAAACATAGACTTGGTTAATAACCTTGTGCCTTTATAGATTTCATGCTTGTTGGTTTCTATGTAAATACCACATTGGGATATCCCTTTGATATTAATGTGAATGTTGATGTGGAAAATATTATCCAATCTAGCATTTAATGTAGTTAGTCATTGACACATACATTGAGATCTGTCATTATAATTTTTTTTTATCCATACTAAATTAAAAATGGATGTTGTTGACCAACCGCTAATTTTATGAATATTAAATCAATTGAACATTGGACTTGGCATTAACTTTTTGGGGAAAAATGTTATAAGGTTGAAATCTTAGATGATGTGTCTTTTCCATACATTTCTTGGACTTGATTACTTAATTTTGATCTTAATGATAGTAATAATGTTGATCCTAAGTTATTCTATGCATGGTTGACACACACGGTTCAAAAATCTTGGTGAAGAGATTATCTACAAAAACACACATGCACACAGAAAAGGAAATACATAATAAAACATATAGAATGGGAAATCTTAATCTACTTGGTGCTACTCAACACCCACTAATTTAGAAAAAAGAGATCAATTAAGATTATTTGTGGTAGGGCTTAAGCTTATAGCCATTACCCACCCTGGAAAAATGGTTCCTTGATATGATCCTTTTGTATAATATAAGCCACTTTCCACCTAATCTATAATTTACCTGAGAATGCTCTAAATTGACTATCATATAATAAAATTGGTTGATCTTTGTGAAATTCCTTATGTCATAGGTTCTTATCATGCCATGTTTTTTAGCTTTACTTATGAACTTCCCATGTCTAAGATGTTTTGCATCGATACTCATCCATCCTATTCAATTAAAGAATCTTTTTTGTGTTAGACTCATGATCCCCTAGTCTCATAACCATTGTAATTTGTAGACTAGGTACCAAGTATTCCATTAGAATTATTGATTTAATCCCATAGACCAACTGAAATAGAGTAAAACTTGTAGCCATCTTATAGTGTATTCAATAGGCCCAAAGAATTGAAGGAATATGATCTTCCTAATCATCCCTCTTGACATCATAAATATTTATCAACATATTTCCCAACACATTATTAGAAGTCTTAGCTTGGCCATTATCTTATTTATGGTAAATAGTAATTTTATGATGGGATATCATGAATTATTCAGTAAGAACTTTGATGTTATTGTTCAAGAAGTGTGTCCCTTGATAACTGATGAGTTTAATGGGGCATCCAAATTGTGTGATAATATTCTCATAAAGAAACTTTTCTACATCCTTTGATCCATAGGTGGGTGTCACAACAACCTCAACCCATTTGGTTAGTAATATGTCATAGTGATAATATACCATGCTTTATTGCATTTACTTAGAGGATTGATTTGTCCTAAAAAAATCATGCCCTAATAATCAAAAGGTTGTTTAGCTAATAAAGGATGCAAAGGCATTTTATACTTTTGGTGTGGCTTACACATTCATTAACACACATCATAGTAATTTGATACTTTATGTGCATCCTGAAAAAGGTTTGGCCACCATAACCCACTCTATAAAAATTTCTATGTAGTAGCTTCTCTGGTAAAATGACCCCCTACTATTCCATGGTGTGCTTATTATAAGAGTTGTGTGTGTTCATGTTTTATAACTACCCTTTGTATTACTTCACCTTCCCCAAATGATATAAGATCCCATTTATAATAGTATATGAAAAGGCTCTAGTAATAAATTGATGATTGTCTATTTCTTGGTAGTGCATAGGGAATACTCCTTATTCTATGAAATTAGTAATTGCCTTAAAATTCTTAGTTATCATGTAAACTCAAAATAGATGGAAATAAGGATAATTTTTAGATATTTCTTTTGGTTCTTCCCCATTTATGATGTGATTGAGATGTTATAGTATAACATTTTATCTACTTGGCTTGATGTTGATGTGAAAATGAAATTATTGAAAAAACATCAACCATCTTGAAATGCATCCTCTATGTATAGGCTTATTGACTAGGTAGTGCAGAGCTTGATGATTTGTGAAAAATTCAAATTGTATCATAAGAAGATAAAATCAAAATTTATATAGTGAAAACACTATAACTAGTACTTATCTTTTAGTTATCATGTAATTCTCTTCTATATCATACAATTTTTTGCTTGTAAAATAGATGGGGTGGTCCAATCTACCTTCTCTTGGCTATGCAAGTACAACATAGATTATGATACTAGAAACACCAACATGTATATAAAATGGCTTAATCCATTTTGTAAATATGAGAATATGTGCAGTGACCAATCTCTACTTTAGTTCTATGAAATCTACCTGACACATGGAAGTCCAAATAAACTTCATACTTTTGCATAACAAATATTCTAATGGATATGAAATGGATGCATATACCTTGATAAAATTTCAATAGTACCCTATATTGCCAAAAAGGATCACACTTCCATGGAGCTAACTGGTGGAGGCATACTAGGAATGACTATAATTTTGGTATGGTCCACCAAAATCCCTTCACCATACACCACATGACCTAGTAGGACACCAAAATGTGTAAATAATTTTTTTTTTAATTTAGGATAATGCACAAAACTCATTAACAATATAAAATGAGGTGCATCTTGGAAAAGTGTTGTTTAAACAAAGAGAAGACCACCCAATCATCTAGATATACTTCTAGGAGGTCATGAATGAAATCCTTAAAGGTAGTCACCACTACTCTAGAAAAAAATACATGTGCATTTTTGAGGCCAAAAGGAATTACCTTATATGCAAAGGATGCTCATTCTATGGAAAAATTTGTTTTATCTTTTTCTTCTTCTTTGATGCATATTTGATGATAGCCACTGAAGGCATCCATGAAAGAGTAAACTTCATTACATATGACATATTCCAAAACTTTATCTATCAAGGGAATAAGAAATTAGTCATTCACACATACATCATTCAAAATTCAATAATCACCACATACTCTAATTTACCATTTTTTCTTAGGATGAAATACCATGGGACTAACCAAATCTTCCTTCTTGATGGGATATACTAGACCTTCTTCCTACATTCTATCCAATTCAACCTTCAATTTCAACTTCATGTTTGGATTTAACTTAGAAGACCTTTTATTTATGGGTCATGTGCACTCTTTATGTTAAATATTCATTTCAATTTGAGAGGAATCTACTCCTTTAACTTCTAAATTTTTTGTGGGAAACATATCTTGATAATCCCATAGGATTTGCATAGCTTTTGAAACTTTAGATTTAGTCCAATAGTCACCTATATGTGCTAGTTTAAGAATCTCCTCACTTCCAATATTTTCCACATAAATTTTAATGGTTTGTTGATAAATCTTATGATTTTCCACAATAATATATTCTTTTATCTTTCTCTTCCCTTCTTACTCTATAATCTATATATTGAACAATATTTCTTCTTGACTGGATTCTGCAACTAGATCCTTTAGTGGTTCTACTAGGTGTTCAAGTTCAAACAAGTTAGTTATATCAATATCATCATTAGTATATGAATATTTTATTTATTCATCTTCATTCTATATTTGGTGGCACAACTACATAAAATATTTTTCTTCCATATTGGTAGATTTATATATTTGTAATGTTATATTTAGATCATAGGATATGTTCTTCTATGCAGTAGACTCTAACATGGTGCTTTAATATTCATCACACACATGGTATATGAAATGTTTGATTCTTAGTAGTATTATGAACCATAAGATTCTTATCTTCGAACACAAAATTCTTTATGAATTCTATCTACACTTGTACCCAATTCTTTATCTCCCTCCTACATTCTTGATTCATATATCAAGATGATGGTAAAGGGGAAAGTGTATAATGAAAGATATGAACCCAATACTTAGGTTCCACACATTCTTCAATCCAAACCTCAACACATTTGTGAATATGGATTGTAGAGAACTCGCCTTGCTAAAATTAATGCCAATTACTTCTAATGACTTCTATTAGTTAAAATCTACTAGTCATAAGTTCACACACATCATCTTAACTGAGATGATAATCTCTATGAAATTTCCACCATATCACTATAAATCCCTTCAAAGCCTTAAGTCATTGACCAATTTAATTATTGTAGGCACATGAACTTATACGGGTAGAATGAATTGATTGATATCCTCAGTTGCATAGTATGAAGGAAGTTGTCTTTTCATGGTAAAGAACATTCTCATAGGCTGAAGTTCATAATCACCACAATCCCAATTGAGTAGATACATATCTAAGTCTCCATTTATAGATGAATTTAATTCCCAAGGCAAGGTGTCTTTTTGGGTTAGCTCTATATAATCTTTCATATGATCATTTGCTTGATAAATAAAATCAACCTATGAGTGAGTAAGGGATTTAGTAGACATAAATGCATAATCTTCTATGAAAAATTGAGGTTCTAATGGCTAAGTAACTATGGGTTTGGGCTTACAATACTCATATGTCTTCAACTATTGAGTGACTAAAAACTACATTTGAAGTTTAGTATACTCATACAAGAAATTACACTCAACTGTGTGTAGAGATTTTAGGTTTTCTTTAGAATTTAACTTCATCCAATTGGTTTGTTGTGTGACATAAGGAGAGTATATTTTAGATAGAATTATTTATGTTATTTGTACTTTATATATAGGAATTACTATAATTTTATCTCCCTGAAGTACCTCTAACTGAATTTACATAGTATTGATAGTCATATGACCATCAGATGCCCATTTCTTACCAATCAATGTAGGGTAATGAGTTGATGTTTTCTTCATATCATTTAATTGAAATTTCCCTCATAAAATCAATTTTGTGACTTTAATCTCAATGTCTTCTAATTGGAAAATGGGTTCAACTCTTTCATAGTTTTCTAAGCTCATAGTCACTAGGTTGTAACTGAGAACTTGCCATCCAATTGCATCCCATATAGACCTAGGGATCATGTTGATCGTGCTAAAAGAATAAAAGAAAACATTTGGAACTTCATATATTATAATTTTAATGTCGATTCATGCATCTAAATCCCATGGATATTTTTTTTACATACCAAACAAGTTTTTTTGTCTTTTATTTCCCTCATTGTGCACAATCCAATAAATTATGTAACAAGTTTATTTTGTTTTGAGAAATGTCTTCATTCCACAGTGTACTTAACAAATTTAATAAATATGTCAATGTAGTAAAAAATCCATTTTGGTGCATAATGCACATAATATGACCATATATTTTGACATCTGTTGTTGTAGCATCTCCTTTAATAATATCTTTGTATTGAATATTTTTCAACATTCATATATATTAATACATGAGACCATTTTATACAATTGAGTCTAGGTATTTATCCTATTTTTAATTTTATATTCCCTAGTCCTAAGGCATTCCATGAGGAGGTGATCCTCTTTTTTCATTTTGGTGTCTTATGATGGTATTCATAAATGCATCCTCCTTAGGATGCACATTTACTAGGTTAACATTCCTAACAACCTTTTAATTTCTATACTTTTATAAAATAGGATAGTATTTTATCTTGTGTTGTTTATATATCCTGTAATATGCACAATAAGATTATCTTTGGGGATTCTAAAAAACGAATTACATTGTAAATAATTATAATCTCTACATAAGTAACATTGTAAAGGAGGGCACTGATAATTATTTACTTTACCACCTTGGTAACCCCTTCTATATCCACCCTTAGATCCTCCTCTATTTAACCAATAACCTTATATAGAACCTCCCTATTGTTACATTGTATTCCAGTGCTGATGCTACTAGGTATTATCTCTAATTCCTAATTATTATTGCATAATTGGTAGAGTCTAATTAGTTTGTTATTTCTACGTCATTGTTGAATTCCAAAGGACTGAGTATTGCTATTATGGTGATAGTGGTGTCCAACTTAGTAATGGAGGGGTCCATTTACCTAGACATTGAAGATGGTATTGAGGTGAACTAGAAATCCACTATGGACCTGCTTGGTTTGCATAACCCTTATCAACCTCTAGGCTTGGAAATTTATCCTTCAATGAGGACACCTGTTATGCATCAATGATGAATACATTATTTATGATGTCTTATTTGAGTTCCTATAAATCCCTAAAATTCTTTTCATCATGATTATGCCATTTATAAAAATTATAATACACACTTTGTGGAATTTTTACATAATATTTTAGGAGATGAAACTATGTTTTTTGCATGCCCTATTACTCTACATATTTTTAAAAACTCTATCTTGATCTTAGGACAATCATTCCTATGATGTCCTTCCTTCCTGCACTTCATGTACCATAGATATATTTTAGATCTATCTACTTCATGATATTATTCCATACTCTTCATGAAATCTTGAAATGTATTTTAAATATTATAACCCATTATGGGAGCTTCCCCATAATCTTCAATTTGCTCCACCCAAAGATAAATAACTCTAGTATATGCCTTAGTAGCATATTGGGTCTGCACTATAGCAAACCTGATTTTAAAATGTAGTGTTTCGACAAATAATGAAACTTTATATTTACCCTTTAAAGAAAACTCCAACTTATTCATAACATTTGAGAGCCTATAGTTATAATCATAGACTAATTCTCCTAACTTCTACCTAATCTCCTTTAGGTTTTGAATAGTCTGACTTGTACATTTCTTGATTTCAAATTATGTAATGAATCACTCTTTAACCTACTATATATTTACCCAAGAGATATCTCTATTATATATAAATTCAAGGGATATTCCATTTACTACCCTATCAATTCACACTTATTAATACCCTCATTAGTAATACCCTTAGCTTGCCATCTTATCTCATATGTTAGTAAGTACTTCTCAAGGTCCACAGACCCATCATATGTTTCCATGTTGATAAATGATCCTAAAGTGTCCATATTATAAAATTTTATCAAAATGATCTATTGTATAGATATTATAGTGGGAGGTTGTGATATGTACAATCTTGCGTATGCACTAAGAAGATTTTCCTATGCACTAGGTGAGTTTGTCTATGTAATCTGCTTTTTTGTATTTCCTAATTTTCTCTACTTGGTTTTAACAAACCCTATGGTCTTCAAAGCCTTATGAATTAAATTTGCTTCAATTATAGTACCCCATAGATACACTTTTTATAAAAAAGGAAATTCTCAACTACTATTTGCCTATCCTTCTAGGTGAAAACATTTATTGGAATATAATGAATTGGGTTATGAGATGTGTGCTCTTCTAGTGAATGATTCTTTTCTATGACTTCTTCTAGTCTTGAACCTAAAATGATACTTCATGTCTTTATTCTGATAATACCCATTCTTTTATATGAACACTACATTTATCATCTAACTGATCTACCTCTACATTATTCTTATCTTTATCTTCAAACATCTCTTCTTCCTCTCACTCTTCATCACTTATTTATTTATATTGACATTCATCTTCTTATTTCATCTAGTCTTTATTCATCCTTAATTATTCATATCTTTATTCTCATTCATCACATCTTCCTACTCATTATTCATCTATTTTACTCCTACTCTTAACTCTACTCGTAGCTACCTAGGTATTTTTCTATTTACTCCATCTATTCTATTATCACAACTCATGTTCTAAATCCAAACTCTTATTTTAATTTATCTTCCCTCATGTTTCAATTATAGATTCAAGTTCAAGCCTTATCTACTCATCTAATCATAATTATCTATCATGTCACACACACCCCCATATGCCCAAAGTGACTACTCCATATTGGTTGGAGTAGTCACCATGGCCTTGTCCACAACCAACATCTTCATAAGGATAGGTAGTCACATCAAAAAAATTACTCAAATTCCTCTAACAAACAATTCCTTCATAGATATAAAAGCTATGTATCCTTGTACTACAAACTCAATTATATATCTATCTATTACAGTATCAACCCAATGATTTATCACTCTTATTGAGTTGGTTTTGAATCTCTACAACCTATATATATTTTCTTCAATCTAAATTATAGTTTATTACATCCTTGGGTTAAATAAATAATATTCCATTTGTGATAACTAGTTAGTAATAATTTTAGTAAATTTCACTAGAAAATTTTGTAAATCTCTCCATAAATATGTTATAAAATGATCTCCTGAATAGTAATACTAGTCCTTTTTGATTCTTTTTCTTCAAAATTACATATATTTTCATCCAACCATATCTCAATATCTCACTTCCCTGGAAAACATCTTAGCATAATTCCCTCCAAAAGGAATTCCACATTCATTTCAACATTATTGGGAGAGATTTATGAAGCATTAGAACATGCTAAGGATGAGGATAGTTGTGATATACTTCATGTGCATAGAATAGTTTATTATATAAATACAAGAATTTTGATGATAGGAACATAAGAAGCATTAATTATCCTATGTTATTAAATAATTAATAATAAACAATATTACATTGACTAAAATAATGCATTCAAAATAGTTAGACATAAAGTAACCAAAACATTACACATGAGAATGCACATATGGAACATAATAAGAAATCATATAGGTAATCATAACGAGAATGCACATATGGAACATGACAACATGAGTGCATAATGATTGAATATTAGACAAATATCTAATGTAAATTTAAAATCTATGTTCTTCTACCAACACTAAGAATAAGATATGAATAATCAAATCCCAAATGTAAATATAAGACAAATAAAATAAGTGTAGTACTAAATACAGACATTCACAACCTAAATACAAGATATGGATAATCAAGACTAAAGTGTAAATAAAATATAATATAACTATGACAATCAAGAAAGGTACAAAAAGGAAAAAAAGAAACAATCAAATAAAAACTAATAAACAAGAATGAAACAAACAAACCAAACAAAAAATAAACAAACATAATACCCTAAACAATCAAAACAAACCAAAAAAAAAACTATACAAAGAAAATAAGCAAACAAATAAATTAATAAATTATGAAAACAAGACTAGGACACACAAAGACAAATAAACAAAATAATCTAGAATAAATGGTAATATATAAACAATATTAGTAAAAAATAAAATATAAGAAAAAAAAATTATTCGTGCAAGTGTAATAGAGGTGTTACGCTTGGTGACAATGTTTCCCTTGGTGAGATAGTAATGACATAGGTATAAAAACACAATAAAAAATGACACAAAGTTCACCCAAGGATATAGGGAAATAATGACAATGGGTACGATGCAAAATGATTGCCCCTAGGTTATAGGAGATAATGATACAAACAAACATAATGGGGGGAATATAAAAAATAGGAAGGGGTAACTAAGATAACTTTAGATTCACTAGGGAAGTGGATGTTGCCAACATAGTCCCATGCACACTAGGTCCAACATCAAATTCAGTCCAAATGTAGTTCTCCTAGGATATGATATAGAAGAGTATGTTGATAAAAAAACATGATTGACTTGTAAAGGAAAATTTGAATGATATCATAAAATGGTGAGCTCTTAGGAAAGATGGGGATGATGTTCACATTTATGAAATCATTAACACAAATAAATCTCACAATCATGAGATCATGGTTTAGGCTAAAACAACACTAAAATATAAGAAATGAGTATCCACTAATGACCTGAATTGATAATTCATAGTGTTTACTAAATCTATGTCTTGGAATGAGAATGAGATTGAAAAGACGTGAGAGAATTGGCTCAAGTTTCTTACAAAATGGAAATATCATTATCTAAGATTACTTGTAAAATGGTGAGAGTGTTGGATAATGTTTCTCACAAAATGATGAGAGCATTGGCTAAGGTTGCTCATAAAATGGCAAGAGCATTGGCTAAGGTTGCTCACAAAATGGTGAAAGTTTAATAAAAAGATAATAATGGGGAAATTAAAGGATAAGTGACTACTAGTGAAACAACTACAAGACCCTAAATATTTAAGGCCAATAAGTGGTTGTCAATAAGTGATGGTGGTAGTGGTTGAGCTAACTTAAGATACCCCATGTATCCAAGTGCTACCTAAATAGTCCATGTAAACCTCAAGTCAATGTAGTTATCCTTAAAATGGGAGGCAAAAGGCCAAGGGTGTCTAGAAATGAAGCCAAATAGGTAATAAATTTCACCCTATGAAATTTTTATGGCTTCATATTTTTTAGAGAAATTCTAATATAATTTTCATGATTTTGTGATTTTTTGGATTTTCTAAGGTCTTTTGAAATGTTTAGAGTGTTTTTGGAAATTAATAGGAATCTCAACTAAATGGAGAATTGTGAGACACATAATATTCTAGATCTTAAATTGGTGAGTGTGGCTTAGGTTTCTCTGAAAATATGAGAGATTTTAAACTTAAATTTCATAGAAATTGGTGAGAGTGTTCAAACAAAGGTACTTAGACTAACCTCAAAAAACACTGAACACTGCCTATATAGTCCAAATGAACCTCAAGCCACTATAGTTATACCTACAATAGTGAAAGAAGTGAAAAATGTTTCTAATGTTTTGGGTTTTTGATATCTCAACTTAATATTATGAGATACAAATTACCTAACTTGTAAAACAACAAGTGTGTTACTTAAAAATGATCAAAAATTGTAAGAGCTTGGTAAAGGGGTGACTGAGTAGACATTAATGTAAATTGAGTGTTTCTTACATATTCACTAAAGACCTCAAGTAAATGTAATTTCTCCTTGCATGGAGGAATGTTTAGAAATGTTTAAAATTTTTTGTGTTTTTTTAATCGCAAATCAATAGAGAATTATGAGTATTTATATTGAACATAAGATTGCAATAGGGGGAGATTAGTATGGTGTTAGTGAATGAAATCAAATATAAATGAAGACCATGCTAAGCTAACACCCTAAGCTTATCTCAAGGGGAGAGTATATTAAAAAAACCAAATAAGGAAAAAAATTAGAATGCAAAGACAAAGAAATATTTCACCTTCCTTCGATGCTCCAAATAGCTTGTTAAAGTGGGTTGCTTAACTTTTTACTTCAAAAGGTTTGTTGCAATGGAGCTTGGTTATCATCCAGTTTCTCTTAGCACCATGTGGCTTATGGATTTGCCTTGGCTGAATAATTTGTAATTATAACACTAATTGCATAGTTTTTGGAATCAATTTAACATTATAATTGTGCACCAAGATAGCTTAAAAATGATGTTCATGGCTCTTTTATTTATAGATTTTCAAAATGGTTCAAGATTAACCATGACCATCCAAATATCAATATTGAGATGTGTGGCCATGAATAAATCCAATTATGTATTTAAATTTATAAATATCCCCCATAAATATTTGGGATAAAGGGGCATTTAAGAGGAATAGAGGGTCTTAATGAGGCATGGGGTGGCTTAAAATTAATAATTCATGCAGTTATGCCTTAGGGATGCTTTCCTAAGAAATGATGTCATTTGGTGATGTAGATATTTAATTTTTATTTATAAAATAAATATTTGAAAATATCCAAGGATTTATTAATTAGTCTCATGATTTGAATTTATTAGATTTTAAACATGAATAGGCAATGTTGATGCAAATTTTGGCCCTTGGTACACAAATTAATCAAATTGGTCAAAATGTCTTGTTATTGGCTCAAAATTTGAAGGGATTGGAATTGGAAGTTGACTTTAGATGAATTGGAACCATATTCGCATTTAGGATGTTTCCAACACAAAATAAAAAAGACACATTTCTCATGTAATAAATTTGATAGAAAAGAGTCATCCAGACCACCTAGGTGTAAAAATGTCATTTTGACTCAAAATGATTTGATCAAAGTTAGATGATTCATAAATTGAATTACCCCATTTGATGATACCCTATAAAAAATTGACACATGAATATAATAATTTCAACTCTTTTATTGCATTTTAATGTTTTTAAACCAAATTGTGCACTTTGGTAGAAATTGGTCAAAAGCCTAGTTGAATGTTATCAATGGCCAGTTTTAGGTGTATATAGTTTGACCCTATTTGGGAAGTTTTTTAAAACCATATTAATATAAATTTATTCTCCAATAATGATAAATGGCCTATATGCCAAAAATAAGATGATGGTTGAATAAAAATATCTAAAGAGTGTTTGGGAAGCCTATGATGATACCCCCTAGAAGGAGTGGCCATCACATATGTGGATAGACAATCCCTAAAAAATAAACAAGAATAAATTTGGAATTAACCTATCATTGAGATTAATCCAAATTAGAAAATTATTTCATGTATTCATTTAAAAAGTACTAATTTGTCCAAACATAGTTATAATTAGGAATAAAAGTCAAAATAATGATTTACCCATAGGTGGTTATAATCATTAAGATGGCATGGATTGCATAAAGATGATGTTTTATATGGTTTTTCCATAGGTAAAGTATATTATCAATCATAACACAAGGATATAACCTAGAATACAAATTAAAGATGAGTGGGTGTAAATGTAGAATTATGGTCTAATGACTAAAGAAGACATAAATAATTAGGCATACGAGGATGTAAAGTGATGAAAGATATGGATAAAAGAGTTAGATTTATCATTAGAAAAGATTAAATTTTACATACCAATGATGAAATGCTTTTCCTTATTATCAATAATATAACTAGAATGGTTTATGGGTTGATTTGATCAAGATGTGATGGGAAGATTTACCAAGGTGCCAACAAGAAATTTTAGTGGTTCCATTGATTGTATACCTTCTTGTAGCTAATATTTGTTATAGCACATGATGGTATGCATCATGATATAACACCATGATGAGTATCCCAAAATATACGTAAGGACTGCCTCCTGATCTAATAGATAATTGAAAATAATACACCAATAATAAAAACCATAATGATAATGTTGACATATAAATATGGATGAAATCAAGAATAATGTGATTGAGGAATCACCTAATGAATGAATATAAATTTAGTGAGGAAATAGTACTAAAATAAAATAAATATGCAAGTGAATAAATAAAGAAATAAATGTAAATCACATAAAAAAATAACTTGAAATAAACAAACAAACAAAAAGCCTAAAAATAAAAGCAAAAGAAATAATCTTAAAAATGACCATGCCCTAGTAAGGTAGAACAAGGATAACTGACTAGGCTTAGAAAAGATAAATGTTTTTGTCATTTTTAGGTATCTTAACTCATTATAGAATGACAAGATACCTACTTGAAAAATGATGAGAGCATTGGCTTAAGTTGATCACAAAACAGTGAGAGCATATAGAAAAAAAGAGACTGAGGTAATCTCAACATAAATTGAGAATGGACCACATAGTCCTGAAATAACCTCAGGTTAAATTAATTTCATCTACAAAAAAGGCAGGAAAAAACCAACTAAGTCGCAACAAGTTCTCAAATCTAGCAAATGGCTAGTCAAATGAAAATAGTAATGTCAAGGTGATGCAGCAATGCATGATAAAAAATGTTGCCCCTAGTATTCCCATAGGTGGTTATAACTAGCATATAATAGATTAGATCAATGATAATAATTTTCTCATAGATGGATATAATTAGTATCAAGACTGGTGAACACTAATTTGCCCTAGCATGTAACATAATCAGGCTCACAAAAACAAACTTGATATAGGAGGGAAAATGAAAGATATCTTACCATATCAACTATCACACTACTTTGATAGAATTTTATTCAAACACATAATTGATTGATTAATGAAACTTGATCAAAATGCCCTCATAAAAGGTGTGGGAAGAACTAAATGAACCAAGATCAAAATAGGATTGGGTAAGTTAACTTAAAATAGGTTGTGGTTTAGATAGGTATGGTATGGTAAAATCAAATGTTCTTGCTTAGGATAATGCTAGGTTTTGATAGATTAGATAAAATGTAATAATTTTTCCTCCAAGTAATGGGGTGAATGTCTAGGATATGCAACAATGATAAAAAGTAAATGTAATAATGGCAATGGCATGGAAATTTTAAATGGTATGGTACATATTTTTGGCTTAGGTGATTGTTTTTAGTATATGATTTTGTTATCCCTACTAATGTGGAAATGCACATCTTGATCATAAAAATGATAAAAATAGAATAATAAATCATTCTAATTACTAATCCACACCTCACTTGAATAGATTCTTTGTCAATAACTAGTTTTAGATTTAGATGCAAATAATGTTGTTATGATCTTCATTGGTCATTGATTCTATTTATTTCAAACACAGAGATAAGGTATCTTTGTAGCATTTGTAAATGAAAGTGTGGCCATGGATAGTAAATAAGGATAAATGTTGGATGATAGGTTTGTTTTAGAAATGGAATGATGAAGGATAACGAAATGTGTAATAGTAGGGAAACAAATAAAAATCAAGATTTTTAAGCACACACAATGTTACTAATTTTGGATTTGACATAACTTTGGATGTGGTGGGGCTAAAGACCTCTAAATTTTCTCTTGATAGGACCACCAAATATTTTAATTATTTGGGCCTGAGAGTAGCTATCATTTGATTGTGTTGTATATTCAAAGCTATTTTGATTTTTTATTTGATAATGTCTTCATCAAGAAGTGAATAAATTTTGTGCTCAGCTATTGGCACCTTGATGAGGATTCTACCAATGATGTTTTATTACTTATCCCATAGTGCCTTTGAGAAGGTTTCACTAATGAACATTAGATTTTGACTTTGGTTGTCTTATAGATATTTTGAAAAAGTTTCACTAGAAGATGTTGAGTTTGAACTTTGATTGTCATCTAGCACCTCTAAAAAGGTTTCACTAGGAGATGGTTCTTCTTCTACATGAATGTGGTCTTGACCTCCTTGATTTATTTAACTTTTATGTTACCACAGATTTATATTAGTAAGGTATGATTTTGTCAATCCCAATCAACATTTATGGGAGGTAGAATGTCAATGATATGGCTATGTTGGTTAATGGTAATGGCATGTGGAATGGGAAGAGGTAACATAATCCTCATAAAAGATACTAAGAAAAATTGTGTTAAAGTTGAAGTACTCATCCTCAAAAAATTTAGAAGGATCATAAATGTATTCAAATTGATATATGAACATGTAACTAGTGTTGTCACAACCATGAATGTATTCTAATTCTAAAGCTAATTTTGACTTAATGGACTTTAAATCCAATGTTGAGATTGATGTTGATTCTACTTCTAATGCTAAATATTATATTGGTCTAAGAATAGAACCTAATGCTAAATTTGATTCTTCATTTGATTGGTACTCTATTATAATGATGTCTTATTGAATGTTTTGTATTAGATAAGTAATGGCCTATGATGGCATGGAGGGTTCCATGGAGACTCATTTGTCAAAGTAAGACTCCTCAATAGTGAGAAAGAGGTCAAGAGACAAATCCTTAGAAACTAACTTGTTAAAGGGAGGATCTTGAAAAATAGGCATATGGTCAAGGTAGTGATTTTCCCAAAGGAAGTTGTAATCATTAAGAAGTGACTCAGCAAAGACTAGGTCATTAGAGTGAGACTCTATGATAATTAGTATAGGATCAATAGGTAATTCATCATTGGTTAACTTATCACAAGTGGTTATTTAAATAAAAACATCTTAGATTGGTTTGTTTTCTTGGCCTCAGTTTCCAATGAGTTGGAAAATACTAGTTTTAAACACAACTTTATCTTTGAATGATTGGCTTGATTGAGATTTGTATGGGATTGGTACTAGACAAAGAATGGATTATATTATATAATGTTAGGGCATTATAGAACATGATTACTCACATGATAAAAAATTATTAAGTCCTAAAATGGTAACAATAGGGTGGTATGGAGTGTGGTTGTTCACATAAGTAACACGGAGCTTGGTTGATTGTACATGCTAAAAGAGGAGGTCTTGGTATGGAATTGGTATGAGGTTGTGGTGCTGTAATATAAAGGGTAAAACATGGTGGAGTTTGATTACTTGCATAAGCCAAAGCATCCAAGTATTATTCATAAACCATATCATCCTAGTTGGTAAATTGATTTGTATTTTGTGGATTTTGATTATGTTCCCCATATGGAGTATTATAGGGAGAATAATAAAACTCCTTAAAAAATCTATCTTTATAGGGGATTCTAGTTAGATTTTATGTGATCATTCTATCATAAGTTGGATTTTATGTGAATCAAACATAAGTGTAGCTATACATATCAACATAAATGATTAAATCTTCAAAAATAAAAAGGCTTAGATGTATATAAACTCTAAAAAACTATGTCAATAGGACAAATGGTTCAAACTTGGTCTAACTTGGTTGAAGGTGAAGTTGTATCTCCAAAAAATGATTTGATCATAGAGTTGTATCTCCAAAATGGTTTTTGATATGATTTGGCATAAAATAGTCTAACTTCAAATGTCTATCATCAAATATCATACACACAAAAGGTCAAGAATCTAAATAAAAAATGGCATGTCAAAGGTCTAGGTCAAATTGTTCCAAATAAGGTCTAAACTAGAAAAAGGGGAAAAGAGTTGCTAGGTATTTTGTCCAAATGTGGAGTTAAAAGCTAAGCTCAAATATTTTTTTCTAGGACTTTTGGCTAAATGGCATCAAAATCTAGGATTGAAATAAATTATTGATGTGACTTGATTTAATCTAACAAGTTTGGAAACAACTTTGACATAGAAATGACACATAGAATCAAACATAAACATGATTATTTGGCATTAGTCATAAGGAAAAAGTATTTTGGAGAAAGGCTATGATCTCACAAAAAAAGGCACAAATAATGATGAGGATAGGTGTTGAATAAATAGACAATAAATGGTCATCAAATTTGGGTAATCAATTAACCAAAGTTATGAAACCTAGAAGATAAATATCTATGTATCAGCCCCATGTAATGAGTCCTAAATATAAATCAATAAATGTTTAAATTTAAACTTGAAAAATTTAATTAAAAATTAATGTTGAAGACAAGGATTTGGAAAAATAAGCTAGACAAGATTGGATAACATGACGATGCATAAAAAGGGTCCAAATGGCATATGTGATTGGTTTTGAATAGTGGTTTTTGGAACAATGGTAAACAAGTTTTGAAAAAAAATTAGAAGCCTAATGGTTTAAGCATGATAAAATGATGTGATCAATGTTATGTTTCAAAAACTCAAAGGCTCAAACTTGATAATGATGTGGATAGCATAATGGCACCCATCTCAAACAAGTAACACACACACAAACATGTTTAGCAAAAATTTCAAGGCACAAGTGTGGTGTAAAATGGATAGCATAACACCTCTTTAGATAAAAGAGTGGCATATAAACATATTGGTTTTGACATGGTTTATAAATAAACACATTTGTTTTAGTCTCAAAACATCGAGCAAAAATGACCAAAATATGTTAAGTATAATCATCCAAATTCTTATAAAAGGTGAGTTAAAGTGTATTTGACTAAAACTAATTAGTTTTTTAATCTTTCTATATGGATCAATTGTATATGAATTTCATGTTAGCATACAAAATAAGTGCACATTATTTGGGTCCACATCATATGGCTTGTTATAAAAAGGTCTTTCCCTTTTTAAAATTACTATATCCATCACTTTCTCAGTGTAGTGTGGTGTCCAACATGATCAAACATCTCAAGATTATCCTCTACTAATGAAGATGGTTTAATCACTCAAACCATTGTTATAGTGAGGGGATCCTAATTTATATACCCCCATATGGAGAGGGGTTGAATATGATGTTGGGATATGAAGCCTTAGGTCAGATCTTTCCTAAAGAACTCATGGCAGATAATGAAGTCCCCCTCATAAGCCAAGATGTAATGAAAATAAATGATAAGTGAAAGAGATTTAAATATTGTTTCTATGTCACTCAAGTCATGAAGGTCCTTAAGGAGAGCCTTCATAACATTTATTTCACACCTTTGACTAAGGCACTTTGTAATAAACATGACACTTTTGATCTAAAAAGTTCCCTAAAGAGGATGGATGGGAGAGCATACACACAATATTTCTTCTTGCCAAACAAAACTAATTAATCAATGATCTATTGAATACAAAATTTGAAAATGTGTTAATTTTAAATAACTTAATTGAAAATTGTGGTGGTGTACTTTATCCCTTTGTATTTAAGTTTTCAAAACATGTAAATATTACACCAAAAATATTAAATGAAACAATAAGCACCTAAGTTCATTTTAAACTCAAAGTTTGAAGTGTTCAAGACTTAGCATGCTAAAGATTCATTTTAGGCACCAAATTTGAACTGTGCATGATTTTAGTTAATTTATTTTTAAATATCCAAATTGAAGTGTATGATTAGTTAAAACACCCAAATTAACTTCCAAACTAGCATTTCAACTTGAGAAAACAAGATTAGGACTTCTTTCTTCAAAAGACTTATGAGATTGAGGAAATAACTTTGTGAAGTAAACACTTGTTGACCCAAAGGCAAAACCTCAAGAAATGAACACTTTAGATTAGAATTGGTTAGAAAATTTATTTATTATATTTTTAAATATGAAAATTGAAAGTAAACTAATATCATATTCTAAAAATTTAGAAAAAAACATGTGGTTTTAAAAAATCATAAAAAATAGAGTCTGGATGACCCCAAACCAAGTTATGGAAAATGACCTTTCTATTAGGTTTATTAAAAAAATATAGTGACCATTGATAGTTATGCATGACCATTGATGGTTATACTAATTGTCAATGGTTGAAAATAACCGTTGGTGGTTACACTAACCATCGATTGTTGAAAATAACTATCGATGGTTACACTGATCATCGGTAGTTACTATGTAAACCTGTGATAAAGAAAAATGGAAAAATAAAGTTAGAAAATTAAATTTAACAAGTTTCAAGTATTCAAATCTTAATTTGAGACTTGTATATTTATCTTCTTGGTATGTAGGATGTGTTAGGTCCACTAGACATGCCACTTTTGAACATATGATTACAATAGGGGGAGATTAGTATGGTGTTAGTGAACGAAATCAAATCTAGTTAAAGAAAACACTAAGATAACACCCTAAGCCTATCTAAAGGGAAGATAATATTAACTAAAAATAATAATAAACACAAATAAAATGCAAATACAAAGAAATATTTCACCTTATTTGGATGTTATAAATAGCTTGTTGAAGTGGCTTACTCAGCTTTGTACTTCAAAAGGTTTATTGCAATGGAGCTTGGCTATCCTCCACCTCCTCTTGGCACCATGTGTCTTGTGGATTTGTCTTGGTTGAACAATTTGTAAATATAACACTAATTTCAATGGCTTTTGGAATCAATTTAACATTATAACTTTGCACCAAGATAGCTTAAAAATGATGTTCATGGCTTTTCTATTTATAGATTTTCAAAATGGTTTAAGATCAACCATGACTATCCATCTCAAGATTGAGATGTGTGGCCATGAATAAATCCAATTATTTATTTAAATTTATAAATATCACCCATAAATATTTGGGATAGAAGGGAATTTAAGAGGCATGAAGGGTCTTAATGAGGCATGGGGTGGCTTAATCCTGATATTTTATGTATTTATGGCTTAGGGATGGCTTCCCAAGAAATGATGTCATTTGATGATGTAGATATTCAATATTTATTTATAAAAAGTAGTCAAAAATTTCCATGGATTTATTAATTAGGCTCATGATTTGAATTAATTATCTTTTAAACATGATTAGGTAATTTTGATGCAAATTTTGGCCCTTGGTGCACAAATTAATCAAATTGGTCAAAATGTCTTGTTATTGGCTCAAATTTTGATTGAATTGGAATTAAAAGTCAATGTTAGATGCATTGGAACCATATTCACATTTAGGATGTTTTCAATGCAAAATAACAAAGGCGCGTGTCTCATGTAAGAAATTTGATTAAAAAGAGCAATTCAGAGCACCTAGGTGCAAAAATGTCATTTTGACTCAAAATTATCTATCAAAGTTACTTGTTTCATAAATTGCATTACCCTATTTAACGATACACTAGAAAAAATCAGCACTTTAATATAATAATTTTAACTCTTTTAATGCATTTTAGTGTTTTTAAGCCAAATTGTGCACTTTGGTAGAAATTGGTCAATAGCCTAGTTGAAGGTTATCAGTGGCCAGTGTTAGGTGTATATATGTCTTATAAAATACTCATAAATGGTGAGAACATGGAAAAGGGGTGATATATATAAACTCAATGTAAATTGATCATTGCCTACATAGTCTTGAAAGACCTCAAGCCAATTTAGTTCTACCTTATAATGGAGGAATGTTTAGAAATGTTTCTAATATTTTTGGGGTTTTTTGCATCTCAAATCAATGGAAGATGATGAGATATAGAAAGGTATGACTCTAGAAAATGACAAGATCATCGAAAAAGGGGTGACTTATTTAATCTCAATATAAATAAAATGCTTCCTACATAGTCTGGACCTCAAGTTAATGTAGTTCAAACATATGGCAAGGTATTAAAGAATGGTAAGGTGAGGCAAAGGCAAGGTGAATTCCAAAATTCAAGGAAAGGTAAATGGAAAGGCAAATGGAAATTTATTAATTAATGATAAGGTAAGGTAAAATCAAATAAAATACAAAGGAAAGGGAATATAAAATGGAAAGGCAAGGGATATGACAAGGTAAATAACAAGGTAAATAATAATGCAAGGTAAATGGCTAGGTAAGGTATGGTCCAATTTTGTTATTCCTAATAATGTGGAGATGCACATCTTGATTAGCATATGGTACAAATAAAATGTTAAATTGTAAATTTCTATCCCATACCCCTTCTATATAGCTAATCTATCAAGAACCTACCACTGATTTAGACTCTAATAATGTTGTTGTGATATTAATTGGTCATTAATTCTCTTTCCTCCAAACTTCGAGACAAGATGTCTTCATAGCATCTATAAAGGAAAGTGTATATAGGTATGGTAAATAAGGATAAACATTGGCTAAAATGTCTAATTTGGAGATGTATTATAGGTCTATAATGGATAAATGGATTATAATGGAATGTATAATGGTTGGGTAATAAATGAAGATAGTGATTTATAGTCACACACAATGTTACTAATTCCAGATTCAACATATGTTTAGTTTTGGCATGGCCAAATAATACTTATTATGATCTTGATAGGACCAACATATTTTTTCATTATTTGGGCTTGAAAGATGCTACCATATTATTTTGCTATAGAATGGAAGTTGTACTAATGTTATCTTTGATAATTTCTCCATCAAACAATAAAGAACTATTTTGTTTAGTTATTATCACCTCGAAGAAGTTTTAACCAATAAAGTTATCTTGATTTTCCCATAGTGCCTTTGATAATGTTTCACTAAGGAATGTTGAATTTTGACGTTGAATTTCTTTTATCACCTTAAACAAGGTTTCACTTGAAGATGCTAAGTTTAGACTTTGATTACCTCTTAGTGTGTAATATCCCCTTCAATAGGGATATGGAAAAGTCAAAAGTTTTGATACCACTATAATGTCCCTTTCCAATAGGGATATGCAAAAGTCAAAAGCTCTGATACCACTGTAATATCCCCTTCAAACAGGAAATATAAAAACACAAAAGCTCTGAACAAAGATACGATTTTGAAAGATAATTTCAAATAAATAAATAAATCACAGTAAATATCTTACTGTAAAATCACTAATCTTATTATTGTCCAAATGGTTACAATAGATGTCCTCAATCATGCATAAAAAGGAATATTTAGATATGATCTTAGAACCCTGATTATCTTTCAACAATCTAAAAAATACCCTAAATCTATGTGTCTTGGCCTGCTGTGTCAAAAACACATTCACTAACATCAGTTATATTGCCATCGTCAGTCGATTGGGGTCATTAACCTGTCGATGTCGGTGATAGGTCAGCCAATGTCGGTCTCTGTAGATCTCTACCTGTCGATGTCAGTTTTTGCGTGAATCTATACAGATCTGTATGAACTTCGTATGGCTGCCATATAACACACCATATTTGTTGGACCCCTAATCTCAAGATATATGACTCTAATACAGAAGATCTCTAACTGTATAACTTATTAAATCAAAAACCTAATAAAATAAATACCTGGAAAGCTCTGTGACAACTTCTGTATGAAGTTACCTCTCATATCTGTAAACTTTTGTATGAAGCTATCTCTCAAATCGGCAATAGATCAGCTGATATTTCACAGCCTCTGAATCACACACACTGAAGAGTGGACATTTTCCAATGCAGATGGAATCATGGAACCCTTGGCTCAGTCTTCACAGAAGAATTCTTCAATATCAGAATCAATAATCAATTCATAATCCATAATGGCCTCCATGAGAAACCCTTATACCCTCAAAAAGATGTGCTGGCCCTAATTAGGGTTTTCTTAAATTAGAATTAGCGTTTCTAATTAAAAAATAGGCCAAATAATTAATATTTGATTAAATCAATCAAATATTAATATCTCCCTCAATACATGTTAGATCCTCAAACCGACTGAAGCTGGTGAATCAGGGAGTGATTTTGTAGATGACCATACCAAAACAAGGGCACTCTGTTGCATGTCAAATATCCCTAAATAATAGAAGCTCAGGCTAAGTGTGTCTGAAAAAGCTTGAATGAAAACCAACTATAGAAATTTTACAAATCAAAGCCAAGCCAAGCTCCATTATGACCCTCTATCCATCCTATCAGCCTACAAGAGTCGCGTGATAGGCTAATCATCTAGTCTATCAATGTCCACTAAAAAGGGGACATGAAAATCTACCCCTCTAGAAATTGCTTGTCCCCAAGCAATCTCAAAACAATGAACCACTCGATCCACCTGGATCCCAAATGTAGTTATGTTCTACACTGTTGTTAATCAATGCAAGTTTCTGCAATATCCTCTCAAATAGAACAAAGAGGAATCCATAACCAAACTATGGAATGTAACTCAACCAAACTCCAAGAGCACAACTGCCATAGTCAGGAACCCCTGAGAAACAAACTCTTGAAGTATCATAACCCAAGTAGAATGGGCAACTCAAACTGCCAATTCCATCTATAAAAGATGGTGTCAATCCATCCCATAATTGATCCCTCTATAAAAGTCACACAACCAACTGTACCACACTATCATCTGTGTGAGAAGAATCAATCTGGAGACTTGACTCCACTGGTATGCCAAACTCATCAGGACTAGGTACTCCCAAATCTTGAACATGTGTGTCAGCTCCAATAACATGTTCCTCAGCTACAACTATAGGAATGTACTCACCAACAACACTCAATGTACTATCCTCTGAACATACCTCCACACTCTGAATGCCAGCGTCGGGCTCATCCTCATCTAACTCTGAAGAAATTGTTGTTGAAACTACCTCATCATCACAATCTCTAGCTCCCTCATCCTTTGCAACTAACTGAGAGTCCAAATCCTCATGACTAAGCTCATCCACATGTCTCTCAAAATCTTGGTGAGCCACCTTCATTGCCTCTACCTTAGGCTCTGAAGCCTCTGCCTCTGACTCCTCAGAACTATCTTGTTGTTTGAAATATTTTGATTTTGAATCCTCACAATATGCCCATATTATGCGATATGCCTTGCCCTTAGGCCTCAAATGACAATTGTGATTGGCATCATATGGACATTTTTAGTATAAGTAAAGTTTTTTCCTAGACCCTTTAACAACAGATGCCACATATCATGTTAATTTGTTTTCGAATGTAGGGTTTGAAAGGATTTCATCCATCCTCCTTTGGGTTTCAACCAACTGGTTCAAAATTTGTTTCAACTTCTTCATATCCTTGTCCCATAGTTTTTGAGTACTTGGAGACATCATGGATACTCCGCTGATTCAATCTACCCAAAATACCCAACAAAATGGCATGAATTAAGCTCTGATACCACTGTAATATCCCCTTCACTAGGGATATGCAAAAGTCAAAAGCTCTGATACCACTGTAATGTCCCTTTCCAATAGGGATATGCAAAAGTCAAAAGCTATGATACCACTGTAATATCCCCTTCAATAGGGATATGAAAAATTCAAAATCTTTGATACCACTGTAATGTCCCTTTCCAATAGGGATATGCAAAAGTCAAAAGCTCTAATACCACTATAATATCCCCTTCAAACAGGGAATATAGAAACACAAAAGCTCTGAACAAAGATATGATTTTGCAAGATAATGCCAAATAAATAAATAAATAAATCACAGTAAATCTCTTACTATCAAATCACTAATCTTATTATTGTCCAAATGGTTACAACAGATGTCCTCAGTCATGCATAAAAAGGAATATTCAGATACGGTCTTAAAACCCTGATTATCTTCCAACAATCTAAAAAATACCTTAAATCTATGCATCTCAGCCTGCTATGTCAAAAACACAGTCGCCGATGTTGGTTATACTACCATCATCGGTCGACTGGGGTCGTTAACCTATCGATGTCAGTGATAGGTCAGTGGATGTCAGTCTCTGTAGATCTCTGCTTGCCAATGTCAGTTTTTGTGTGAATATGTATGGATTTGTATGGACTTCATATCGCTGCCAACATAACACACCCTATTTGTTAGACCCCTAATCTCAAGATATATGACTCTAATACAAAAGATCTCTAACTGTATAACTTATTGAATCAAAAACCTAATAAAATAAATACCTGGAAAGCTCTGTGACAACTTTTGTATGAAGTTACCTCTCAAATTTGTAAACCTCTCTAATAACTTCTATATGAAGCTATCTCTCAAATCAGCAATAGATCAGCTGATATTTCATAGCCTCTAAATCGCACACACTGAAGAGTGGACATTCTCTAATGCAAATGGAATCCTGGAACCCTTGGCTCAGTCTTCACAGAAGAATTCTTCAATATCAAAATCAATAATCAATTCATAATCCATAATGGCCTCCATGAGAAACCCTTATACCCTCAAAAAGATGTGCTGGCCCTAATTAGGGTTTTCTTAAATTAGAATTAGGGTTTCTAATTAAAAAATAGGCCAAATAATTAATATTTGATTAAATTAATCAAATATTAATATCTCCCTCAATACATGTCAGATCCTCGAACCGACTGAAGCTGGTGAATCAGGGAGTGATTTTTCACATGACCATACCAAAACAAGGGCACTCCACTGCATGTTAAATATCCCTACATAATAGGAGATCAGGCCAAGTGTGTCTAAAAAAACTTGAATGAAAACCAACTGTAGAAATTATATAAATCAAAGCCAAGCCAAGCTCCATTATGACCCTCTATCCATCCTATCAGCCTACGAGGGTCGCATGATAAGCTAATCATCTAGTCTGTCAATGTCCACTAAAAAGGGGACATGACATAGTGCCTACAAAAATATTTCACTAGGACATTGTTCCTCTTTTTCATGAATGTGGTCTTGGTCCCCCTGATATTATGCAATTGATATGTTGTTGTGGATGTAATTGAACAATTTTTGATTCAGTTAATTCTAATCAACACTTATGGGAGGTGGAATGTCAATAAAATGGTGAGGTTGGTTGGTGTTAATGGTAAGTGGAATAGTAATAGAATGGTAAAAGGAAGCATAATCCTTATAGAAGATACTAGGAGAACTTATGTTGATGTGAAAGTAAACATCCTCAAAAACCATGGAAGGATCATGAATTTATTCAAATTAAGATTTATGGCACATGTAACCAATGTCATAACATCCACAAATAAATTCTAATTTTTAAGATAAGTCTAACTCAAGGGATTCTGAATCTGATGTTGAGACCAATGTTGATTCTACTTTTGATGCTAAATCTGATAGCATTTAAAAAATAGAACCTAAATTTAATGATGATTATTCTTCTAGTATTGGGGTAAAGATGTTATGTTTAATATTTGGTATTGGATGAGTAGTGGAATTTGGATGAACAATGGACTCTTTATAAATAGGTGTAGCTAAAAAAGACTCCACAAAGACTAGCTTGTCAAAGTGAGGCTTCTCAAAAAATGGGAAATGGTCAATAAGAAACTCTACAAAGGCTACATTGTCAAAGTGAAGATCCTTAAAAACAAGGAAATGGTTGAAATAATTATTTTCCAAAATTTGTTTATAATCATTAAGGGGTGAATCAACAAAGACTAGATTTTCAAAGTGATACTCCTCAATAAAATGCCAATGGTCAATAAGCAACTCCATAGAGACTAGCTTGTCAAAGTGGGGATCAACAAAGAAAGGGAAAGGGCCAAATAGTGATTCAACATATGTTAACTTATAAAAAATATGTGTTTCAATATAAAAAATCATAGATTGGTTGTTTGTCTTGGCCTTTGTTTATAATTGGTTATAAAATATCATATCTAGAGACATTTTGGTGTTTAAAGTATAGATATTGGAGAGGTAATGATTGGCTCTGTTATGGATCAATGACTGACTTAGATTTTATAAAGTGGGGGATGGTTGGTACCAAATGAAGAATGATTTGTGGTTCAATAATGAACTATTTTCAAATAGGCTCATCTAATATGGGCTCAACAAAGACTGGCTATGGGTTTGGGATGGTAAACATGATCCATCTAGTCATAATTTCATAACCTTATTAGGATAATGAGCTACCATATTTGGAAGGGTTTGGAATGGTAATCCTTGGGGATTGTATAGTTTTGTTGCTAATGTAAACAAATATAAGAGGGATTGGAATGATAATCCTTAGGCATTGTGAATATTGGTTGCTGATGTAGGCCAAAAAAGGAAGGCTTCGAATGGTAATCGTTAGGACCTATGGATCTTGGTTTCTAATGGAGGCCAAAGGAAGAGGACCTATAATGGTAATACTTAGGTACTACAAATGTTGGTTGCTAATGCAAGTCAATGCAAGAGGGCTTGGAATGGTAATCTTTGGGAACTATGGAGTTTGGTTTCTAATGCATGCCAAAGGAAGATTGCATGCATAGATAGGGGATTGAATATCATTATCAAAGAGATTAACTCCAAAAGTGTGAACTTCATATAATAATTGTCCCAAAGAAGGGCAATCTTGACATATGATAATTGGCATGGTTTATCTTGGAAATTAGCCCAAAGAGGGAAGTATTGGTCTATAAACAAATGGTGTAGAAATTTGTCTTGGTTATGAAATTAACTTGGTCTAGGCCAAGTTTGGATTTGGTTTTATTATCATGGTATAAAATGGTACAAAATAACCCTAATTGGATTGGAATGTGGGTTAAAAAATAAACCCTGATTGGGTATGATGGTATGAGTTGGTTGCAATACTTAATGTTTGTAAAAGGCCTATCTTTCAACATGGTCAATTTGGACATGTAAATAAATTTTGTCTTATCAAAATGATATTTTTTAAAAAACAAACATGGGCTATGCACTTGAAAATGAACTTGATTGAGGCGTGTAAAATAGGTCTTGACACAAACAAACTTGGGCTAGGCATTTGAAAATAAAATTGATCAAAGCATGAAAAATAGGTCTTGACACAAATAAACTTGGGCTAGGCATTTAAAAATAAACTCAATTGACGCATGTGAAATAGGTCTTAACACAAACAAACATGGGTTAGGCATTTGAAAACAAACTATTAAGTCTAAAAAAATCTCAATTTAAAATAAATGGCACACTTGGTCTCAAGGAAAACTTCTTTTCAAAAATAAAACTAAAAATCCATCCAAGTTACATAATATAAATACAAAAAGGTAAGCCACTCAATTCCAAGTTGTAAACAATACTCAAGCATAATTTTTTTTTTAACATTTGAACTTTGAAAGGTAAATTTTGAATGAGATTTTGAAATACTTTTATTTTATAAATGCAAATAGGCTAGACTAAAATAGGCAATGTAACCACATGGTTTGAAGTAAAAGGTATGAACGGTTTTGGAACTTGGTTTAAAATAAGGTAAGTGTATTGGAATAATTTGGGAAACATATTGATGCTCCTTGAAAATAGTGGTAGACACTAGTTTTACAATAAAATCCAAAGCAAATGTTTAAAACAAAATTGGCAGCATAATACCTCTTAGTTCAAAGTGGTGTATATCACGTGAATATTTTTGACTCATTTTTGTTTTGGAATACAAAAAATTTTAGACCCCCAAAATACAAGTTAGAAAAAGTACTTATGTGCATGTGTTATCCCTAAAATTGACAAAGTGTGCATAGCTTTTGTGAAAGTTTACACCAATATATTAATGATCTAAAGTAATTAAGTGTTAGACCAAAAATTAAAGAGTGCGTGTAGGTATATTTTTAAATCCTCTTATGTCTCTCAAACATTATTACATGGCATGAACTTAGAGTGTGAAGCACTCAAAATTTGGATATATATTCCATGACAAAGTGGGGTTTAATAAAATCTATAAGTTTTGAAGCAATATAAATGGTCCCAAGTGTGGATAACATAAGGGTGAATCATGTCAATTGGATTTAAACATGATAAATTTCTATGCAAAGGTCTAGTCTTTTGAATAATGAATTTAACTATGTACTACTCATTGAAGTCTGATGTTTGACATGAACTAATATGGGCTTTCTTAGGATTGGTAGGCTAAGTGCTTAACCATTATTTAATCTTAGTATCACATGCCAAATTTGTATATCCCACTATGGAGTGGTGTTAAAAAATGTTGGGAGATTAAAAACCAAGTCAACAGACCCTTGAATAACTTGTGAGGAGGTGATGAACTCCTTCCCACAAGCCAATGTGAAAAACAAACATATGAAAATTGGAATAACTTTAGAGGTCATTTCTTGGTCACCCAAGTCACTCAAATATTGAGGATAACATATGCGATGTTTATTCCATTCTAAGTTAAAAAAAGAAGGAAATAAACAAGGCAGTTTTGGTCACTTGATTTCCCTATAAGGGATGTGGAAGAACATACACATAATGTTTAGTTTGCCACAAATATTGTTAATCTAAGAAGTTTGAAACTAGCTGACAAACAAATAAAAAACAAAAAAACACTCTTAAGAACTCTAAGATAAAGTGAATGTTCATTTTAAAATCACCAAATCATATGTGAATGAAGTTTTGACCCCTTGGCCTTATTTGCTCTTATAAAATTGAAAAATTTGGTTAGGTCAATTTTAAGCACTATAATAAAAGTGTGTATGAGACTTATAAGTGTTTAGGCCTCTATTTATCCACTTAGGTTTATAAAAAAATGTTAGGGGGTTATCTTAACTTTAGGTGAAAAACCTAACCAACAAACAACATTCCCTTTTCAACACTCAGGTTTTATTTTTTTGTCTCAGAGAAATGGCCACCAATTCATGTGATTGACATTGATTTGTTATGATGTTTATTGTTTCTTACAATCACACGAAAGACCAATGTGTTTCAAAAGAAAAACACTAGATAAAAAAAATTTAAACTAAAATTTATTACAACCCTACAAGTAAAAGTTTATAAAGGAAATAAACTAATTATTAGTCACAAAAAAAAGAAGGAAAAGTTAAATTTTGCTATTTTTTTGGCTCACTATGTTTTGATGCAGAGATCATTATCTACTACTTTAGCATTTAATTCCAATATTTATTATTTTTACTAATTTGATATGATCATCATTGATACCTATAACTTTGTAAATAAATGGCATGAATTTTGAGCATAAAATTGAAAACTTGAATATTTTAGTGTTCTTTTTAAGCATTTTAAATGTTTCAAATCATTCATCTGGTCCATATGGGATGTGTGGTCCCATCATGCATGCCATTATCTATTTTAAGATTATAAAGAGCACACAAATTTTAAATTTTTGGGAGATGAAAATTATGAGAAATGGATTATGATTATGAAATTATATCAAAATTTACTCAAATTATCAATCTAATTCATAATTTACATCCAATAGATCACAATGCACACAAATAAACATTAAAAATAACATTAAAAATATAAATTTAAATGGTATAAATAAGATTCAAGATAATAAAATTAAGTAATGCTTTTACATTACCATTGTAGACTCATAATTTTGACAACATATGATTAGCTTGATTTAAGACTTGGATTATATGATTGTTTGAAAAAAGACTAATGTATTACGATTAAGAGATTGGCATGAAGGCTCATGAAATTTCTATTTGTTTTCTCTTTATTTGGATTGGAGGGATTCATGTGTTTAAATATGCCATGGAGGGATACTTTCCAATGAATTAAAAATTCATTGTAATCCTCTAGAGAAGAAAAATCTAAAGAGGAAGGAGGAAATTATAAGGAATTTAAAATTCCTTATAATTCTCTAGTGAGAGAACTCTCTAGATAAGGAGAAGTGTCATGGAGAGTTATAGATTCCATTAGGTAACCTAATTATGATTATAGGAGTATTAGATTGGTTTAGAAGAAGGGTTAGGTGAGGAGTAGGGGGTAAACTTGTAGGAAATCATATGAGTACATAGGTAGGTGGGTAATGGTAAGTTTAAATTCCAAAATATTAGACAAGTGGGATTCATTAATACATAATGAGGATTTAATTGAGTTAATTAGGCATTGGGTGTTATAATTATAGTGTAGGATGGGGGATATATTATAAATATTGGACTAGGATAATATAATACAGTACTAATACAAATTAGATTGAAATAGACAAAATTAGCGATGTTAGTGATGAAGCAAGCAGATTTAGATGCATACAAGTTCCTTGTTAGTGAATCAAGTAAAAATACAAGTATAACAGTGCAATGAAACTAAGCACTCTTTCCTAATTACTAAGAATAACATAACATAATGAACAAAACCACAAATAAGAGATAAAAACACACAATAGTTTTACCTCCCTTGTCTAAGTTAGTGTCCACTTTTTGTCATAAGATATGTTCTTACTTAGTCTATGGAATTAGATACTTTGATCAATGTTTTCTCCTTCTTGGTATCACTTATCCAATAGTCACATTTGGCTTTGTTTTGCTTGGATTGGTTTAGTTTGAAACTTGATATCAACATGGCATTGTAACATTACTTTCATGTCTTCTTGATGGCATTTCTTCTGAATAACATTACACATAAAATCTTATTTGGGTAGAGTGATGACACTTATATTTATAGGTATCAAAACTAACTCTAACCCTATGGAGTTTAGGTTTAGTTTTTATCTTGGTAGAGTCTAAAATAACCTGGATTGAGTTAGGTTGACCTTAGGTTACTTTAAAGTAAACATGAAGGCTTTATAACTCATTTTTTATTTTTATGAGCCATGAAAACTCATATAAAATATTTATGAGGTGTTGTGACTCACTTCTTTAATTTTATGAAAAATGTTTTATTAGCTCAATTGACTTTGACCTCATATTTATTGAATTTTTTTTTGATAAATGTAATTCACTAATTCAACTTGGAATTCTTACTTATGCAAGCTAAATGAGATTTGATTTTTCATTAATCTTATGTAGTGCTTTTATTTTTTTAAATTATTTTCAAATGTTTTGCATGAATAGATCAACAAACTAAGAATGCTGATTTACTAGGTCATAATTTTACTAGGGTTGGATCCAAGATTTTTTATAGGTGAATAAATATTAATAACCTAAATAAGTAATCCTTGCCATGTTACTGGGAAATAATATCCCACATGAAGATGAAGTTGGGCATAGAGGTGATTTATAGTCTTAAATTATGTCGTATTGTATAAATTGATCTGAATCCTAGTTTAAACATAAAAGTGGTAAAAATTATTGTCTATAGATAAATTTGCATTTGTTAGTTTATATGATTCTCTCTCCATGCATTAGGATTAACTCAACAAAGACTTGAGTAGAGTTATTATATCCATGTTTAATTTCATTTTTATTAACCCTATTTTGTGCCACATGCTTTGGTGAGCACTAGATTATATTTTACTTTACTTTTTAATTTACTTGTGAATAAAAAAACATAGGACCTAGATAGAGTTATCACATAGTATTGCTTGACTGAAGGATTTGGAATCCTCTCTAGTGATATTGTATGCTAAGGGACCCATTATTTAGGTCTAGTGGATCTATATTGGTCATGAAAATGATTGTCTAAATCTACAAATAAGTGGAAGGGATAGCGTGATTTATCTTCTCTAAGATAGGAGTGATATATAGATCAAATTCACTTTATATTGTATACATTCTAGTGAACTTGATGTCAACTAATCCTTGTAAGTTTTTATTCATGCCTTAATTATTTACCATCAATTATAATTTTTTATTTTTACTGTATTAGATCTAATCTGTCAATACAATAAAACATTCTATAGGTAGGTTTAACACATAATCATGAAATCAACTCTATATTTCTCTATGTAGGTCATTTTGAACAATGGGTAACTAGATCGATCAATTTGACTAAGTTTACTTATTTACATAATTTTTTTAGACTTCATCGAACTAATAGATTTTATTAATAGAATAAAAGTCATCATCTAAAAATATAATATAGAAACAAAAAATTTAGCTACCTAAAAAATTATCAGGTTCATTCTTACTTTCTTAGTCATTTATGTTCTTCATTTACAATCCTATTTTTCATAATTTTTATTCTATAAAATTTTAACCCTAGAATAAACTAGGTAGACCATATCAACATAGTTATTTAACTTGTTTTCTAGTCTATAAGACTCAATCAACCTATTTGATTATGTTATTCTAGATTTTTCTTCAATATACATCATTGATCCTATTGATTTTTTTAATGTAGTATTTACATTTAGGGTTTCTTGAACTGAATATATACTCTTCAAATAAAGTAATTAACCTATATTTCAAGTAATTAATTCAATTTTCAATTTTTTGCTTACTTGATTGATTAGAGTAATGCACATAGACTAAATAAGAGGTTTTTTCTTTATTGATTTAGTCACACTAATTTTTTCACACACTTCCAAACCACATAAAATTAAAAAACATTAAACAACATCTACCCAAGGTCTACCTACTTGGATCTCATCACCAAGGGGGAAGTTGACTTAGTTTTATGTCCAAGTATAAATATGTGGTTGATTATATATATCAGAAAAGCACCTGACATCCTTATCATTATGATATTATGAAGTGAGGGGGTAGGCCCCAATACCATCACCAATACAGACCCTTTTCATTGTCAACTACCTAAAACCATCCTTACATTAATTTTCTAGTTCCTTCTTATTGCCAAATCTCTATCACATTTATTTAAAAAAATATTATAACTTAAAAAGCATTTAGGAATGATTGCTTAGATTATAATTTCTATTGTTGTTGCTTTCTCTCTAATAATTTTATGTTGTATTGCAAAACTTATATTAACTAGTGTTGGTACAAGGTTTGTGCTATGTGGAATAACTACATTGAATGAATTGATACAAATGTTTGTGTGTTTATTTCAATTATTCTTCACAATAAAACTAGATATTCTATAATTATAATTTGTAAACCCTATTTCTACCTTTAACACACAGTCAATTTGGTCAATTATGTCCCTTAAAATGTTTATTTTCCCACAAAACATAGTCACTCTATTTACCTCAGTCTCTTACAAACTATTTGTTCTATTTTCATTTGACACACAATTGGCATATCCCATTGAGTGTCCTTTAGACTCTCTTAGTTTACCATCTATAAGACACAATTGACCAGTTCGACTGTGTCTTTTTTAAGCTTGTTCTCTTTACTATATTTTAATACAATACTAACTATTTGACCCTATATCCTACTGGTGGACCTTTATTTTTCACAAATTTTTAATATCTCAAATTCAGCATGAATTTATTTCTTGAGAATAATACAAAGTTAAATCAATCAAACATGTTAATTTTTACCAACCCCAATAGGCTCGATAAGACACATTTTGTAGTACCCATCATGAATCAAAGCAATATTCATATTTCCACTCACATTACCAACTATGGGACTCCTCCCCATTCTTCCTCCATAATTAATCCTTTATTTTCATTAGAATATGATCATGATCTTAAATACACCATAAATATGCTTTTTTACATTAATGAAAACCCTCAATATATACAAAAATATCCTATAACCATCTATAATATCATGATGTGACCTCATATAGGAGAATATCATTCACCCTCCTCTACCTTTTACCATAAATTTGGGGGAACCCATTTCTTTACATCCCAATATTTTTTCTCTATAATTTCTCCTTCCCACACCATGACATTAACTTTTATGTCTTCTACAACTTCCATGCCAAGTATTTATACTAATGTGGTAGGTTCAACTTATAGTGGGAATCTTCAAAACACCCACATCCTTAACTATTCTACCAAGGCTTATTTTTCTACCATTGACTCATGCCACTAGTGTAATGCATGCCACCACTTCATGTTGGTCATTTTGTCCCACACACCAAGATTATATCTAAATGGATGAGTTGAACAAAGTTATAGATGGAATGGAAGATCACATGTAGTTTACAAAGCTTTTGAAACACTTAAGCAAACTTAAAGTGTAGTTTGTCAAAATTTGAGGAAGCAAGTTCTCATGGTGATTAATGTAGCTAGGATCATGGGACAAGTTTTCATAGGTCTCAAGAACTCATTTTGAGCCTTGAATGTCCTTGCACAAGCATATAAGAGCCAGAACATTTTCAACACATCATGCAAAAATAAATAAGTCAATCTGATTGCACTTTTAATAAATTCATTAGAGGAGCGTCTCAAGCCAAAAGATTTTATGGACATGAATTAATTCATGCCAAGATCAACCTCTACAAAATTGATGTCTTGATGAGCTTTCTATTTCAAGATATAAAGCAACAAAGTCAGAATTGTAGAGTGGGACATGCACATGAATGTCAAGATTAATTTATGTTAAATATATATTTAAATTTAAATGTCTATAAGTTAAATTTAGAGCTAACATGTATCCAAATCTTGGGATCAAAGATCAAATATAATGATGATCATGTTAAAATATATAAATGTAATAAGCATGGATTTAGAAGAGATTTAATGAGCAAATCATAACATTATGAGCCTGGATCAATAAAACACAACATAGGTATTTATCTTGGGAAAAACCTTAAAAGGGTAAAAAACCTAGCAAAGTGATATTAAATATTAAGAAATAATAATAACCGTAATACATAACATCTTCTTCATCTCACTCCTCAGATAAATTTTTCTCAAATTTGTCTTAGACAAGTATTTACCACATGCAGGAATACTTGAATATTTTTATGTTCGAGAGATATTTTACAATAGGGGTAAAACCCTATTTATAATGATTCATGAGGGGATGTGACCATTTCAAAAATAATAGGTCCATCCACCATGATAAATATAATTAATTAATATTTGGTAAATATTAAATAACTATAATAGATTATTTATTTTCCTAGAAGTTTACACCTTGAGTAAATGCATAACATATTATTATTTATTTAATTACTTACCAATGTAATCCAAGGGTAATAATAACCAATTAGATATTAATTGTTCTAACATTCCCCCTTAATGCTAAGTGGGGATAATAGCCATAGTCACCATAAAGGAATTATACTATGTACAAAATTTGAAGGATTTAAAAAACTTTACCATGCCAAAAGTCACCTTTTGAAATAAAAGGAATTATAATCCAAAAACTACCTAGAATTAATTTTAGGATATCATGATTATGAGATGACATCTCGCTATTTCTCATGAATAATCATTAAGCATATTTGGAGCCTTTTATAACATAAGGACCTCCATTAAAAATTGTGATTTTAAATGTATTAGAGTACATAAGTAAAAATTCCACATGAAGTTTCTACAATTCTTTATAAATGACAAGAAGTATAGAGATGAAGAATAAACACATGGCCATTAGGAAGTGGCATTGCTATGCACACTCCCCCTCAATGGAAACTTCAAGAGGCCCAGCATTACACAAAACTGACAAAACTTGGTAGCACCAAGTGGTTTTGTGAAGATATCTACCATTTGTTCATCCTTAGGATAGAAATACAGATTAATATCACCTTTGAGGACTTTATCTTAGATAAAAAGCATATGAACTTCAATATGTTTAGTTCTTTGGTGTTGCACTACATTTTTTGCTAGAGCTATACAAATTTGGTTTTCACAATGAAAGATGGTACTTTGAGAAACATCCAAATGAAGTTCTCATAATATACTTCATAGCCACATGGCATCTTTAGTAGCTTCCATAGCATGTATGTACTCATATTCTATAGAAGAGAGAGAGATATTAGGATGATTCTTTCTACTCCAAGTGATAACACATATACCAAACTTAAACACATATCTAAAAGTAGATTTATGATCTAAAGTATCACTAACATGTTCAACATCACAATAACCATATAATTTAGCATTATGAATGGAAGAATAAAATAAACCATAATTAATTATTCATTTGATGTAATGAAGAATACATTTAGTTAATTTCTAATGATTCAAATAAGGATCCTGCATAAATCTAAAAGCAATACTTACAGCATATGAAATATATGGCCTAGTAATGGTTAGATAAATAAAACATTCTAATAAGATGTCTATACAAAGTAGGGTTAGCTTTTTCACATGTAAATTTAGGATAAGGTTTAATAACACTTCAATAGGAGTATTGGTAGATTTATAATAAAGCATTTTAAACCTAACAAGAAGATTATGTACATATTAAGATTGTGATACAAAAAATAATTTTTTATCTTGAAATATAATCATTCCTAAAAAATTATGTAGAATGCCTAAATCAGTCATTTCAAATATTTGACTTAGTTTATCTTTATATTTATGAATTAAACTAGTTAGATCATTAGTAATCAATAAATCAACATATAATACAATTAGAATCAAATGACCATTTTCAACTTTAATAAATCATTATTTGAATGGAAATTAGAAAAACCTAATTCTTTGAAAAAAAATTAATATTAGAATACCAAGCTCGAGGAGCTTGTTTGAGACCATATAAAAATTTATTTAATTTGCATACATAATGTTCTTTGTTAGGGTCAGTGAAATCTTTATGCTGAGTCATGTAGATTTATTCTTTTAAATCACCATTTATAAATACATTCTCCCCATCCATTTGGTGGATAACCCAATAATTTAGAGCTGAAAGTGTAATAAGAAGTTTAACAGTACTCATTTTTGCTATAGGATCATAGGTTTCAACCTAGTCAATCCTAGGTTTTTGAGTAAACCCATGAGTAATTAATCTAGATTTAAACTTGTAAATTTTACCAATTGAATTATATGTGATCTTATAAATCCACATAAAACTAAAAATATGCCTTTTAAGTGGAAGATAGATAAGATCCCAAGTTTGATTTTTAATTAAGGAATTGAATTCAACTTGCATAACAACATTCCATCTGTCATATTGTGTAGATTCCTCAAAAGATTGAGGTTTACACTCATACATATTCATTAATGCATGATAAGAATGTTGACTTCTAGTTAATTTATTAAGATCATCAAAATTAGAAGATTGAATTAGGGATTCTACCTATTTAGGTCTTTTAGATTGAACATGAAACTCAAGGGGTTATTCAAACTCTAAGTTATCTATAATTGGATTAACTTCCTCAAGGGAATCTATTTCATCAAAAGTAGAAAGTTTAAAATTAGGTTCGTCGATAGAAGAACACTGAGGAGGTTCCACAAAGGGATAAAAAAAAGATTTTTCAAGAAAAAGAACATTCATATTCTCAATAATATGATGTATAGAAGGATCATATACTCTTAAACCTTTATTATTACCTCCATATCCTAAAAAAATGAAAGAATAAGAAGTGGGGTCAAGCTTCTTCCTTTTAACTTGAAGGACAAAGGTAGAAGTAGGACTACCAAAAATCCTAAGATGAGCCACACCAGGTTTATTCTTAGTTCACATATCTAAAGGAGTAGAAAAATACAAGGCTTTGGTAGGGACTCTATTCAGAATAGGAATAACAGTGTTCATGTCTTTGACCCATAAGAACTTAGGAACATTTATAGATTGTAACATTGTTCTAGCCATTTTTAAGATGGTGAAATTTTTTATTTTAGCAATGCCATTTTTCTAAGGGGAATAAGGAGTTGTTAATTCCATTTTAATACCAAAACTAATGCAAAACAATCAAACTCTTTAATAACATATTCTCCATCATTATTAGTTCTTAATCTCTGAATTAAAAAATCAAATGCATTTTCAACATAAGCTTTAAATTCTTTAAACTTAGACAAAACATCATTTTTTTAATGAAATAAGAGCATATCATTATAGTATAATCATAATTAAATATAAAAAAATATAAATAACCATTAAGAGATAAAACTTCAAGAGGTTCTATGACATCACTATGAATTAAATCTAAAGGATGAGAGGAATTCAGGTCATGATTCTTGTGAAATGGGTTAGTATGTTGTTTACCATGTAAACAACCCTCACAAGTTTCATGATGAAAAGGGATAAAATGAATTATAGTAATAATATTTTTCATAGATATAACATGTAAAATTCTAAAATTAATATGTCCTAATCTTTCGTACCATAACTAAGATTCATTCTTATTATGTGATGAAAGTAAACATGTAGAAGGAGAGAATATATGTAAACCATTATTTTGAATACCTTCAAAAATCAACAAACCAAATTTATTTCTAATGGTTCAATCATATTTAAGCAATGTTACAATGAAATTATCATTAGTAAGTTGAGAACAAGATACAAAAACTATTTTTAAATTTAGGTACATAGAAAACATCATTAATAACAACATTTGAAAATTTTGTTTTTCCATGTTTAATTACTTCTAAAACTAAATTATCTCCTAAGTAATTTTTTTTAGAGATATCTCTAGAATCATACAAAATATTAGATAAGCATCTCATATGGTGCAATGCACCGTAATCTAAAATCCAGTCATTTTTATTTGAAGTAAATAAAGTAGCATATAAAGCAATAATATTTTAATCCTGATTGTTGTTTTGATTAGGGTTTTTATTTTTATACTTATTTTGATTAGTTTTATTCCTTTTTTTAATTTTTAGAAGATTTATTGTTAATTGTATCCTTGTTTTTATAATAGGTTTCCCTTCTATGACCAAATTTACCACATAAATTACAATTTTTATTAAATTTAGGTTTATGATTTTTATTACCAAATTTCTTTTTCTCATTTTTGCCTTTACCAAAGTTAGAGTTAGATTTATAATTTTTATTATTATCATAGACATTATTTAAGCTGAAAAGTGCCTGAGTGACATTCTCTTTAGAATCAAAATTGTTCATTACATGCTCTTTTTGAATCAAGGGATCATATAAGGTGGTAAGGTTAGGGATATCTTGCTCAGTTTGATACTTAGAATTCAAAATTGAAATAAAATTTTTAAATGTTTTATGAATAATCAATTGAATGATAAAATAAAACATATTAAATTAAATTAAAATTAAAACCATCTAACTGAGCTTTAATGTTCTTAATTTTAGCTAAAAAATTCACAACTTTTTCATCACCCTTAATAGGTGTCGTTAGCAATTCAAAGATTAACTTAATGATCTTTGAGAGATGAGTGCCCTCATGCATGGATTCAAGAATTTTATAAGCTTCACAATGAGATTCTTGATTACCAATGTGGAGAAGGAATTCATCCTTAACACTCCACAAGATAATGGACATATCTTCTTGTGATCTTTGTTAAAATACACTGGTAAGATCAAGGGTCACATGTTGTCCAAATGGGGCTTTCTCAGTTGTAATGACAATATGTCATAATTTACAATCCACGAATTTAGATTTAACATGAATTTTCCATATGTTATAGTTATTTCTATTAAGCATTTGATATTTTTCTAAAGAAAAGTGAGGCAAAGCCATGACTTCCCTTTAAACATGATAATATACAACTGATTAATAAATAACCTTTTAAGTGTGAAATTCAAATTTATTGATAATTAAAAAAAAATAAACAAGTAAATACACATAATTTGTTTAAATTAAATCTTGATAAATCAATAAATTTTCACAAATTTACGAAAAAGCAAGGTGTCACAAGTGTTGCAAAAATACACTAAAAATAGGAACAATTTTATGATTTAACATTTTTAAATGAAAATTTTTGAACTATTTCTAAAATAAAGTGAATTTAGAATGCAAATGTATTTAGATATATAATTTAGATGCTAACCAAAACAAAAATGTGTAATAATGTTGCATAATTCTAGGTGTCAAAAGATTCGCACTCATAATGACCACCTAAGCACAACTAATAAAAAAGGTATAAAATTAATAATAATAAGTTTAAAAACATATAATTGACCACACCAATGTGTTTTAAACATGTTAAAACCTTAACATTGACTGGTTGGGTGATTATACTTGCCTAGGTTTAGACTAGATCAAGTGTTGAAAGAAGGATAAGTCAATTGGTCAAGGGGTTTTCACATGAGAAAGAAGACACACAAAACAAAAAAAATGGAATTCAAATTAAATTAATTTGCAATTAATTTTGACTAGAGTCAATAAGAAGATCAAATAAGAAAAAATGTTAATGATAATTAAACACTAGACTTTTTTTTTTACAAATTTTTAACAAAAAATATAATCACCAATTTATCAATGAGTGAATTCAAAGGTTTACATGAAAAATATTATATTTAATTATTTTTTATTTGATTTTTTTAAATATATAAAAAAATATTCATGTATTGTGCATGTAAACAAAAGTAAAAATAAATTATTTATTTTTTAAACTTTTCGATGAAATAATTTAATAAAAGGTAAATCAAATTTGTAAAATAAAAATAAATAAATTATTTTTTAAATATTTGAAATAAATTTATACTTACCTTAATATTTCCTATAGGTATAAATGGTGCAATTTTGGGAGGAGAGAAAAAAACTTGAGGGAGATAGAGACCTTCTCAGGCCTTCAAAATTTACAAACCTTCTTGAAATCCTCCCACAATGCCTAGAAGCCTTTCAAAAAAAAATTTGGTTCCAAAAACATTTTTACCTACATCCCAAGCCATATAGGTATGTTAATGGAGGAGAGAGAAATTTGAATAGGCTAATCTAGAACTTCTCATGGCTTGAAAAACTGCACAAATCCTTATCTTTACAAAACTAAATGAATAAAACTTTTAGAAGACAATTCGATGAACACAAACCTAAGTTTCAATTTTTTTTAAATTAGTCAGGCCATATAATGGCATCCAATTACCTAAGATTTAAATAAATTGAAATATCAATTCAATTATTCTATATGCTTGTCAATCAAAATCCTCTCCACTAGATTTGATAGCATGTTAAAATATATAAATGTAATAAGCATGGATCTAGAAGATATTTAATAAGCAAAGCATAACATAATGAGCCTAGATTAATGAAAAACAACATAGATATTTATCCTAAGAAAAACCTCAAAGAGGTAAAAATCTCAACAAAGTGATATTTAATATTGAGAAACAATAATAACCTCAATACATCAAATCTTCTTCATCTCACTCCTTAGCTAAATTATTTACAAGTTTTTCTCAGACAAGTATTTGGCACATGCAAGAATAATTGAATATTTTTGTGTTCAATAGATATTTTACACTAGAGGTAAAACCCTATTTATAATGATTCATGAGGGGATATGATTGTTATGAAAATAATAGGTCCATCGACCCTGATAAAATCAATTAATAAACATTTGATAAATATTAAGCAACTATAACAAGATTATTATTTTTTTAAAGTTTACACCTCAAATAAATAAGTAATATATTATTATTTATTTAATTATTTAACAATGTAAGCTAAGGGTTAATAATAACCACTTAGACATTAATTATTCTAATAGAACATGATCTGAAAGAGGTTAGTGGGTTATAAAGATATAATGGTACATATTTGATCATGTATCAAAGATAAATGATGAGCATCAAGTTAAAAATTTAGCATGAACATGTTGATGACAAGTGTCAAGATCTTAGGTCATTGAACATAGATCTACCAGTGTGTGGTGACTGACAAGGTCAATAGGTCTAGGCAAATCAATGATGTGCATGTAATCATACTCAAAGATCAAATGGTAGGAGGTGAGTCAACAAGTCATTAATTATTTAAAACAAATGAGAAGCTACCAAGTGTCTCAACCATGTTAGGCTGATAGAAGATCTATGGCTCACATTCATTTATACAAAGGGAGTTATATGGTTTGCATGAGGAAAAAAAGTCAAATGACTGACAACAAGATCTTGTAGGATGAATGAAGAGCTAATAGTTTATGCAATGTGGTGAGCTCAAATTAGGATTGATGTTTACATTAAAATTTGAAAGATAAAATAATTCAATAGATAACAAATTCAACTAAGGTCAAACCAAAGGATGCCATGAAGGCAAACAAGTTGGACAAAGGACCTCACCACCCTGAGTAGGTAAAATACATAAATGTAAGATCAAATGTGATCTAGATAACTAGGAGTAACCCTATAAATCCATCTAATGCTTTTAAATCCTTGTAAATCTTTTTAAGAGCTTCTAGACATAGGTTTTACATCTCATTCAAATTCAAGAAAACCTAGCCTATGGATTTGCATTTGCAATCATGACTATATGAAAACCAATGGGTTGAGTAGTTTTCATCCATAATAGATCCATATTTAGGATTTAGAGGTAATGTCAGAATGGTGACTACACAATAAATGTTAGAAGGAACATCAAGAAACAAGCCTAAGTATCTACCTAATATCATGAAGAACATCAAACATGATTAAGAAATATAGTGAAGGACATTAATGTATGGAAAGGCTCGAGAAGGATTATGATGATATTTGTTTTGAGTGAAATTGGGCTCATTAATGACCAATTTGGTACCAATTTCTCTCTCTCTCTTTCCTTATTTCTTCTTATAAATAATAGCTTTGAAATCTTGATTTGGATCCCTTACCTAGGTATAGTAAAACTATACTAAAATAACTTTTTAAACTCTTCAAAGCAATATAAGACAATTTTAGATTCTAATTTAATGATAAGTGTACTTAATTAAAGTTTGATTTATAGAATGTATGTTCCCTATTCACCATCTGTCAATCTTTCATTTACCTTGCTTTAACATTTTTAGTTTCTTTTAGGTTATGTGAAGTGTTAGCTAGTGAGGTTTCTCTTGAAGTGTCATAAGTCCATAGTGTCTTACATACCTATTTATTTCCACCCTTCAAGTTGTAGGTCTCTTCTCAAACTTCATATAAAATATTCATATTTGGAACTTTATCATAGAATCTGATCAATCCTTGTCCCCATTGTATTCATTAGTAGTCATGAAAGTGTCCAAGTTGAGAGTGGATCATTGAACATTTGGTGAATCACCACACTTAAAGTAGATTTGCATTCATGTATTTTATCCCTTTTTCATCCTAATAGATTAAGTTTTAAGAAGATAGATTTAAATTATCATATCTAAGGAGATAGCCTCATTAAAAACCCTAAAAATTTGACCTAAAATTAGGTAACTCATAGCTTAGGGTCATTCTCATGTTGGAATAGATTTGATTAGAGGACCTAAATAATCATTTGCTCATTTAGAGTACAATCTAGAACTTCCAATAGTTTATGGCACAATTGGTGGGACCCATTCTCTTTGGCATGACTAAATTTTGAATTTGAGAATAAGTATTTTAAGTAGAGGAAGACATCCACCATCATTAAAATTTAAATATCCTCTAGGTTACAAAGTTCATAACATCATCCAAACAACACCTCTCATTCCAAAGGTTAATAGAAGGTCATCTAGTAAAGGTATTCCTTTTGAATTCATTAATCTACCTTCTACTTCATGTAAAATAGAGAGATTTAATAGGACAATTCCTTATCCCTAAAATAAATAGTCATCCCTTAGTCCTCCTATTATTTGAATTAGTGTCATCCACACTATACAAATGGCAAGGCCTAAAATGCAAGCTTTTGTAACCTTTAATGGTGGTATCCTTACCTTTAGTAATATGGTGATATCCCTATTTCCTCTTTGAAGAGTCTACCATAATTTATAGGAGAAAACTCCACCACCCCTATAGAGCACATAGTTGACATTATAAACCTTTTTTCAGTACATAATATTATGTAAGAGAATATACCCATGATACTACTAGCCACATCCTTGAAAGGCAAAGCCTTACAATAGTATAGTGTTCTAGCTCCTACCTCAATCAATAATTGAGATGAGTTTGGTGATTTCTTATGTAAACATTTTGAGTATAGAAGTGACCATGTGTCACTAGTTGAACAACTCACCTCAATTAAAAGGGCACCCTAAGAATCCATTGTTGATTTCAATAATGGATTCCAAAAGACTTGGGATAGGATCCCTATCATCATTAAGCCCACACCTAATTATACATTTCTTTACTAATTAAGAGCACTAAATTTAGACATCGCAGTCATGATCTAATATATGGGTGGGATAACTCTACCTAGGGCTTATGAGATATCTATAAGGGAAAAAAATTATTTGATACAAGCAGGGAAACTCATGCCAAGACCTATTATGCCACTTTTTCATGATCTTAAACCAACCCCACCTACCATTGCTCCATTACCCACTCCAAAAAATCAAACCCAACTTGATGATTATAAAGTAGACAAATTTTCAAGGATTGAGAGCTTGTTGAAGGCACAAGACAACAAGCTAGTGGCTATAGAGAGATAATAATAGACTTGATATAAGTCATACCAAGGCCCTTCCAAACCCAATGCCCTACTCAGTCCTATAATAGACCCCCTTATCCATCAAATCAATAGGCCCAAGGCTAAATTACTCAAGGAAGATCTTATAATAGTTACAACCCCATAGTTTCAAGTAGCTCAAGAACCTTTGTCCACACACAAAACAACCTTACACAAGAGGGTTAATGGCAATCAAGATGGTAGTCTAATGAGTTGGTAATGGATATAAGTGGATAAATGTATCAATATCATAGTTTATAGCATGTTCCTTCATTCCAAGGCCATGACATAATAACTCCTCCAACATAAGGCTCTCTAATGACTCAAGATAACATGCCTACCATGACATCATCAAAAGCTTAGATTCAATATCAAGGGAATATGGGTAAGACACCATATGAGACCATGTGCATAAACTTTCAAGAAATGGAGCATATGTTTGAGCATGTAGCAATAAATATGGGTTAGACTACATAAAAGGTAGGTGAACTAATTAAAACCAATACAAGGGATAAGAGGGGAATGTTAGATGAATATTTGAGATAGTAAGGCTTCTTCAACACCTTAAAAAGTCAATCAATAGCCTACCACTTCAAAAACAATTAATAAAGTTCCTACAACTCAATAAATACATCAAAATCATGGACAACAATTGAGATCTCCTTTTTTTCCTCATGTCACTCAAGTGGCAAGTGATACTTCTACTTTTAAGGTGAAGTTCAAAGGTAATAGTCTTCCTTTCAATATTATGGATCATATGAAAAAGGCTATTGTCACTATGTCTATATATGATGATATTTATATTATAGGATAGAAATAAAGTCTTCAGTAAGATCACTCCAAGCCTTATCATAGGAATGATACAATTGATAAGGTGAATACTTTTTTTACAAATAGTAGTCATCTTAGTCATATTAAAGTTGCTAGTCAAGATAGAGTTCATAGTGTTTTTCATCCCATTAAGGTTGTCAAACCCCCTCTATTCTATTTGTCAATCATCATAGGGGACTTCTTGGTGCATAATTGTATGATAGATTTAGGTGCTTCAACCTCAGTTATGCCAAAATCCATAAAAAATAAGCTTTAGCTAAAATATATGCCTAATGAAAAAGGTGTTCTCTAGTTGGATGGTTCCCCCACTAAAATAGTAGGTATATTGAAAGACCTTAAGATCATATTTGTACCTTACCCAAATTGTGTCATCACTTAAGATGTAATGGTTATAGACCTACCCCCATATTTTACCCTATGACTATCTAGGGACTTTACTACAAATATTGGGGGCCATTTACCCTCTAACTATTCATACATGGTTTTTAGGATCAGATATGGGACTAGGGTCACTATTAGGTTAGAACCTATCTCTAGGTTATATCTAGAGCTCTATATGCCTAACCTTACAAATATCAACTGTACCATATTAGATGAGGATGAAAATTCTAGTGATCAAGAACCTCATGACCATTTTGAAGGCATTTTAGACCTATACTTAGATGAATGGGAAAATAAAAATCATAGATTTTATCCCCACACTAATATTGAAAAAGCAAGCCTAGGGGTGTATTATATGCATGAGGAGGGTGTTGTTATACCTTGCCTAACTAACACCACTCAAGATAAATATGGTCTATGGACTTTATTATTTGATGGATCAAGGTCAAATAATGGTAGTGGAGCTAGAGACATGCTAGTTTTACACTCATATTAGAAGTACTATTTATCTTCAAGATTTCAATTTAGTTGCACTACAAGCATAGTTGAATATGAGACCCTTTTACATGGTTTGCAAGAGGAAAAAATAAGAGGTGTCAATATCCTTCGATTCAAAGGTTATAGTGAGATTTTTGTGAAATAAGTGAGAGGCATGAGTGTAGTCAAAATAATCATTTAAAATCTTACGGGCATCATGTATGGTATATCATAGAGGACTTCTTGGAATTCAATATACAATCCATACCAAAAGAGGTAAATTAACATGCAAATAGGCTTAGAACCATTAGAGCTCAGTATGAGGTTTTATAAGGAGTCAAAGGAAACTAGAATCAAGACAAAATCAAGGTCATATACAGGCTAGTTATACTTGACAATGAGGTTAGTTGGTAGGTGTTTAATAATGTTAACCAAATTATATGCTTTAAGATGCAGGAGGAAAATTTTTGACATAAGAATCAAAATAAATTCCAACATCAGTATGATGATAAAATAGTGCAATTGAGATTTAATAAGATGCCTAAGGGGCTTATGACACTAGAAATAATTTTAAATGAAGATGACCAAGTGAGAAGAGGAAAGACATGTATCTTAGCCAAGGAGGAACATTATGAAAGGATATAGATCTTTAAAGATAAATTGTTGAAGTTAGGAAATATTAACATTAGAAGAGAGGGTTGCATTTGTTGATTTATGCCAATAGTTATCTAATGTATTTGTATGGGAATACAAATATTTTAATGGTTTTGACCCCAAACTTGCACAACATACCATTTAACTAGAGAGCAATGTAAGACCATTCAAGTAGAAATAAAGGCCTATTAACCCAAAAGTGGAGGTGTTGATGAGAAGGGAGATCTTTAAATTTATTAAATCAAAGATAATATTCCCCATTAAACATTCATCATGGTTGGAAAACCTTGTGCTAGTGAGGAAGAATAATGGGGAAAAAATATTATGTGTTGACTTTAGGAACCTCGATAAAGTGTCCTCAAAATACCATTACTCACTACTCTCAATGGATCATATTCTTCAAAAGGTGGTAGGTTCTTATAAATTCTCATTGTGTGATGGCTACTCTTGTTATAATTAGATCATGGTCAAGGAAGAAGATAGGCATAATACCACCTTCACTAGAAAGTGGGTACTTGTGCATATTTTAAAATGCCCTTTAGACTATGTCAGTACCCAAAATTACACTGAAGAAATTGGGCCCTTGTTGAGTGTCAATGTCTAAGTCATTATCCCAATTACTATTTCAAAGTGTTTTGTTTAAAAGGTCAAGTTCATGTTTAAGAGGCTAGGTTATTTAAATTGGTTTTTATTTAATGTATTTCCTTTTGAAGCTTTTCATTGGGTATTTCTTTTTGTAAATTTGGTATGTTTTTGGTACAAAGTCCTTAGAGTCTTTTGGAAAATGTGTTTGTGCAAATTACTCAAAGGGCCATTTCCTTTGGGTATTTTGTTTGCATAAAAAACCCAAAGGGATATTTCCATTATTTTGGATAAATTGTAAGGAATTTTTTATTTTGGCCACAGTGTTTACAAAATTTTTGAAGGATCACTCTTTTGAGCATTTTGTCCACACAAAAAATCTGAAGGATTATTCCTTCGGGTATTTTGTCCACATAAAAATCCTAAAGGGTTAATTCCTTAGGAAATTTTTTCTACAAAAAAACCTTGAATTGTCATTTTGTCTATGCAAAATCTTTGAAGAGTCTTTTCTTTTAGTCATTTTGCCCTTGCAAAATTCTTGAAGGGCAATTTTAGGAGGGCTATTTTGCCTTTACAAAATCCTGAAAGGATCAATTTTTTTAGGTATTTTTCCCTTGAAAAATTCCTTAAGGGAACCTTTAAAAGGTCTAAAAGACATTTTCAAGAGAATCTAAAGGACCATTCTAAAAGGCCAAAGGGAAATTCTATAGGGCAAGTAACCTTGACAAAAATTCTGAAGGGTATATTTAAAGGGCCCAAAAGGGACTTTTGGCAAAGTTAATATGGAGTAGAAGTCATATTTCCTTCATAGATTTTGCCTATGCAAAAATTCCAAAAGAATTTCATTTCTTTAAGAAAAGCATCGAGTTCAATTTTTGTGAGGAAATTATTTTAGAAAAATGTCCATAATAATTGTTTCGATGAAGACAAAAGGAGCTAAGTCCCAATTCCCTCAAAGAAAGTACAAAAGACTAATTTATTTAAGAAAACTGTTTTGGATAACATGTTTGAATTTTTTTTCGAGAGGCAAAAATATAAAGGCCAAACTATTTTGGGCATCCTACCCACACAAAATGTTTGATAAATCTCAATTCTGGCAAGGAAAGTGTGAAGTTAAAATCCTTCATGGAAATTATTTTAGACATTTTGTCCAAAAAAATTGTCCTGATAAAATGCTTGAAAAAATTATTGTAGGATAATTGTGCCAAAGAATATCCCAAAGCAGAAGTATTGAAGTAAATAGGAATGTTGAAGATAAATAACCAAACCAAATTGCCATAGAATAATGTCCAAGAAGAAATTTTTGAATTTCAGGTATGATAGTCTCATGGATGTCTTTTGATAGGCATGTGGATGTTAACTTTTAGACCCCATGAAGTAACCCTTTGTTTTCAAATAGATTTAAATGGTGTGCATTGACATGGAACATGGTGATTTAATAGTTTATAATTAAAACTAGATAGTCAAAAGTACATAGGAAGCCTATGGGGATATCAAGTGTCACATCTTTGGAGACAAGAAAAAATAATAACCAATCATAACCCACCCGCCATATCATAATCCAATGGAGCATTTTCTCTTATCCTAGCTAGATCTGATGATGCATGGATAATATTAAAAAGTTAAGGACCCTATGAGTAAATGTAAAAATTACAAGTGGCACAATTGCGTGCCATAAATTAGAACTCAAACATCTCATGCAAGATCTATGGGGCACATTTTATTAGGAAAGAATAATCCAACAACATAAGTTGAGTGGATTTTTCTAAAGGGCTCAGACTGCATGTGAAAATGACAAGTGTCTAGATTGGAGCTAATAAATAACTTAGTCACTCTTAGGCCCCAAAAATTCCAAGTTGGATTTGATTGTCATGTCAAATGTTAGTATGTTGAAAGCCTTGGTTTAAAAATTAAATTTGACAGTTCTTTCCTAGTCAACAAATGAGTCAAAGCACAAAAGAAGGTCCATGAGACATTTTAGAGTGAATATTTCCAATCATGATCATGGATCATTTTATACTTCATGTCACAACTGGATCATTTCTGAGCCATCATTGAAATAATAAGTTGTTCCATGGCATGTACAAAAATAAAGGTAGCTATCAAGGAAGTTCTAGTTATGCATGAAACCATTCATGGTCATCTCAAGGTAGTTTTACATGAGGACAAAGTTTGTTTGGATCCTCAAATGATTTTCTCCCTCCAACTATGCAAGAAAGTAGTTAAGAGAATCTGTAGGTAGTTTTAAGTCCTCATCATTCCTTGTAAAGGTAGTTGTAATAATGATTTTTCTTTAAAATGGATGAAGATCTTAGGCATGGCCAATGGCATTTTCTCACTAGGAACAACTTGATATAAATGGGAAAGTTTGTTATGCAATTTTTGAAAATTGCAAATTCTAGTCTTAGATTTGAGAAGGATGTAAAAATATATAAATAAAAGTCTTATATTCTATGCAAGAGGTTGGTTGGCCATTGTGTTGGTCATTATGTTGGTCTATGTCTTCCTTAGTATAGGCTCTTCCACATTTATGGATCACTGCTATGTGCATTTTGTCTATTTTGACAAGGTGGTTACAGTTGTAAATCCATTAGTAAGTTATAAGAGCATCTCTATATGTCTCCCCTACACAACATGGAGTAAATCCACCATGCTTGTCCCCATGGTACCATTTTAAAACATTGGTGTATGTAATATTTTTATTTCAAGTTAATGAAAATGCATGTGGTTCTCTATTAGTTTCTATTGATGAAGTGCAGTAATATGTTTTACAAATGTTGTTGATAGGACATCTCATTCCCTACTCATTACTAGTTATCATCTTGGGCTTATAACTAGGTTATAAATCACTTTCTACATTATATTTGGAAATATGTTGCTGAATAACTTATTAAGGCACCCTAGGTTTATGGATTCAAATAGAAAAGGCAAATCACTCCTGGTAGTTCCATTAGCTTAAATTTATTTTTTCTACATCTTTCATCAAGTGATGTTATGACTGATTGAAATAATCCTTACTAATTCAAGACATTTCATCAAACCACCCTCCCCTTTTGAATAACTATCTACTTTTCCTACCCTATCATACACTCAATATAACATGCCCTTTGTATATTTTAAGTGTTATTTTCCTATAGATGCATAAACATTATATATTTAATATGTGCATGTTTTTTTTGCTTTAAATCCTAGCATTGTAATTTTTCATTCATCCCCTGTGTTTTTAAAACTTATTTGGAATGAAGGCTGTAATCACTTTCAAATATATTCTTAGTATCTTTTTTTTAATCTAGAGCATTTTCTCATTCTATGTGACAACCCTTCCTAGGTGGAGTAAGTGAATTTGGTTATATTCTAGTTATATTTATGTCTCTTTGTGCCAATAATCCCCATGGAGATTGAAATGTAGAATCTCTCCATGTGAGAAAGCTACCCCATAGGTCCTTTCACCTAGGTTTAAGTAGAGCTAGAAGTAGCAGGGAGTTGACCATACCCTTTATAGGTGCCTCTTAGTCATTTTCACTAGTCTAGTTCATTTTTGATGCCAAACACTTCCCCGACTATAACAACATACTAGAAGGTTTTTCATCATTGTTTGACACATTTCTTTAAGTGTACAAGTCCAAATTAGGGAGGTGTATAATTGGGAATCAACACTTTACTAGCACCATTAGTAAGGATTAAATCAAATTCCTAGTTACTTGTGTTATTGAGGACTCTTGTAGAGAGTTGTTTTTTAAAATTTCTCTACCTATTGTATTGACTTGGCTATCTTTGGTTTGTCAATGTTTCCACCCTTCTGTCACTATTATCAAGGATAGTTCTTATCACCCATGTTGTTGAAGACTCTTACAGATATCTAGAGTTGTAAGTAACTTATGTTGTGAAGTTCTCTACTAATATTTGCTTTGTATCTTGGTATTCAATGTCACAATACTTCACTAGATACATGTCAGGAACTTTTGAGACTTAATAATTGACATATATTATTTACTACAAAGAGTTATGTATTTATCATGTTTTGAGGAGGTTTCCCCTTACTAAAACATGAATCTAAAAATTTCATTATCTTTGTTTTCATACATCATCACTAACTTTAACAAGATTTGGTTTTAGTATGTATCACTAAAAATTTGTAAATGGTTATATTATAGAACTTTACTTCTAGTGGTGACTCCAAAAAATCATTTGGTTTCAAAGAAAGATCTTTACCCATCTTCAATATATTTAGCTTTGAGTTTTTTATTACTTTTGAAGATAAAAGGATTGAGGTCATCATTCAAAGATGAAACATATAAGAAACTTATCTTCCTCCTAAATATTCATCAAACAAGGAGACAAGTTTGGAGGCCTGTTGAAGAACTAAGTGCAGCTACTAGAGATTATGTGGGCTATCAAAATTCTAGTAATTTTGAGCTTCTATTTATTAAAAATCATATTGATAAAGATTATTATAATTCTTCTAATCATATATATATTAGTGATTCATAACCTTAAATTTTCATTTACTATCCAACTCCTTAACTAGATGAATCCCCTCCCAAGTTTGATTCACCAAGTCCACTTCATTCACCCCCTCATAGCCCTTTGCCATTTGTTCTTGAACCTATCATTAAACCAATCATGAGGCATAAGGATCAAAATGAGAATGAGTGTCATACATTTAGAATTCCTAGGTTTAAACCTATAAATTTTGATGACATGGAAGGTTATCCTAATGAAGTCCCAAATGAATTAAGGAACTACCTTCCAAGATTCAAAGGGAATAATATAGTTAGTGGTGATCAACATTTGAAGGGTTTTCATAATATCAATGAATACTATGAGGTTGAGAATGAGAATGTGTGTATTAAATTATTTGTGCACATGCTAGAGGAAGATGTTCATGAATGGTTCAATTACCTTCCCCATGGATGCATTGATTCATGGGAGGAGATGTTGAATGATTTTAGAATTTTGTATGGTGATATAATTGATCAAAGGTTTATTTTAGAAGAGTTTGAAAATATCAAAAAGAATCCTAATGAGTGTGTGTATGACTTTAATACAGGGTTCAACAAGTTTATGATGTAGTTGCCTAAACATATTAAGCCTAGTGAGATAATATGCTTGATCAAATACTATGATGAATCTGATAAGAAGGATGCATATTAATTGAGGGATAAGGCTCCCATGAACCTATAGCTATAATTCAATATGGCCATCTAAATTGAGAATAAAATAAAGGCTATTAGTATGCCCTTGAATAAATAGGGTGATGAAAAAATGGTTGATCCAAAATAGATACAGTCCAAGGTAGCCAAGCTTGAGGAAAGTGTTAAAACTTTGGCCTCCACTATCAAAGAGATGTCATAAAATTTGGCTAGAGATGAGAAGGGGCTACCTCATATGCCTTCATATGATGTTGGAAGTCAGAATAAAGGGCTTGTAAAGGAAGTATTTGATCCCTTGCATGCAAGGTAAATGATATAAATTTTTATGTTGATATTGATTGGTATGACAAGTGCTTCCTTCCACATCCCCCATGTGATACAGATGAAACCAATGATGAATATATATATGATATTAAGTATAAATATGATTATGATGAGATTATTATGTTCAATTATCAAGACTCCCCATGTAATTTTTTTTACCTTCGTGGAAATGATGAATGCTACTAATACATAATAGTTTTGGAGTGAAATCAATAAGGTGTGTGTCCCAACATATGAATTTGGTTGTGATGATAGTACGACATAGGTAAATGAGTTACCCATCATGATGTAATTAAATATCTTGAGTGTGTTGAAATATAAGTAATAGACATTGGTGTAGAATTGGGTGTCTCTATTGGGAGTGTGGAAATTATTAAACAACCAGTTGTTCTTGATGTTGGGTTTGAAAATGATGATGTTTGGAAGATGTCATTTAATAAATATGGTGTTATCTTTTATGACCATAAATATGGATTCTTTTAATTTTCTTTCAATTAGTACTTTGAGTACACAAATGACATTATTGATCCTAAGGCACCCTTGTTTGGTACTCACTTGATTATAACCAAGAAACAAGCTTATTTATAGCTACTAAAAAGGTACCAAGATATTTTGGTTTGGTCTTATCTAGACTTGTGACAATGTAAAGAGGATTTGATTCAATGTGACATCTTATTACAACCTAGCATTAGTACTTTCAGGCATGTGCATAGATGAGTTTACTTCATCTTGGCCACCAAGTTGCTAGAAAAGTCTAAAAGATTAAGGGATTGTAGAATTTTTCAGCTTCTAGTTAATTGATAATATTTGAAGAATTTCCTTGATTGAGTCTAAATGATGTACCTATTATATAGTGTTTTATTGCTTTATCTTTTATTTTTTCGTTTATCATCTACTTTGGGCCATGTTTGCATAGTTTCCCTTTGTGTTATGTTGTGTCTTCATTTACATATCCTCCTGATCTATTTTTATTAATTCTTCCATGTTTTGTTGAGCCTTAATATATGTCTTATAAAAATTTCTAAATCTTGACTCTGTGACCCAATGGATTGGTACCTAGTCTTACATTCTAGGATTCTTTACACATCCACATGGGTATGCATCCCCAAGTGAAAGCTAGTATTAGTGCCCAAAATTACATTGAAGCAATTGGGACCTTATTGAGTGTCAATGTTTAAGTCTTTATCCCAATTAATATTTCTAAGTGTTATTTTGAAAAGGTCAAGTTCATGTTTAAGAGGCCAAGTGATTTAACTTAGATTTTACTTAGTTTATTTCCTTCAGGAACTTTTCATTGGGTATGTCCTTGTGTAAATTTGGTCTATTTTTAGTACAAAATCATTAGAGTCTTTCTAAAAAAGTGTTTATACAAATTGAATGAAGGGCAATTTCCTTCAGGCATTTTGTTCACACAAAAATCCCAAAGGGCTATTTCCATTATTTCAGGTAAATTGTAAGGATTTATTTATTTTGGCCATAGTATTTACAAAAATTCCAAAGGATTACTCCTTTGGGAATTTTATCTGCATAAAAATTCCAAAGGATTATTCCTTCAAGCATTTTATTTGCACAAAAATCCCAAAGGGTTAATTCCTTTGGGCATTTTATCTCCATAAAAACCCTGAAGGGTCATTTTGTCTTTGCTAAATCTCAAAAGGATAATTTCTTTCGGGAATTTTTCCCATGAAAAATTCTTGAAGGGAAATTGTAGAAGGGTCATTTTTCCTTTGAAAAATCCCTGAAGGATCAAATATTTTTGGCATTCTACCCTTGTAAAATTCCTAAAGGGCACCTTCAAAAGGTCTAAAAGGCACTTTTAAGAGAATCTAAAGGACCACTCCAAAATGTTGAAGTGTAATTCTATAGGGAAAGTGTCCTTGACAAAAATTCTAAAGTGTATGTTCAAAGGACCTAAAAGGTACTTTCAGTGAAGTTTCTATGGAGAAGAATTCCTATTTCCTTCAGAAATTTTGCCCATGCAAAAAGTCTAAACAAATTTATTTTCTTTGAGAAAAGTACCAATTTCAATTTTTGTGAGGAAATTATTTTGGAAAAAAATGTCTGAAACAATTATCCTAACAAATACAAAAGGAGATAAGTCCCAATTCCTTTGGGAAAAGTGTAAAATTCTAATTCCTTTGGCAAAAGTGAAAAATACAAATTTCTTCAATAAAATTATTTTGAATAAAATGTATGAAATAATTGTTCTGACAAAGGCAAAAATCTGAAGGCTAAACACTTTATGGTATCTTGTCTAAGTAAAAGGTTTGATAAATCTCAATTTTTATGAGGAAAGTGTGAATTCAAAATACTTCAAGGAAAGTGTGTTAATCATTTTGTCCTAAACAATTGTCCTAATAGAATGGCCAAAATAATTATTGAGGGATAATTGTGCCAAAGAAAATCCCAAATCAAAATTACTGAAAGAAATAGGAATGCTGAAGATAAAGACCCAAACCAAATTTCCATATAAAAAATTCCTTGAATAAATTTATAAATTTTAGGTATGATATTCTCATGGATGTGTTTCAATAGTCACATGGACATCAACTTTTAGACCCTGTGAAGTATCCATTTATTTTCAAATGAAGGCATATGTAATGGTGTACGTTTATGCAAAGCAGGATGATCCGATAGTGCATAATCAAAGATATATAGTCTAAGGTACATAAAAATCCCATGGGGATACCAAGTGGCACATACTTGGGGACAAGAATAATTAATATCTAATTATACCCCACCCCCTATATCGTGATCTAATGGAGTATGTTTTCTAGTCCTAGCCAAATTTGATGGTGCATGGACAATGTTGAAAATTCAAGGACCCTATGAGTAAATAAAGAAATGATAAGTGGAATAGATTTGTGCCAAAAATTAAAAAATTAGTATCTCATGCAAGATATATGGCTCATGTTTTTTTGAGCAAGGATGATCCAAAATTGTGAGCCAAGGTGGATTTTTCAAAGGGCTCATATTGCATGAGAAATTGACAAGTGTCCAAATTAGATCCAATAAATTGACTTAGTCGTTATTATACCCCACAAATTCCTTTTTAGATTCAATATGGCATGTCAAATATTAGTATGTGGCAATCCTTGGTTTAAAATTTAAACTTGATAGTTCTTTTCTAGTCAAGAAATGAGTCGAAGAAGAGAAGAAGGTCTATAAGCCATTTTAGAGCAAATATTTCTAATCATGGATCATTTTATGTTTCATGTCATAATTATATCATTATAAATCCATAATTTCAAGAACATATTTATCTATGGCATGAGCAAAAATAAACGCAGTTGTCCAAGATGTTCTAGCTATGTATGCAACTATTCATGGGCATCTTTAGGTAGTTGCACATGAGGATAAAGTTTGTTTGTCTCCTCAAATGATTTTCTCCCTCCAACTATGAAAGTGAGTGGTCAAGAACATATCCAAGTGGTTTTAAGTCCTCATCATTCCTTCTATAGGTAGTTTTAATAATGATTTTTCTTAAAAATGGATGAATATCTCAAGTGTGGCCAAGGACTTTTTTGGTTGGGATTAACTTGAAAGAAATGGAAATTTTTGTTATATAAATTTTTCAAATTGCAACCCATAGTACTATATTTTAAAAGGATGTAAAAATGTATAAATATAAGGCTTATCTTCTATTTAAGAGATTAGTTGGCCATTGTGTTAGTCATTATGTTGGTTTATGTCTTCCTTAGTATAGGCTTTTCCACATTTAGGGATCACCACTATGTGCATTTTGTCTCTCATGTTAAGGTGGTTGTATTTATATATCCATTACCAAGATTTGAGAGCATATCTATATGTATCTCCTATCCAACATTAAGCAAATCCACCATGCTTGTCCTTACGGTAGCATTTTGAAACATTGGTGTATTTAATAGTTTTATTTCCAGTTAACGAAAATGCATGTGGTTCTCTACTATTTTTTATTGATAAAGCATAGTAATATGTTTTATAAATGTTTTTTATAGGACATATAATTCCCTCCTCATTATTGGTTATCATCTTGGGCTTAAATCTAGATTATAATCCATTTTTGTATTATATTTGAAAATATGTTATTGAATAACTTTTTATGGCACTCTAGGTATACAAATTCAATGGGAAAAGTAAAATTATTTGGATTGAAGGTTGTAATCACTTTCAAATCTATCTTCAGTAGCTTGTGTTTGATCTAGAGCATTTGATCATTCTATGTGAAAACCCTTCCCAAGTGGAGTGAGGAAGTTTGGTTGTGTTCTATTCTAATTTGTGTCTATCTATGCTAATAATTACCATGGAGATTGAATTATATAATCTCTCCATGTAAGGAATCTACCCCATAGGTCCTTTCACCTTGGTTCAGATAGATCCAAAAGTAGTAGAGAGATTACCATACCTTTTATAGGTGCCTCTTAGTCATTTTATCTAATTTGGTCCATTATTGATGCCAAACCCTTCCCCAATTATAATGACATACTAGCAGGTTTCTCATCAATTTTTTCCACATTTCTTTAAGTATGCAAGGTTAGATTAAAGAGGTATACAACTAAGAACCAATAGACTATCCAATGATGGAAAAACTTTCCAGAGGGAAATGGATGTTGATTTAGAAGGTTTGATCAATGAAATGGTGTTCATCTACCTAGATGACATCACTATTTTCTTAAGGACCCAACTGATCACATTATTCACTCGAGGTTAGTATTTAAAAGATGTAGATAATTTTATTTGTCATTGAATCCTAGAAAATGTATATTTGGTGTTCATGAGGATAGGTTATTAGGTCATGTAGTGTCGAGGGATGGTCTTTCCATAGATCCTAAAAAAGTTGAGTCCATCTTATCCTTACCTTTTCCCAAGCACAAGAAGTATCTACAAAGTTTCTTAGGAAAGATTAATTTTATAAGAAGGTTTATCTTAGTCTTTACAAATATCATCAAGCCTCTTACTCACATGTTAATAAAATGTAAGGAGTTTTCATGGACCAAAGAAGTTAAGAGGAGTTTTTTGGCCATCAAGGAGGCCATCTCTCATGCCCCTACACTTCTTAATCATGATTTTAATAAAGAATTGTACTTGTATGCCTTACCTATATTGGATGCAATCTCTACCATGTTAATGTAATATAATGAGCAAGGTTTGTAATTTCATATTTATTTCTTTATGTAGGCCTTAAAATGGTATTAGGAGAGGTATAGGTTTGTATATAAACATTTTCTTATAGTAGTGATAGGTTTGAATAAATTTAGGCACATGGTCTCCAATAATAAGATCATACTCATGGTGATACACCCAAGTATTAAAAAGTTTATACTCAACATAGATATCAATGAGAAAATATTTATATGCATGATTAAATGCATGGAGTATAACCTTTAATTTAGAGTTACCAAGATTTTAAGGGGTAGAGTTAAAACAAAGATAAAGATAAAGTGTTAGAAGTCCATGACAGCCAATAGGCATCTATAGACAACATACATTTTAGTTGGATACATGATATACTCAGATTTATTGAGTAAAGACAATGTCCTATGGGATTAAATAGATAAAAGAGAAGGATATTTAGGTAATAAATTATACCTTACGTCCTGATATATGGAGTACTTTTTAAGAGAGACATAGTAGGCATGGTTTTGAGGTGTGTGGAATCATGCCAAATAGATAAGTTACTCAAGTAGTTATATGATGGTCCAATTGGTGGGAACTTTAATTACAAGACTAAAACCTTTAATATCATTATATTTGGGTAATTTTAGACCATAATGTTTAGATATGCACACTCTTGGGTAAAGAAGTGCCAAAAATGTGCAATGTTTGTTGGCAAGTAGAAACTAGTTTCCCTTCCCTTGCAACCCATACAAGTAAAACAACCTTTCATGCAATGGGGATTATATTTCATAGGGATGATACACCCCCATTAAAGTAAAGGAAATGAGTGTATTATTATATATAAAAACTAATTTACAAGGTGGGTTTAAGTAGTTACCCTCAAGGAAGATAATAAAGGTTCTATTTTGGACTTTCTGGATAGCCTTGTGACCAGATTCTATGTGCCTTCCACAATAATTTATTATAATGCATTGTAATTAAATATTAATAAGGTATGTGAGTGGGCTTGTTCACATGAAATTTATCTCAAGGCATATTCTAACTATTACCCACAGTGAAATTGACTAGAAGAGTCCAAAAATAAGAACTTATTGAGGATTGTCAAGAGAACTATGGATGATAATCAGAGGGAGTGGAATACTAGATTAAGGACTACCTATGGGTAGATAGAGTGACACATAATAAATCTATTGGAAACTCCCCATACCTTCTTCTCTATGGTAAAGAACCAAAACTTCTTATATCTCTTTACCTTCCTGTATTAGAGCTTACACATCAACTTGAGCTCCTAGAGGATGATGCTATGTAGATAAGGTTGAATGAGCTGAGACAACTAGAGGAGATAAGTGACACTAATATGCACATTATGTGGTCTAATCAACACCAAGTTAATAGGTCATTTGAAAAGAGATATTCCTTAAAGACATTCTAATAAGGTGATATAGTCCTCAAATAAGATTATCATTGTGTAAAACTAGGAAAGCACTCCAAGTTTAATAGTCTTTGGAGTGGGCCTTATGTTATCACAAGTTGAATAGAGAGAAATTTATTTGATCTTGATAATTTTAATGGAGGGAGACTTACCATCCCTATAAATGAGAGGTATCTTAAATTTTGTTACTAGTGTTCTTTCATGATCTTTATACATAGGTAGATAGGTTTGTCTTTACCTCTAAGTTCTCTTACACATTGATCTATTTGTTGTTTTTTTCTACTATTTAGGTAGTTGTTTATGTCTTCCCCATTGATTCAAAGTGTTTCAAGGAGTCATGCATAATTATTTTGTAAGTAATACTTTATTTGTCTAACTATTATGAGCAAGCTTAATCACATTCTAGGTTCCATGACTAGTAGGTTGTTCAATCCAATTGAGTCACCATAAATGTTGGCCATTTTAGCCCACATGTGAAGCTTATATATTAATATATGATCTTAAAAAAATTATAGATGAAATGAGTGGTTCAAAGATCACATGTATCTTTCAAATATTTTTAAACACTTTAATTAAACTTAAAGTGTAGTTTATCAAATTTTAAGGAAGCAAGTTCTCATGGTGATCAATGTATTCAGGATCATGGCACGAGTTTTCACAAGTCTTAGGAACTAATTTTGAGACTTCAAAGTTATTTCACAAGCATAGAATAGCTAGACCATCATCATCACATCATGCAAAAATAAGTAGGTCAATTTGATTGCATATTTAATAAATGCACCAAGGAAGCCTCTCATGATAAAAGATTGCATAGATATTAAGTTATTCATGTTAAGATCATCCTCTACAAAATTAATGTCTTGATGAGATTTTTATCTCAATATATAAAAATTCAAAGTTAGACTTCAAAATTAGGATGTGTACACAAAAATAAAGCTTAATCTATGGAAAATAGATTTTTAAATTAAAATATCCCCATGTTAGACATGGAGTTGATAAGTGTCCAAATCTTGTGAGCTAAGATCAAATATAACAATGAATGGTGATCTGACATATGTTAGTGGGTCCCAAAGATATAATGACATGCATTTGATCATGCATTAAAAATCAATGGTGAGAATAAATTCAAAAATTTAGCATGAATACATCGATGAAAAGTGTTAAGATATCAGGTGCTTAAACAAATATCTAAGGGTTCGTGGTGACTGACAAGTTCAATGGGTCCAAGTAGATCAATGACACACATGAATTCATAATCAAAGATCTAATAATGAGAGATGATTCAATAATTTAGTGAATATTGAAGATAAATGACAAGCTTACAAGAATTTCAACCATGTTATGATGATAAAAGATCTATGGATTGCATTCATTCATATAGAATGAGATATACAACATGTGTGAGGTCAAGAAGTTAAATGACTAACAATAGGATCATGTGGGATGAATGAAGAGATGATAATTAGCACAATATGGGGATCCCATATTAGGATCAATGATTTGCATTAAAATTCAAAAGCTAAAGGACTTCAATGGAGAACAAATTTGACTAAGGTTGAACCAGAGGATGCCATGAAGGCAAACATGTTAGACAAAGGATCTTACCACCATGAGTAGGTAAAACAAATAAATTTAAGATCAAACATGATCTGGATAACTAGGAGTAGACCCTATAAAGTTATATAATTCCATTAAAGTCCTAAAAATCTTTTTGAGAGCTTTTAGATGTAGGTTTTTATGGCTTATTCAAATTCAAAAAATCCTAGCCTATAGATCTACATTTGCAATCATGACTATATGAAAACCAATATGGTGATTGGTTTTTATCCATAATAGATCTAAATTAAATATTTATAAGTAATGGTATAATGGTGATTACATAATAAATGCCATAAGAAACATCAATGGATGAGCCCAAGTAACTACCTGATAGTGTGAAGAACATCAATCATAACTAGGGAAGATAGTGAAGGACATTAATTTGGTAGAAGGATTGAGAAGGATTGTGGTGGTAGTTATTCTAAATGGAATTAGGCTCATTAATTACCCCTTTAACAGTAATTTCTCTCTCTCTCTCTCTCTTGCATTATTTCTTCCTATAAGTACTATCTTTAAATTCTTGATTTAGATCCCTTGGCTGGGTATAGCAAAACTCTACTGAAATCACTTTGTAAACTCTTTGAAGTATTATAAGACCATTTTAGATTATAGTTTAATGCTAAGTGTACTTAATTCAAGTTTGATTTATAGAATTTATGTTTTCTATTCATCATCTGTAGGTCCTTCACATACCTTTCTTTAATACTCTTAGTTTCTTGTAGGTTGTGTGAAGTGTTAGCTAATGAGGTTTCTCTTGAAGTTTCATAACTCCATAGTGTGTTACATAGACCTATTTTTTTATGTCCTTTAATTTTTAGGTATTTTATCAACATTCATATAAAATATTCATGTTTGGAACTCTATCATAGAATATGATCAATATTTATCCCCATTGTATTCATTAATAGTCATGAAAGTTTCCAAGTTGAGAGTGGATCATTGAACATTTGATGTATCACCACACTTAAAGTAGATTTTCATTCATTTATTTTCTCCCCTTTTCATCCCAATAGATTAAGTTTTAATAAGAGAGATTCAAATTATCATATCTGAGGAGCTAGCCTTATTAGAAACCCTAGAGGTCTGACCCAAAATTAGGTAACCCATAGCCTAGGGTCATTCCCATGTTGCACTAGATTTAAGTAGAGGACTTGAACAATCCTTTGCTTAGCTAGTTTGAAATCTAGAACCTCTAACACTTCATCACACACCCATAGTGCATCACAAGATCCTAATACCTCCGATAATACTAATACATCACATGATGTGTCCAATAGTCAAAATTATGTCAAATTAATCAACTTATATTGAAAATGTTTAACCAAACCAATAATGTAAACCAGATGATGCAAATACAAAATCATCTCATATATATCCCAAACCAACCTCACTAGGTTTCATGGGGAGCAAAAAATCCTAATTCCCCATAGGAATTCCCATGGTAGCCATATCCCACAACTACCACTCATTAATAAAACCATCAATAATTTATAAAATGAACCTATAATAACTCAAATTTCTAACATTAACATAGGAGGTATCACCCCCACTATCATCTATAATGCATCTATTGATCCCACCTTGTATTTAAAAACATTTTTTATCCTTTATAAAGATTGGGTTAAGATTAATACCTTCATTGATACCAAAATATTAGATAAAATTCTCTCAAGAGATGATTTAAATTGGTAAAAACAATTAAAACCCCACTCTATCACTAGCCTAGAGGACGTGTTCAACTCATTAGTCTAATAATTCCAAACTAGTGATATTATCAAGAATAACTTAGCCCATTTTATAGATTATAAATAACTCAAAATTGAAATGCCACAAGACTTCTCCAAATGATGGAAAATTTTGTCTAACAAATGTGAGAATAATACATTAGATGACAACCTCTTACACCTATTTATGAATTCTATACACCCCAAATTATTATAATAGGCTAGGACCCTCTCTCTAAAATTCTTAGAAGAAGCTCCTGACTAAGAAAAATGACAAGACTTCCTCATGCATCAATTTAAACACCTCAACCTACAATAGGCACTCACATGCTCATCAAAAATTAAAACTATCATGCAAGTAATGATGATGTTACTTACACTTATGAAATTATACATACCATCCAATCTATTTCTCTAAATAATGACATGGAGCATATAACTCTCCCTAAAAATAGTCATAATCCCACATTTTATCAACATAACCACACTAATGTGCACAAATAATTATCCATAATAGAACTTCATAGACATCTCCCAAGACCTCTAACACAAGATCTTGATCCCACTTTCCCTATGAAATCATGATATGATCCATAAAATTATGCTGGTTTCCCACAAGTTGGGGCCATACTCATGAGACTTGTAGGCTATTATGAAATCTTGTTATGGATTTTCTTTTTGGTCCTAATTTTGATCATGAATCCCTTATCCAAAAGTGTAAATAAGCTTATGACATATATTTTAAATCCCATGATATAGGAAATAAAAATCAATATATAAACCAAGTTAATACTCATTTAGCTATGTACAAGGATCCCCTTCCTATCTACCAATATAACATCGAATAACCTACTCCTACCACTAACAATGTTGAAAGTCTCATAGACCTTACCACTAATGATGAAAAAGAGTAGTTTCTTTTATTGACTCAAATCCAACACCTACACATCACACATCTCAACCATTCTATGTCATTAAAGATACTTCCCCATCCCACTTCATGGAATTGGGGTAAGTGGAACCAATACCCATCCAAACACCACTCTCAATAACACAACTTGACTATACCTCTCATACCATTTATAATATTCCCAAAACATCCACACCACAAGACAACATACCCAAAACTTCTAATAGTATTTATTTTACCCAATAACAAGAAATTCTTCAACCAACTACCACATCACCTCAAATAAATCAACCCACTTGTAACTAACCTAAGGATAATATACCCTGTAAACATAATTTTAAATGTACCTTGAACCCTCCTTTTAGGAGCTCTTGAAACATTATGCACCTATATCTAATAACCCTCCCATGGATTATGATGAATGGGATCCTATTGCAGAACTTTCCCATCTCCTTTCTCAAATAACTTTCTTATAGCTAATGACAACTTCTCCTTGCTATCAAAACCACCTAAATCAATTATTATTCTAAATGAACACCCATCATCCTCCACTTATAGGATGCAAAGATACCCTATCTGGATCTGAAGATAGGATAATTCAACAATGTGAATATATTTCCATTTATGTTGATGAAACAATGGACACTTCTCTCTCACTTAAGTTCCCTATTGCTTCCATAATCCCCAAAGAGATATTGCTTTGTGTAGATAATCCTAATCTATTCATTAAAGTCTAAATCGATGATATCTAAGTTAAGTTTGATTTAATTAACTAAGGTTTAGGAACTTGTGTTTCCTCCATTGACTTCATTAATACACTTTGATATTATAAATACAACCTAAAATATACATGTAGTAACCATCAAGGCTATGATGAAATTCAAATGCATCCTCTAGGTTGTGTTTGTCTTCCCATTACCATTCCTCATGTTACTTTCCCTGTGAAAGTTATTATATTTAAATTTACACTTTATTACATTATCTTACTTGGTTAACCTTAGAATCATCATATGAGACCAATCCAATGTGTTAAATTCCCTAATAATGGATCTATCTACAAGATTCCAGGAGACACGAACCCTTGGATTTTTGAACAATTCCAAGAATTTGGCGTGTTTAAAATACCCACCCTTGAACCCTTTCTTAATGTCCCATTTTTAGAATCCTAACATTTAAATTATCCAATCAGTTCTACTCAAGGTTATAATGGTCATCATGAATTAATTGGGAATATTACACCTAACCTATTAGACTCCAATGATGATGGTTCATATGAGATAAGCCTAAAAATCAAAATCTCTAATCTTTCCCATGACATCATCACCTAGATTCCTCCTTTTAAACTTTGATCCCATCAACTACCTTTTGATGACATACCCATTATCTTAACAAAAAATAGACACTCGATTAATCATGCTTCATTTAATGATAAAGACATTCTTACATCTAACCATCAAATTGTATATGCTAGAATATAATGATGGTTATGCTTTAGATGACCCATTCTTAGGTAGATTATCTAGGGAAAAAAATCTAAAGTTTTTTGATATCACTCTTCTTTATTTTAGATTTTTTTTTCTTATTCTACCAATCCTTATTTGATATCACACAATAGTAGTTTCTCCACTATGGTTCACAGGTTAGAGAAGGATCACTCACAGGTATGCCTCCAATCATAACATACCCCCTCAAGGGTATGTTCATGTATCATGCCATGAAATGACATTATTTATTTTCTAGATACGATTACCCTTACAGTCTACTTCTAGAGATGTTAGCTATTTTCTTAGACTCACTACATAGCCATCCTTATCCACCAATGAGCCTAGTATAATTTATACTCCAACCCCACCCTTCCTTGGTGATGGCCTTCTTACCTTACTACAATTTGATCCATTTCTTAAAAATTTGGTAGATGAGCCTTATTTCAACACTCACAATTGTTTTGGTCATTGGACTAAATATTTCCATTTATATCAACATCCCCAGGCTTCTCCTTCCATCCCTTCATTTAGTATACCTAATAGTCTACTAATAAATGTATTTATTGTTTTCATGGGATAAATAACCATTATTCTACCAATTATAAAAATATTAGGTAGTAAATTGACATATTATGATGAGCCACTACTCAAACCCAAGATAAGACCATACCTTCTCCCAAGATATTACTCGAGTATATCCCTAAATAGAGGGAAGTATACTATCTTTAACACTAGTGTGGTACACATCAACCTGGATCTCATCATGTACCTTCCAATGACATACCCATTATCTTTACCAAAATTAGGCACTCCATTCATCATACTTTCTTTCATAAAAAAAATAATTCCTACATGTACCATAAAATTGTATACAATAGACTATGATGATGGTTATGATTTAGATGACCCATTATTAGATGGATTTATCCATGTTAGAAAATATAAAGTTCTTCAATATCACTCTTCTTTATTTAAGTATTTTTATTCTACTCCTAACATTCCTTATTTTATAACACATAATACTAGTATTGTACCTAATATCCCCCATTTCTTATAAATAGAGATTAGGGACCCACTTTATTTTGTGACTTGGCCTTATTTGTTGAGTTTTCTCCCTTTGTTCTATGCAAGTTCTACTAGATTTATCCTTAATCTTTAGAATTGGAAGTACAAATAATGATATTGTACATTTTGGACTATCTTATTAATGCCTTTCAGGAGTTGTTATATTATGCAAGTTTTGGGACTTAATTTTATTTAGAACTATTTTGTTCGGGACTTGTTCATCAAATATTTTTTTTTGGAGTTTACACATTAGGATTTTTTTGGAGAATTTGTTCAGTATTTTTTCATTGGGTTTTCCTCAGACATTTTGTTTAGAGTTTCCATATTAGACATTCTGTTCAGACATTTTGTTTGAATGATGTTTTAAAGGACTTAGTTTTTATTCAAAACTCCTTATTCAAACTTTATAATATAATTTTTTTTTGGGGCTTTTCATCAAATAAGTTTTTTGAAACAAATATTCATTGGCTTTATGTGCTTTGGAAGTTTTGTTTAGATATTTTGATTAGACATTTTTTTCAAATGAATTTTTGAAGGATTTGGTCTTCAAACATTTTTTTTGGGCTTTATGTTTGGAGCCTTTAGTTTGAAATAATTATTGTCTTGGTCCCAACACAAAACCCAAACCCTAACTCCTAACTACCAAAATCTTGCTAGACTTAGCTAACAAAGTGGAACTACTTCCTAAAACCTTCAAAGAACATTACCTACCACAAAAACTAATGAGATTTGAATTGTGTAGGTAAAGAAAATATATGAACATTAGACATTAACAGTGCATGAACTATAATTGAATACAAAAGGGATATATCAATGTTGTGCATCCATCAACATGTTCATTTGATTAGAAAAAATTCAAACTCAATTAATACTCTATGAACAAAACCCTAACTACTCGTAAATACATCACAAACATATAACTAGTGGAAAGAAGTTTTCATAGTACATGAAAATAAACTTTGAGAAAACTAGACAATTACAATGGCTTCATCATCTAAGAGATTTAGAGGAGTACTTCCACCATCCCCATTCTCCATAAAATATTCCATAGAGTTTATATACATGGTGTTTCACATATCAATATTTAATGACAAGTATATTAAATACTCATAATTATGGGATTCCATTGATGCTCTCAACACATTTTCACTTGAAGGAAATTTATCACCCCTATAGCACCAATTAGTTATAGACTTACTCTCTCTCAAGAAATAAAGATTGCAATTCATGATGGCCAAGCCTAAGATCATGCCTTGTATTGATCTACTATAAGACTTGTTCTTTACTATTGGGTGACTCAAGATGCCATCTTTCATCACATAGATCACTAGATGGTTATGGCTTACATCTCTGGTGATGATTTCTAAAGGTAATTATCTTTGTCAATTCTAGATGCAATATTTGATAAGCACATGGTCGTAACATGGAACAATCATAATTTAATTGAGAAATTTATAAGCTGATGGATTATTCCTAGGGAGACTATGGTACTAAAAGGAAATCCCCCCACTCCTATTAGAAAATTCCAAATGGGCATCCATGTAGGGATGGCCATGCTGAATAGACTATATGGCATGCCAAGTACTCATTTTTTTTACTTGGACTAGGTTCCACTTCTAGAGATGTTTATGACTTTAGATATGATTTTTTCCTTGGGATAAATTATCATTTTAAAGGTAAGGGAGAACTTTTTGCACAAAGTCAAAAGGCCTAATTCAGCAGGCCACTTTTACAAGATGTTATACCTTTTGGATGCAATAATGGGCATAGTTTATAGGGACCTTGGGGAGCTTTGGATCCCAAACATAGGTTGTATAAATAATAGAATATATGATTACTATCAATTCATGCATATATATTCATATACTAGGCATATGATCTAAATTTCAAAAGATGTATATCCATAGGTGTGGCAATCTATTCATGAGGCCTCACTAATCAGGATATAAAAAAGCATAGAAAATACACTAGCTTCTCAAGGTGACTACTAGTTATATCCAAAATATACATTGATCATGGTCATTGAAAATAAATTCAACCCCCTATGACTATAAAATTACCTACCAAATAAGCTTCTAGAGTAAGAAATTACATATTAGCTTTGGTGGAGTGTGGAAGAGGATTTGATCAAGTAGAAGAAAGGTACTTTTTTATGGATCCCACATGATCATAGGCATGATGTGTTATACAATGATAAATCATTTTGGTGATATGGATAATAATAATAAGAATCCTTATTAGCTACCTATCCTACCTCATATATATTGGGATCCTTATGGCTAAATCCAAAATCATATCTAGGGATTTGGTATTCCATATGAACATGTTACCTACAACCATGAGTTTCTATTCGTGAATGAAAAGGATGATGCCCAAGTATTGAAAAGGGCACTAATTATGGGGATTAAAGAGGATAATATGAGGATTATTTATGCAGAACCATTAATATTAGTTTAGGAAATGCATACAACGCTTCCACCCCTTAGAGGATGGACTAATTCAGATTTATAGTACATCTATCCTCCATAACAAACAAAGAAATAAGGGGATCCTTATCAAGAAGATGTTCCCCAAGAATTGATGGCTATAAAGATAAATCTTAGTGTGGGATTAATTGAGCATAGAGGGGTTTAAGAGGATACAATTGACTTGAACTCCTTTGATGTATAAGGCCAAGAGCGTACAAATACATTACCATTACAAACATCCATATTTGTATTGCCTATGAAGGAATCTATAGAGAAAGAGTTGTTACTATCTCAATCCAACAAGCCTCCTCCCCACCATTAAAGGTTACTATTTTCTATAAGAGGAATCTAAGCTATCTTCCCCTTATAAAGAACCCAACTATTGATCAACCACAAATGTGCACACCTTCAGTTCAAAAGTAAATAGAGGTAGAGTAAGAATTGGATTTAGAGGAGGAATTAGAAAGATCTAAGGAACTAAAACGTTACAACTGATAAAGGTAAGTCACCTAATAAATAAGTTAAATCAAGTAAGAAGGCCCAAATTTTAGCCCCTTATTCCAAAGTTTCCTTTTTTGTTCTCATTTATGGTTTACTTCCCATTAGTGATATTTAAAAACCCTCTTTGCACACTCTAATGGTGGATGATGTCATCCCCACCCTTGATGTTTCAATTACACTCATTTTTATCTTAAAAACACCTTTACTCACTCTGAAATTAGAAGATGTTTCTTCGACCACTATTATTTCGATTTCCCCCACAATTTCAACAATGTTAAATATTGCTACCACCACTGACATTCCTTCCAAGACTACTACAATCCAAACCATGAAAAATAAAAGGGCCTATACAAATATTGATACAACAATAGCTAACACCCAACTCCATGTATCTTCTACCCAAATCAATTTGCTAAAGTCTTCCACCAATTCCTCCTAATATACTACCATCATATCTTTAGAGAAGGAAAAATGAGGTAAGAAATTTTATATGGTCCATCCACTCCCCCAATATGGTGGTGTGGATTGGTCTAAAATCATATGGCCATCCCTTCCTAACATAGTACTCAAATGAGACACATAATAATTAGTAGAAGATCTAGAGATGGAGGTTACAACTAAGGATACATAATCAATATACCCAACTTATCTAGTTATCCCATCATAGGAAGTTTATTTTAGATCAAAGGATTCTCAAAATCCTAATTTCAAAATTATAGAAATACCATCAATAACATCCTTATTTGATAAGTCCTTAGGAGGCTTTCAAAGGGTGAGGAAGAAGATATTCAAGGATGAATATGGGAGGGAGATCATTCTTGAGGAAAGGTAGGAAGTATATGCCTTGTCTAAATGGAAGAAAAAATGACTGGGGTAGTCCCCATACATATAATATTTCAAGTCCCTTATAGAAACTCACAAGGATGCTATGATATCATTACATAATGGGACAGAGATGGAAAGGAAAGAACTAGAACAAGAATTAGAGAAAATTAAAAAAGTAGTATAAAATAGTCTATATTCCAATAGTAATTGAGACTAAAGTGCATCAAGTAACATCAAAATGTTATAATGCTCTAGAGGCCATTAAGATAATGAGGGAAGAATTGGCTCCCCACATTGTAGAAACTCAAAAATTATTTAATTCTTTTAATAAAAATGAAAATAAGTTGAAATTGTTGATTTTTTACACTACTAATAAGGCATATAGACATTTGGACTTAATGACACCATTGGAGGCATTAGACACCCTCAATTTGATGGTAATTAGACTACAAGAAGACAAAGAGTGGGTTACAATAGCTGGGGTAGTGATGCCAAAATATCAAGAACACAAAACTCCCATCTTATAAACATTAGCTAAATTGAAATTATCTAAGGCAAGGGACAATATAGACAAGCTTATTAGTAGAATCAATTTTGATCAACTCCTTCAAGAAGCATCTAATAATTTAAAACAAAGCCTATAGGGATTGGCTCTTGAAGATATTGTTGTAAAGTTGATTTTTTTAAGAAAGAAGGTGAATGAAGTTGATATCTTCAAGATCAACTTCTAAAATATGAAGGTAGAGTATGCAAAGCTCTTTAAGTAAGTTAAAAATGTGCATAGACCCCTTTTACTCAATTTATATATCATTAGGAAGTAACATGATGTGGGTGAAAAATGTTATGTATATATGGAGGTAAAAAAGAAGATTGAGGCTGTAACATCTAGTTTGGTGCCAACATCAACATCAGTGACTCCCACAAAAGTTAGCGCATCCATGCAAACATCTACTCAACCTTAGTTGAAAGGCCAATTTTGTGTATATCAATGTACTAGTATCAAATTTGTACTTGTATTATACTTTCATTATAACTTGAATAGAAAGTTATTTGAATTTTTTTTAAGTATGCACACGTCATATTGAATTATAAAGGCTAACTTTAATTTTTTATAATTATAAGTTAACTATATGTATACATTACATATAGTTTTAAAAAATACAATTATAACTTTGAGGTGACCCCTCCCCAAGTCTATTTAAACATATGTAACCCTATTTTCAAGGGTCTAAAAATTTCAATACAAAAGTAGAATCAATTTTTGATTGTCACTCATGTGTTGGTATATCTTATCTGCAAGATCTATGTAATTAGGTTTGATATTTTTATTTGTTTGATGCATTAATTCTTAGTTTGCAATAGATACAAGGAATTCTTCTTGTCATGATTAATATGATAGTTTTAGATGTGCAAAATCTATTGAATAATTATCCATTATATTGATTAATTTTTAGTAAGTTTACTATTTCATCATTATAACTATGTAGAGGTGTTTTTCAATGATATAGTCTTATGTGAATGTGCAACAACTATCCCAGATAGCTCATTGGTCTGAGTCATAATATCTTGAATAAGGGTGTATAATAGTTACTCTAAAGTGAGAAATATTTGACCGAGACCTCTGAGCTTACTATATCAAACTATCCTAAACTTCTTGACCATGTTTGTTTATGTGTGTAACAATTACTAGAAATAAACATTTGTTTTGAAAACACTTGTCCACTAATTATCCAGCCCAAGAAGTAATTCATGAAGCTATATAGTCCTTTTTTTCTCTACCATTCCATTTATTTTTGAGTTTATTTATGGGATCTACCCAGTCTAGATTAGTATCCATCCAACCACCAATACACCTAGATTTTTTAACTTAATTTTAAATACCATCCATCCATACATAGTTCTAGTTAACAACTTGCATGACTTGCATACTATTCCATCACTTGGTTCTTAAAATTTTATACCTACAACTCATGCCATGGAGGGGAGTTTACCTCCACTGAGATCTTGAAATGTGAGAGGCTACTTTGTTACAAATTGGTATGTATAAAACCCACATCAACATTATTTATGGTGATAGAAGGAGGGCCTTGATCCTCTCTAATAAAAGAGGTTAGTTTCTACATTGATTTTCACTAGAGTCACCTAGGAGAGTGACCAGATCTAGTGCTCAAGCTAGTCTTCTAGTCTCAACCTTGTCAAATCATAGAAGTCCTAGATAGCAATTCTGCCTATTAATAATATATATAGAACACCTTCTATAATAAGGAACACTCCCCTTATTAATCATCTAATGGATCAAACACCTTGGTTGGTCACATATTCTATTACCATATTAGGAGATGTGCATGACCTACCAAGGAATCCTAAAAAGTATCTATCATCCTTATCTCTTTTGAGAGGAAGGATGAAAGAAGAACACATCATGTTTTTCAAGGTTGCATTTAGATTGATGAATGTTATTAATGAATATGTTGTATGCTAAATTTTTCCTTTCACACTAATGGATGCTACTTATGATTGGTACCTTAATCTGCAAGAGAATTCCATTACTTCTTAGAACACATGACAAGTTACCTTTCTTGCATAGTTTGAGAAATTCACCAACCCTAGTTTGATATATCAACACTTTAATAGAATTAATAGGTACCCCAATGAAATTATCAAGGCCTTCAATGTAAGATTTTAAAATATGTATACTTAGTTAAGCCCAACATACAAACCAATATAAGTATTGGCATTAGAGATGTACAAAAATGCTTTTGATCCAGTTACAAGTTCTCTTATAAAGGGATATTGCTATCAACACTTTGGAATTGGCCTATAAAGTAGCTATCAACATTGATAAATAGATTAATCCTTAGGTTTCTATCACACCTACTATTAATAATGGTCTCCTAAATTGTAACCTAGTTCCACATGTGAAGCATAATAGCCCTTTATTTAATCAGAATAAACTATACACACCACCTCCTCTCATGTAAATATCACAACTAAATTACAGTTTCCTAAAAAACAATGCACTTGGAAATTGTTAACCATAGAATTAGCATCTTCCTACATCCTCTATTGCTATTATTCAAGGCATAAATTATAGAAAGGTAGAGCTATATGCCATATAAAATGGTTCAAAAGTTAAGTAATGACCTCCTCAACATGCAAATAAAGATAGGAAATGCTAATGGCCCAAATAATAATTAGAATTCAGGGTTCCAAATGCATAATAAAGATTTAAATAGCTTAATAATTAGATAAAATGCTAATTGACATCTAGGTAGTAGACATACCTAAAGGCTATGGATTGTTTTTGAGTATGGACTAGTCTAAAACACTCAATGGATATATTTTAATATATTTCTCTCATGCTTGGCTACCATGGAGAGGCCTTCCAAACCAAATTTGGATTGATCAAGAACCAAGAATGAAGTATCCCATCATAGATTAAAAATTCAAGAATGAAGAGGTAAGTTATGAATCCCCTAGCCTTGGTATTTATACTTTCACTACATGAAATGAAATACAAGAACTAAAATATTACATCCCTACCCAATTTTGGACTCTCTAGGTTGACGATGCCAGATCCAAATAAGGATTAAGAATATGAATTGAATTTATTGATCCACAAAATAAGTTCCTAGTATAATACATATTATAGCTCCCTTGCACCAAAAATAGGGATGAATATAAATCATTGATTTTGGGATTATACTTTGTAGTTAAAAATAATGTCAAATAGTTGTTAGTATATGGGGATTTTTAGCTAGTAGTTAATTATGTTAGAAATAAATACTAGTGTAATTTATCATATCTAAAAATATATAAGCACAAAGCACATGAATTGATTAAAATATTTGAGGCTTTCAATATAATGGATATTTTCAAGAAGTAAAATCAAGACATGGATCCACTAGCTACTTCCACTTCCAATTTAGAGCCTCTTCAAGAATCAAAGATAAAGAGATTATCTATTGAGGTAGTACCATGTCCTTCTATTACTAATAATGTAGATAATATCCATGTCTTTTATGATGAGAAAAATATCATTCAATTTTTTACCAACTTGTGACAATTTGAGTCATAAATAATATATGATAAGGAAGATAGTCATCTCTGCCAAGAGGAGTGAGACAAGGAAAGTATTGTCCATCTCAAATAAAATAATCTCCCAACTAGTTTAGTTTTGTTATAAAGATCATTTGATGTAGCTCCCCAAGCTCAATAACAAAGAAAACTTGAGGTTAGTGAGTCTAACATCAAAAGGGATAATTTGGGAGATGGGAGTAGCCCATGATATGTCAAATTGGCCTCATTTACACTTCATAAGAAAGGCAACAGGTGAAGGATTTACTCACCTAATACAAAGATGTGATTTCATGGAAATATGAGGACTTGAAGGTTTATGACCCAAAGGTCATCACCCAAATAATTTTACTGAAACTGGACCACAAATCGTTTAGACAAAGATAGAGACTAGTGAATCCTATTCTATAATATCTTATTTAAAGAGAAGTATAAAAGTTGTTGACTGTAAGAATAGTCCTTCGAATTAGCCATTCTACTTGGGTGGCCAATTTAGTCCCAGTCAAGAAAAAGAGTGGAGAAATTAGATTATGCATTGATTTTAGAAACTTTAAAAAAGATCTTGAGAAGGAAAACTATCATATTCCATTCTTGGATGAGGTTATTTTGATAGTTAGTGTCTCTAAAATGATTTTCTTCCTAGATGGAGTTTCAAGTTATAACTAGGTGTAGGTATAATCAGAAGAAAAAATGAAGACTACATTTACCACAAAGTGGGGTACCTATGTGTATAAGAGGATACATTTTGGCCTAATTAATGCAAGAGATACCTTTAAAAGGGTAATGGATCATGCATTTTAAGGATTAACATGTAAATTTATAATCATCTATATGGACGAGCTCACTATTTTCTCTAAAAATAGGAATGATAATGTAAGCAATCTATAATCAATATTAAAAGGATATCAAAGGTTTGGCATTTCAATGAACCCAAAGAAGAGCATATTTAAAGTTAATGAGGGAAAGATTTGGGACATCATTACAAAATAAGAAAGCATCATTGATTTAGGTAGAATCTAGGGGATTTCAAAGATTTTATCACCAAATAGAAAAAAAAGGTCAAGTCTTTCTTTGGGAAAATTCATTTTGTAAGAAAGTTCAACTCATGATTTGAAAAAATTATGAGACCCCTAAATTTAATTCTCAAATAGGATGATAAATAATAATGGATAGTATGAACTAGGAATTTGACTAAGAAGAGGAGATTAGTATTGTGTTAGTGACAAAATAAACAAAGCAAATTGACAAATAACAGACTAAACTAACACCTTCATGCCTAGTTACTAGGGTGAGCTTAATAACACAAATAAATGATAAACACAACTAAAAATCAAGGAAAAACAAGAATCCTTCACCTTCTTTGGATGATCCAAATGCTTTTGTAGTGGCTTGCTCGACTTGTGCTCATGAAGTCTTCATCAAAGGAGGCTTGGATATCTCCTCTTCTCCTTGACACCTTTGGATTTGGCTTGGATTAGCTTAGAATAAATTTGGAATGGTAAAACTAATTTAAATAGATTTTATAATCATTTGTGCATTATCAAAACTTTTTGAAGATATTTGAGCATAATAACTCTGCACCAAAATAGAATAGAAATGATGTTCATGGCCTCTCTATTTATAGATTTTGTAAATGGCTAGAATCAACTTGAACCAGCCATCTCAAGATTGAGATATGTGGCTAAGGATGAATCAAATTATGTAATTAAAATTCATAAATAGGCTCATAACTATTTGGGTTAGAGGAGTGATTAAGAGGCATGGGAGGCATGAACCTTAATATTTGTGGCATTTATGGATTAGAGATGTCTTCCCAAGAAATGATGTCACTTGATGATGTAGATATTAAATATTCATTTCTAAAAAAAAGTTTTCAATAAGTTTTCATGGAATTATTAATTAGGATCTAACTTTCTTTAACTCTTTAGCATGATCAAGCACTTTGTGCACAAATTCCTCAAATTGATTAGAATGCTTTATTATTAGTCCAAAATTTGACTAGATTGGAATTAGAATGCAATGTCCGATGTGTTGGATCCATTATCCCATTTAGGATGTTACCACAAATAACAAAGGCACATGTCTTGTCCAAGAGATTTGATAGAAAAGAGCAATCTAGAGCAGCTAGGTGCAAAATTGCCATTTTGTCTCGAAATGATCTGATTAAAGTTAGTTGGCACATAAATTCACTTGCCCCATTTAATGATAATATAGCCAAAATTGACACTTGAATATGTTAGTTTCATATCATTTAGTGTGTTTTAGTTTTTTTAAGCCAAATTATGCATTTTGGTTAATATTAGTCAAAATCTTAATTAGAGGTCATTGGTGGCTAGATATAGGTGTCTATAGTTTGCCCCTATCTGGGAAGATGTTAAAAACCATAGGTAAAGAAATGTCTTCTCAAATAATGAGAGATGGCTTGTATGCCAAAAAGAAGATGATGATTGAAAAATAAAGCTCCAAATGGTTTTTGGAAGCCTATGATGATGCCCCCTCAAGGGAGTGGCCATCACATTTATTGATAGATGGTCCCTCAAAAAGAAATAAGAAGAAAGGTGGAATTAACCCATGGTTGAGACTAATCTAAATGAGAAAATGCTTGTATGCACTGAGTTAAAAAAGATACTAATTTTCTCAATGGTGGTTATAATCAAGATTAAAAGTAAAAATAATGATTTACCCATATGTAGTTATAATCATTAAGAATACATTAATTAGATAAAGATGATTATGCCCCAGTTATGACTAATTATCAAGCATAAGCCAAGGATATAACCTAGAATATAGATTAAGGATGAGATGACGAAAAGTGATGAAAGAGATGGATAGAGGAATAAGATTGATCAATAGAAAATGTTTCAGTTGTACCTAGCAATGAGGATATGCTCATCTTTATTAGCAATGATAAAAATAGAATGGTTAATGGGTTGATTTGATCAATGGTGGGATTGAAGGATTTGCCAAGGTGCCAAGGAGAAACTTTTGTGACTCCATTGATTGTAGAGTTTCTTGAAGTTAATTTTTGTTGTAGCGTGTGATGGTAGGTTTTGTGATAGAACACCATGAATAATTGGATAAAATATATGTATGTATTGACTCTCAATCTAATAAACACTAGAAAATAATGCACCAATAATAAAAACCATGATGACAACAAACAAACACACAAGTAAATAAACAAATAAAAAAATAGAAAAACAAACAACCTAAAATAAATAAACAAATAGAAATCCTGAAAACAAAAGTAAAATAAAGCATCCTAATAATGACCATGCCCTAGTAAGGTAGATCAAGGATAACTAACTAGGCTTAGACAAGATAAATTATTTTGGATTTTAAAGTATTATGAATGTTTTTGTAAATTTTAAGGTATCTTAACTCTTTAGAGAATGACAAGATATGTGTTCACAACATACTGAGAGTGTTTGGGTTAGGTTACTCACAAAATGGTAAGAGCGTATATAAAGGGGGACTGAGGTGACCTCAACATGAATTGATCACAACCCACTTAGTCCTAAAATGAACTCAAGTCATATAATTCCATCCACACAAAAGGTAGGTAAAAACCAACTAGGTCCCAACAAGTTCTTAAGTCTGGTAAATGGCCAGTCAAATGAAAATAGTAATGGTAAGGTGATGTGATAATGTATGGTAAATAAGTGTTTCCCCTAGTTTGCCCAAAGCAGTTATAACTAGAATAAAATGGCATAGGTTAATGATACTAATTTTCCCATAGGTAGTTATAATTAGTAGCAAGACTGGTGAAACACTAATTTTCTCATAGGTGATTATAATCAGGCTCACATAAACAAACTTGATATAGGATGGAAAATGAAAGATATTTACCAGATCAACTATCACACTACTTTCATAGACTACCATTGTGAACATAGATTTGATTTATTGTTGATACTTGATTGGAATCCCCCTATAAAAGGTGTGGGAAGAACCAAATGAACCAAGATCAAAATAGAATTGGGTAGGATGACTAAAAAAAGTGTTTGGTCTAGATAGGAATGGCATGGTAGGATGGTATGGTTTTGTTTAGAATAATGATGGTTAGATAAATTGGATAAAATGGTAAGAGGGTTTCTCCCAAGTGGTAAGGATAATGGTAAGATATGTGACAATGGCACAAAGATATATAGCAACAATCAATGATATGGTAATGAAATGGTATGTTACATGTTTTTAGCTTGGGTATGGTTTTTGATTTAATTATTCCTCTTGAAGTGGAAATTCACATCCTAATCAACAAATGATATAAATAAAATACTTGATCATTTTAATTGGTAGCCCACACCTCATCTGAATAGTTACTCTATCAATAACTACATATAGATTTGGATGCTAAGACTCATTTTGTGATCTTCATTGGTCATTAATTTTGATTCCTTCAAACATTGATACAAGGTTTATTTATAGCCTCTACAAAGGAAAGTGCATCTAAGATGGTAAATAATGATAAATAATAGATGGTAGGTTTGATTGTAAAATGGAATGGCATATGATAATTGGAATGTATAATGGTGGGGAAACAAATGAAGATTAGGACTTTTAGTCACATGTAATGTTAGTAATGCCATATTTAACATAAATTTGGTTATGGTGGGACTGAAGATGTGTTCTATCGATAGGAAAATAATTTTCTTTTTGTTTTTTGGGCTTAAGAGTAGCTTCCATTTGATTAGGCTATAGATAGGAAGCTATTTTGATTTGATCTTTAATTTTGTCTTCATCAAGTAGTGAACCTTTATACTCAACTATTGGTGACTCAATGAGGTTTTCACAAATGAAGTTGTCTTGATTATCCTGTAGCACATCCAATAAGGTATCACTAATGAAACTTAGCTTTTGACTTTGATTTTATTCTAGTTCTTCTAAAAAAATTTCACTAGAAGATGTTGAGTTGGAACTTTTATTGTATCCTAGCACCTCTGAAAAGGTTTCACTAGGAGAGTGTTCTTTTACTACATGAATGTGGTCTTGCCCTCTTTGATCTTCTTCATATACTATGTCTCTATGGATGTAGTTCAACAAAGTGTGTTTTTTCAATCCTAATAGACACTTATGGGAGATGGAATGTCTATAATATCGCTATTTTGGTTGATGGTAATGGCCTATGTAATAGTAATGGAATGGGGAGAGACTGCACAATCTTTATAGAAGATACTAGTATAACTTGTGTCAAATATGAAGTATTCATCCTCAAGAACTATAGAGGGATAAAATATGTATTTAAATTGATCTTCAAGGCATGCATAACAAATGTTGTAACAACTACAAACATATTTTTCTTCTGAATCTGATTCTAACTCAAGGGACTCTAAATTTGATGTTGATTTGAAATATAATGGTAAATATGACATTAGTTTGATAATACAACCTAACTCTAACTCTAATTCTTCATCTAATATGTACTCTATTACAATGGTGTCTTATTGAATATTTGGTTTTGGATAGGTAATGGCCTACGATGGCATAATGGCCTCCACAAAAACTAGTTTGTTAGAGTGAGACTCCTCTAAAATGGGAAAAATGTCAAAAGACAATTACTTAGAGATTATTTTATCAATAGGATGCTCTTGAAAAATAGGCACATGTTCAAGGTAATGATTTTCCTAAAGGCATTTATAATCATTAAGAAGTGAATTGACAAAGACTAGCTCATCAGAGTGAGACTCTTCGACAACTGGTATAGGATTAATAGGTGATTCATCATAGGTTGACTTATCACAAATGGTTGATTTAATAGAAACATCTTGTATTAGTTTTTTCTCTTAACCTTGGTTTCTAATGAGTTATAAAATACTATTTTTTAACATAGTTTGCTCTTCAAAGGATTGGATATGTTAAGGTTTGGATGGGATTAGTTCTAGATGAGGAATGGATTATGATTGGATAATTTTGGGGCATTGGGGAGAATAATTGTTCACATGAGCCAAAGGATGAAGTCATGAAATGGTAATAATAGGGTGTTTTAGGCTTGATTGCTTGTAGAAGCCAAAGGATTAGGTCTTATAATAGAAATGGTTTGGCATTATGGAGCTTTATTTCTTGCACAAACCAAAAGATGAGGTCTTAATATGGGAATGGTGTGACATTGTGGTTTTGGAATAGAAATGGTATGATGTGGTAGAGCCTAATTACTCACATAAGCCAAAGCATCCAAGTATTCCTCATAAACCATATCATCATAGTCATGGGTTTGGCTCATAAGCTGGTTCTTGACTGTGTTCTTTTTATTGATTACTGTAAAGAGGGTATAGATCTATATCCCAAACAATATTATCTATAGTTGGGTCTTCAAAGTCCTCCTTATAAGCCTCTTTATAATAATCAAGGTCTCAAGTTGGATCATGAGCTAGTTCATGATTTTATTCCCATGAATGATTATTATGAGGTGGATAAAAATCTATCTCACAAACCATATTATGATCATTGGGTTCTTGACTAAAGCCATAAAAGTCATTTTGTGTGGACATTATATCATAAGTTAGATTATACGTGACTCCACCATAGGTGTAGATAGATATATCCACATAAATAATGAAAGCTTAGGAAAAAAAAGTCTTAGAGTTATACAAACTCAAAAGAAGAACTATGTCCAAAGGAAAAATGGTTCAAACTTGGTATAACTTGGTCAAAAGTGGAGTTGTATCTTCAACATGGTCTAAAAATGGAGTTGTATATCCAAAATGGTTTATGATAAGACTTGGAATAGAATAGTCTAACATAAAATGTCTAATGTTAAATGTTATACGCACAAAAGGTCAAGCATCTGAATAAAAATTGGCATGTCAAAGATCTAAATCAAAGTGTTCCAAACAAGGTCTAAACTAGGAAAGTGAAAACTTGAGTCACTAGGTCTTTTGTTCAAATGAAGAGTCAAAAGATAGGATTAAAAAAATAGGTATACGCTAGAAATTTTAGCCAAGTGGCATCAAAATCTAGAATTGAAACAAAAGCTGGTGTGATTTGATTTAATCTAACAAGTTTGGAAACAACTTTGACATAGACCTAATGCATAGAATAAAACAAAAACATGATCAGTTGGCATAAGGCATAAGATAAAAGGCTCTTGGGAAAAGGCTATATTTTTGTAAATAAAGGCACAAACAATGATGAAGATAGGCATTGAATAAACAAACCATCAATAGTGTTGAAATTTGGGTAATCAATTAATCAAAGTTATGCAACCCAAAAGATAAATATCTATGTATCAGCCCCTAGAATTAAGGCCTACACAAAAATCAATGAATGTTTGAATCCAAGCATGACAAGGCTGATTGAAAACTAGTATTTGACCAAACAAGCTAGATAAGATTAGACAAAATGACAACACAAGACAAAGGTCCAAATGGTATACATGACATGGTTTGAAATAATGATTTGTAATACAAGGTGAAACACATCTTGAAATATATTGAACAGCCTAATGGTGTAAGCATGCTTGAATAATATGATTAATGTTATGTTTGTAAAAAAATTAAAGGCAAAAATGGTTTGACATGATTTGGGTATCATAACACTACCCTCATTAACTCAAATGCAATGTTTTGACATCGATTATGAACAAACAAACAAACAAGTTTCAGTCTCAAAACATACCAACCAAAAATGACCAAAATACACTAAGTATAATCATCCAAATCCTATAAAGGGTATGGCAATGTAGGGTTGACTAAACTAGAAATATTTCAAATATTTCTAAGGAAATCAATTGCACAATGACTTTCACATCAAATGATGCAAAGATAAGCATGGAAATTGGGTGACTACGACAGTGACTAGTTGTAAAAGGGTCTAGTCCTTTTCACAACCACTACATCCTATTGCTCACTCAGTGTAGTGTGATGTCCAAATTTAGATATGTCTCATGTGTTACTCAAAAGGAGTAAGTGAAGTCAATTCTAAGAGATCAAACCCCAAGTCAAATCTTCCTTAAAGAATTCACAAGAGATAATGAGGTCCCCCTTGCAAGCCAAGTTTGCATGAAATAAAAGACTAAAATAGAAAGACTTTAGGGTCATTTTCAAGGTCACCAAATACTTTTGCATTTTTTTAGGGAGTGATTTAAATGACTTTTTTTCTATGACTTGGACTAGGAAATTTGCAAATAAGGAAATCATTTTTGATTCCAAGGGTTCCCTAAAGGGGATAAATGGAAGAGCATAATGTAACATCCTTATATTTTGTGAAAATAAAGTGCTAATTGAAATAATGAAAAAAAAATTGATAAGTGTGTTCAATTTTAAGCCCAAATGAAATATTTGGTGGTGTTCATTTGATGCCTTGGTCTTAAAATTGTAAGTTTTTAAAACTAATTCTAAAAACTCACTTAAGAACATAAATGTTATATTAAGCACCAAAATAATGTTTTTAGTTAATTTTAAAGCATGTAAAAGATTATTTAAACATGTTTTAGTAATTTTCCAAGTTGATCCTACAAGAAAAATTTTAGCAAGTGATTTATCTTTGAAGCATTTTTAAGGATGAAATAATTAACTTAGGAAAATTAGCTTTCGGGTTGACATAGTGGTGAAATACCAATACGTGATAGAGAAATCCCTTTACTTATACAATAATCTCACAACATTAATATTTGCAATATTGTAACTAACCGGTAACTGTTTAATCACAATATCATGACTCTAAAAGACAATCTTGCTACTTGAAAGACAATCCTATAACTTCAAAAGTCATGGTATTGTAAACCCTAGGTAGTTTTTTCACAATACCATGACTTGGTTTGATGATATCCCTAGTAGTAGGATACTCCCACCACTTCATGAGTTGTAGTATTGTCACTTAACTACTAATAGTTAGGCAATATTGTGACTCAGTTAAGCAACCCTGCAAGTTGAAAAGTAACCCCATACTTCTAAAGTAGTAGTATTGTTAACCTATATAACAAAAACATAAAGTTAATCCAAAAATAAAAATGTCTAAACACAATACTGTGAGTTGTATAAAAATCCCATGACTGTGTCCATTCAAACCTACCACTTATAGAAAAACATGTTTTTCTTTACTTTTTCACTCTTTTGAGTCTCCTACTCCAAGTTTATGCATAATAAAAGTTAGTGAGTTGCTTAAGGGAGCATTGTGATCAATTTTTTGAATCTATTCAATCCCACCAAGCGTGCCAGTTTTGTGAACTAGGAATTTGACTAAGAAGAGGAGATTAGCATTATGTTATTGATAAAATGAACAAAGCAAATTGACAAACAACACACTAAACTGACACCTTCATGGCTAGTTACTAGGGTGAGCTTAATAAAAAACAAATGATAAACACAACTAAAAAGCAATGAAAAATAAGAAATTTTCACCTTCTTTGGATGCTCCAAATGCTTTTATAGTCTCTTTCTTGGCTTGTGCTCATAATGTCTTCATCAAAAGAGGCTTGGTTATCTCCTCTTCTCCTTGGCACCTTTGGCTTTGGCTTGGTTTGTATTGGAATAAATTTGGCATGGTAAGACTATCTGAAATAGATTTTGGAATCATTTGTGCATTATAACTTTACATTATCAAGACTTTTTAAAGATATTTGAGTATAATAACTTTTCACCAAAATGGATTAGAAATAATGTTCATGGCCTCTCTATTTATAGATTTTTGTAAATGGATATAATCAACCTAGACCATCCATCTCAAGATTGAGATGTGTGTTCAAGGATTAATCCCATTATGTAATTAAAATTCATAAATAGGCTCATCACTATTTGGGATAGAGGATCGATTAAGAGGCATGGAGGGCATTAATGAGGCTTAGAAGGCATGAATCTTGATATTTGTGGCATTTATGTTCTAGGGATGTCTTCCCAAGAAATGATGTCTCTTGATGATGTAAATATTCAATATTCATTTCTAAAAACATGTTTTCAACAAGTTTTCATGGAACTATTAATTAGGCTCTAACTTTGTTTAACTAGATCTTAAGGATGATTAACCACGTTGTGCATAAATTACTCAAATTGATCAGAATGCCTTATTATTGGTCCAAAAATTGACTAGGTTAGAATTAGAATGTGACATTAGATGCATTGGATCTATTATCCCATTTAGGATGTTGCCAATACCAAATAACAAAGGCACATGTCTTGTCTAAAATATTTGAGAGAAACGAGCAATCTAGAGCACCTAAGTGCAATATTGGCATTTTGACTCTAAATGATCTGATCAAAGTTAGTTGGCCCATAAATTTCATTACCCCATTTAAATATACTATGGCTAGAATCAACACTTGAATGTGTCAGTTTCACATCATTTAGTGTGTGTTAGTGTTTTTATGCCAAATTGTGAACTTTGGTTTAAATTGGTCAAAATCTTGATTGGAGGTCATTGGTGGCTAGATATAGGTGTCTATAGTTTGTCCCTATTTGGGAAGATGTTACAAACCATAGGTAAAGCAATGTCTTCTCAAATAATGAGAGATGGCTTGTTTGCCAAAAAGAAGATGATGATTGAAGAATAAAACTCCAAATTATTTTGGGAAGACTATGATGATTCCCCCTCGAGGGAGTGACCATCACATTTGTTTATGGATGGTCCATCAAAAAGGAATAAGAAGAAAGGTGGAATTAATCCATGGTTGAGATTAATCCAAATGAGAAAATTCTCGTATGCATTGAGTTAACAAAGATACTGATTTGCTCAATGGTGGTTATAATCAAGAATAAAAGTCAAAATAATGATTTGCCCATAGGAAGTTATAATCATTAATAATACCTTGATTAGATAAAGATGATTGTGCCCTAGTTATAGATGATTATGAAGCATAACCCAAGGATATAACCTAGAATATAAATTAAAGATGAGCATGTATAAAGTGATGAAAGAGATGGATAGAGGAATAAGATTGATCAATAGAAAATGACTTATTTGTACCTATAAATGAGGATATACTCATATTTATTATCAATGATAAAACAATAATGGTCAATGGGTTAATATGGTCAAGGTTGGGATGGAAGGATTTGCCAAGGTGCCAAGGAGAAACTTATGTGACTCGATTGATTATAGACTTTCTTGAAGTTGATTTTTGTTGTAGCATGTGATGGTAGCATTTATGATAGAAAGCAATGAGTACTTGGCAAAAATATATGTAAATATTGACTCTCAATCTAATAAACACTCAAAAATAATGCACTAATGATAAAAACCATGATGACAATGTTGACATATGAATATAGATGGACTCAAGAATAATGTGCTTGAGGAATCACCCAATGAATGCATATATACTGAGTTAAGGAAAAAATGTTGAAAGCAAACAAACACACAAGTGAATAAACAAACAAATAAATAGAAAAACAAACAACCTAAAATAAACAAACAAATAGAAATCCTGAAAACAAAAGCAAAATAAAGTATCCTAATAATGACCATGCCCAGTAAGGAAGATACAGGATAATTGACTAGGCTTAGACATGAATTTTGTTTTTGGATTTTGAAGTATTATTAATTTTTTTGGCATTTTTGAGGTATCTTAACTCTTTAGAGAATTACAAGATACATTCTCACAAAATAGTAAGTGTTTGGCTTCGATTACTCACAAAATGGTGAGAGTGTATGGAAAGGGAGACTGAGGTGACCTCAAATTTTATTAAGCACAACACAATTAGTCCTAAAATGACATCAAGCCATATAATTCCATCCACACAAAAGGTTGTGAAAAACCAACTAGGTCCCAATAAGTTATCAAATCTAGCAAATGTCTAGTCAAAAGAAAATAGTAATGGTAAGGTGATGTGATAATGTATGGTAAACAAATGTTTCCCCTAGTTTTACTATAGGTAGTTATAGTTAGGATAAAATGGCTTAGGTCAATGATGCTAATTTTCCCATAGGTAGTTATAATTAGTAGCAAGAGTGGTGAATGACTAATTTACTCAAAGGTGATTATAATCAGGCTCACATAAACAAAGTTGATATAGGATGGAAAATGAAAGATATCTTTCCAGATCAACTATCACACTACTTTCATAGACTACCATTATGAACAAAAATTTGATTAATTGTTGAAACTTGATTAGAATCCCCCCCATAAAAGGTGTAGGAAGAACCAAATGAACCAAGATCAAAATAGGATAGGGTAGGATGACTAAAAATAGGATTTGGTCTAGATAATAATGGCATGGTATGATGGTATGGTTTTGATTAGAATAATGATGGTTTGATAAATTGGATAAAATGGTAAGAGGGTTGCTCCTAAGTTTTAAGGTTAATGGCAAGATATGTGACAATGGCACAAAGATATATAACAATAGTCAATGATATTGTAATGAAATGGTATGATACATATTTTTATCTTGGGTGTGGTTTTTGATTCTATTGTTCATATTGAAGTGGAGATACATATATTAATCAACAAATGATATAAATAAAATACTTGATCATTTTAATTGGTAGCCCACATCCCATCTAAATAGTTACTCTATCAATAACTACCTACAGATTTGGATGTTAAGAATGCTTTTGTGATCTTTGTTGGTCATTGATTTTGAGTCCTTCAAATGTTGATACAAGGTATCTTTATAGCCTCTACAAAGGAAAGTGCATCTAGGATGGTAAATAAGGATAAATAATAGATGGTAGGTTTGATTGTGAAATGGAATGGTAGATGATAATGAAATGTATAATAGTGGGGAAACAAATTAAGATTAGTACTTTTCATCACATTTAATGTTATTGATTCCATATTCAACATAACTTTTCTTGTGGTGGGACTGAATATGTGTTCTCTCAATAGGAAAATCAATTTTTTTTGTTATTTGGGCCTAAGAGTAGTTACCATCTAATTAGGATATACATAAGAAGTTATTTTGATTTGATCTTTGATTTTGTCTTCATCAAGTAGTGAAGAAATTTTATACTCAAGTATTGGTGCCTCAATGAGTTTTTCACAAATGAAGTTATCTTTATTATCCTATAGCACCTCCAATAAGTTTTCACTAATGAACATTGGATTTTGACTTTGATTTTCTTTTAGTGATTCTAAAAAAAATTCATTAGAGGATGTTGAGTTGGAACTTTTATTGTATCCTAACACCTCTGAAAAGGTTTCACTAGGAGAGTATTATTTTACTACATGAATTTGGTCTTGGACTCTTTGCTCTTCTTTATATGCTATGTCACTATGGATGTAGTTTAACAAAGTCTATTTTCATCGATCCTAATCAACACTTGTGGGAGATGGAATGTACTCAATATGGCTATTTTGGTTGATGGTAATGGCCTATGGAACAATAATGGAATGGGAAGAGTTTGGATAATCTTTATAGAATAAACTAGGATAACCTGCATCAAAGCTAAAGTACTCCTCCTCAAAAATTATAGAAGGATCACAAATGTATTCAAATTGATCTATAAGGCATGCATAACTAATGTTATAACAACCAAAAACATATTCTTCTTCTCAATTTGATTCTAACTCAAGGGACTCTATTTCTAATGTTAAGATTGATGTTGATTCAAAATCTAATGGTAAATATAATGTCAGTTTAAAAATACAACCTAACTCTAACTCTAATTCTTCATCTAATAGGTTTTCTATTATAATGGTGTCTTATTGAATATTTGGTTTTGGATAGGTAATGGCCTGTGATGGCATAATGGCCTCCACAAAAACTAGTTTGTCAGAGTAGGACTCATCTAAGATGGGGAAAATGTCAATAGAAAACTCCTTAGAGACTATATTGTCAATAGGAAGCTCTTGACAAATAATCACATGGTCAAGGTAATGATTTGCCTGAATTCAGGTATAATCATTAAGAAGTGACTCAACAAAGACTAGCTCATCAAAGTGAGACTCCTTAATAAATAACACAAGATTAAAAAGTGATTCATCGTAGTTGAATTATCACAAATGTTTGATTCAATAGAAACCTCTTGGATTAGTTGCTTCTCTTGGCCTTGGTTTCTAATGAGTTGGAAAATACTAGTTTTGAACATAGTTTGGTCTTTGAAGGATTGGATTGGTTAAGGTTTGGATGAGATTGGTTCTGGATGAGGAATGGCTAGTGATTGGATAATGTTAGGGCATTGGGGAGTATGATTACTCACATGAGAAAAATGATGAAGTCCTAAAATGGTAAAAATAGGGTGTTTTAGGGCTTGATTTCTTGTAGAAGCCACAAGATTTGGTCCTAAAATAGAAATGGTTTGGCATTGTGGAGCTTGATTGCTTGCACAAACAAAATGATGAGGTCTTGGTATGGGAATGGTGTAACATTATGGTCTTGGAATAGAAATGGTATGATGTGGTGGATCTTGATTACTCACATAAGCCAAAGCATCCAAGACTTCCTCATAAACCATATCATCACAGTCATGAGTTGGCTCATAAGCTGGTTCTTAATTATGTTCCATGTACTGATTATTGTAAAGAGGGTATGGATCTGTATTCCAAACAATATTATCTATAGTTGGGTCTTCAAATTCCTCCTCACAAGCCTCTTCATACTAATCAAGGTCTTGAGTTGGATCATGAGTTGGTTCATGAATTTATTCCCATGAATGATTATTATGAGGTGGATAAAAATCTATTTCATAAACCATATTATTATCATTGGGTTCTTGACTAAAGCCATAAAAGTCATTTTTTGTAGCCATTCGATCATAATCTAGATTATACATGACTCCACCATAGGTGTAGTTAGATATAACCACATAAGTGATGAAAGCTTAGAAAATAAAAAGTCTTGGATTTCTACAAACTCTAAAAAAAACTATGTCTAAAGGAAAAATGGTTCAAACTTGGTATAACTTCATCAAAAGTGGAGTTGTATCTTCCACATGGTTTGAAAATGGAGTTGTATATCCAAAATGGTTTGTGATAAGACTTGGCATAAAATAGTCTAACATCAAATGTCTAATGTTAAATGTCATATACACAAAAGGTCAAGCATCTAAATAAAAATTGGCATGTCAAAGGTCTAGGTCAAAGTGTTCCAAACAAGGTCTAAACTAGGAAAGTAAAAATTTGAGTTACTAGGTCTTTTGTCCAAATGTGAAGTCAAAATATAGGATCAAACAAACAAGCATATGCTAGGATTTTTGGTGAAGCATCATTAAAATATAGACTTGAAACAAACACTGATGTGATTTGATTTAATCTAACAAGTTTGGAAACAAATTTGACATAGACCTGGTACATGAAATAAAAAAATAATTTATCAGTTGGCATAAGGCATAAGATAAAAGGCTCTTGGTAAATGGCTTTGTTTTCCCAAATAAAGGCACAAACAATGATGAAGATAGGCATTTAACAAACAAACCATGAATAGTATTCAAATTTATGTAATCGATTAACCAAAGTTATGCAACCCAAAAGATAAATTTCTATGTATTAGTCCCATGAATTAAGGCTTATACAAAAATCAATCAATGTTTAAATCCAAACTTGACAAGGCTAATTGAAAACTCAACATTAAAAACTAGGATTTGACCAAACAAGCTAGACAAGATTGGACAACATGACAACACAAGACAAAGGTCCAAATGGTATACATGACATGGTTTGAAATAATGATTTCTAATACAAGGTGAAAGAAGTCTTGAAATAAATTGAGAAGCCTAATGGTGTAAGCATGCTCGAATGATGTGGTCAATGTTATATTTGTAAAAGAATCAAAGGCACAAATGGTTTGACATGATTTGGGTAGCATGACAATACCCTTCTTAACTCAAATTCATTTTTTTGACATAGATTATGAACAAACAAACAAGTTTTAGTCTCAAAACATAACAAGCAAAAATGACCAAAATAAACTAAGTATAATCATCCATATCCTAGCAAGGGTATGGAAATGTGGAGTTGAATAAACTAGAAAGCTTTTAAACATTTCTAGGGTAATCAATTACACAATGACTTTCACATCAAATGATGCAAAGACAAACATGAAAATTGGGTGACTATGGCATTGACTAGTTGTAAAAAGGTCTAGTCCTTTTTACAACCACTACATCCTATTGTTCACTCAGTGTAGGTTGAGGTCCAAGTGTAGATACATCTTGTGTGTAACTCAGAAGGAGTAAATGAAGTCAATGATGAGAGATGAAACCCTAAGTTGAAGCTTTCCTAAAGAACTCACAAGAGGTAATGATGTCCCCATTGCAAGCCAAGTTTGCATGAAATAAAAGACTAAAATAGAAAGACTTTAGGGTCATTTTCAATGTCACCCAATACTTTTGCATGTTTTAGGGAGTGCTTTAGATGACTTTTTTTCTATGCCTTGGACTATGCAATTTATAAATAAGGAAAGCACTTTTGATTCCAAAGGTTACTTAAAGGGTATAAATGGAAGAACATACATGCAACATCATTGTATTTTGTGAAAACAAAGTGCTAATTGAAATAATGAAAAAAAAAATTACAAGTTTGTTTAATATTAAGCCCAAATGAAAGATTTGGCAGTGTTTATTTGACCCCTTCATCTTAAACTTGTAAACTTTGAAAACTAATTCTAAAAACTCACTTAATCACCTAAATGTTATATTAAGCACCAAAATAATGTTTTTAGTTTAGTTTAAAGCATACAAAAGATGATTTAAACATTTTTTAGTAATTTTCCAAGTTGGTCCTGCAAGAAAAATGTTAGCAAGTGGTTTAGCTTTGAAGCATTTTTAAAGATGAAACTAACTTATGAAAATGATGTCTCAAGTTGACATAGTGGTGAAATACCACTACTGGATAGAGCAATCATGTTATTTTTTGGATAATCTCACATCATTAAGAGTTATGGTATTGTAGCTAACCATTAACTATTTAGTCACAATATCATGACTCTAAAAGACAATCCTGCTACTAGAAAGACAATCCCATAACTTTAAATGTCATGGAGTTGTAAACCCTAGGTAGTTTGGTCACAATACCATGACTTGGTTTGATGATCCTAGTAGTAGTAGGATAGTCCCACCACTTCATGAATTGTAGTATTATCACTTCACTGCTAACAGCTAGACAATATTATGACTCAGTTAAGCAACCCTACAAGTTGAAAAGTAATCCCATGACTTCTAAAGTAGTAGTTTTGCTAAACCCTACACCAAAAACATAAATTTAATCCAAAAATGAAAATGGCTAAGCACAATACCATGAGTTGCAGAACAATCTCATGATTGTGTCCACTCAAACCCACCACTTATAGAAAAACATGTTTTTATTATTTTTTTCACTCTTTTGAGTCTCCCACTCCAAGTTTATGCATAAAAAAAGTTAATGAGTCACTTGAGGGAGCATTTTGATCAATTTTTTGAATCTATTCAATCCCACCAAGCATGCCATTATGTAAACTAAGAACTTGACTAAGAAGAGGAGATTAACATTGTGTTAGTGACAAAATGAATAAAGCAAATTGACAAACAATACATTAAACTAACACCTTCATGCCTAGTTACTAGGGTAAGCTTAATAACAAAAACAAATGACAAACACAAGTAAAAAGTAAGAAAAAACAAGAATATTTCACCTTCTTTGGATGCTCCAAATACTTTTGTAGTGGTTTGCTCAGCTTGTGCTCACTATGTCTTCATCAAAGGAGGCATGGCTATCTCCTCTTCTCCTTGGCACCTTTGGCTTTGGATTGGATTGGATTGGAATCAATTCGGCATGGTAACACTAATTTCAATAGATTTTGGAATCATTTTTTCATTACAACTTTGCATTATCAAGACTTTTTAAAGATATTTGAGTATAATAAGTTTGTGCCAAAATAGATTAGAAATGATGTTAATGGCCTCTCTATTTATATATTTTTTCAAATAGATAGAATCAACCTAAACCATCCATCTCAAGATTGAGATTTGTGGATAAGGATCAATCCAATTATTTTTAAAATTCATAAACAGGCTCATCACTATCTGGGATAGAGGATCAATTAAGAGGCATTGAGGGAATTAATGAGGCTTAGGAGGCATGAATCTTGATATTTGTGGCTTGGGGATGCCTTCCCAAGAAATGATGTCACTTGATGATTCAAATATTCAATATTCATTTCTAAAAACTTATTTTCAAAAAGTTTTCATGGAATTATTAATTAGGCTCTAACTTGGTTTAACTAGCTCTTAAGCATGATTAAGCACTTTGTATACAAATTACTCAAATTGATCAGAATGCCTTGTTATTGGTCCAAAATTTGACTAGATTTGAATTTGAATGTGATGTCAGATGTGTTAGATTTGTTACCCCATTTTGGATTTTAGCAACACCAAATAACAAAAGCACATGTCTTATCTAAGAGATTTGACAGAAAAGAGCAATCTAGAGCACCAAGGTGCAAAATTGACATTTTGACTCTAAATGATCTGGTCAAAATTAGCTAGCCCATAAATTTCATTACCCCATTTAATGATACTATAGACAAAATCAGCACTTGAATATGTCAGTTTCACATCATTTAGTGTGTTTTAGTGTTTTTAAGCCAAATTGTGCACTTTGGTGGAAATTGATCAAAATATTGATTGGAGGTCATTGGTGGCTCGATATAGGTGTCTATAGTTTGCCCATATTTGGGAAGATGTTAAAAACCATAGGAAAAACAATGTCTTCTCAAATAATGAGAGATGGCTTGTATGATAAAAAGAAGATGATGATTGAAGAACAAAGCTCCAAATGGTTTTGGGAAGCCTATTATGATGCCCCCTCGAGGGAGTGGCCATCACATTTGTTGATGGATGGTCCCTAAAAAAGACATATGAATAAGGGTGGAATTAACCCGTGGTTGAGATTAATCCAAATGAAAAAATGCTTGTATGCATTGAGTTGAAAAAGATATTGATTTGATCAATGGTGGTTGTAATCAATAATAAAAGTCAAAATAATGATTTTCCCATAGGAAGTTATCATTATTAAGAAGACCTTGATTGCATAAAGGTGATTGTGCCCTAGTTATAGTTGATTATCAAACATAACCCAAGGATATAACCTGGAATATAGATTAAAGATGAGTGGGTGCAAAGTGATGAAAGAGATGGATATAGGAATAAGATTGCTTAATAGCAAATGTTTTAATTATACCTAAAAATGAGGATATGATCATATTTATTAGCAATGATAAAAATAGAATGGTCTATGGATTGATTTAATCAAGGGTGGGATGGAAGGATTTTCCAAGGTGCCAAGGAGAAACTTTTGTGACTCCATTGATTGTAGACTTTCTTGAAGCTAATTTTTGTTGTAGCATGTGATGGTAAGATTTATGATAGAACACCATAAAGACTTAGCCAAAATATATGTAAGGATTGACTCTCAATCTAATAAACACTCAAAAATAATACACCAATGGTAAAAACCATGATGAAAATGTTGACATATGAATACGGATGGACTCAAGAATAATGTGCTCAAGGAATCACCTAATGAATACATATAGATTGAGTCAAGGTAGAAATATTGAAATCAAACAAACACACAAGTGAATAAACAAACAAACAAATATAAAAACAAACAACCTAAAAGAAACAAACAAATAGAAATCTTGAAAACAAAAGCAAAATAAAGCATCCTAATAATGACCAAGCCCTAGTGAGGCAGATAAAGGATAACTGACTAGGCTTAGACAAGACAATTTTTTTTGTATTTTGAAGTATTATGAATGTTTTTGGCATATTTGAGGTATCTTAACTCTTTAGAGAATGACAAGATATTGACTTGCAAATAGCATGAGTGTTTGGCTTAGGTTACTCAAAAAATGGTGAGATCGTATGGAAAGGTAGACTAAGGTGACCTCAACATGAATTGAGCACAACCCACTTAGTCCTAAAATGACCTCAAGTAATATAATTCCATCCAAATAAAAGGTAGGGAAAAACCAACTAGGTCCCAATAAGTTCTCAAATCTATCAAATGGCTAGTCAAATGAAAATAGTAATGATAAGGTGATGTGATAATGTATGGTAAACAAGTGTTTCCCCTAGTTTGCCCATAGGTAGTTATAACTAGGATAAAATGGCATAGGTCAATGATACTAATTTGCATATAGGTAGTTATAATTAGTAGCAAGACTAGTGAAACACTAATTTTCTTAAAGGTGATTATAATCAAGCTCACATAAACAAACTTTATATAGGGTGGAAAATGAAAGATATCTTTCTAGATCAACTAACACTATGCTTTCATAGACTACCATTATGAACATAGATTTTATTGATTATTGAAACATGATTGGATTCCCCCCATTAAAGGTGTGGGAAGAACTAAATGAACCAAGATCAAAATAGGATTAGGTAGGATGACTAAAAATAGGCTTTGGTCTAGATAGGAATGGCATGGTAGGATGGTATGGTTTTACTTAGAATAATGATGGTTTGATAAATTGGATAAAATGGTAAGAGGGTTTCTCCCAAGTGGTAAGGTTAATGGAAAGATATGTGATAATGGCACAAGGATATATAGTAACAGTTAATGATATGGTAATGAAATGGTATGGTAAATTTTTTTAGCTTGGGTGTGGTTTTTAATTCTATTGTTCCTATTAAAGTGGAGATGCACGTCCTAATTAGCAAATGATACAAATAAAATACTTGCTCATTTTAATTGGTAGCCCACACCTCATCTAAATAGTTACTCTATCAATAACTACCTACAGATTTGGATGTTGAGAATGCTATTGTGATCTTTGTTGGTCATTGATTTCGAGTCCTTCAAATGTTGATACAAGGTATCTTTATAGCCTCTACAAAGGAAAGTGCATCTAGGATGGTAAATAAGGATAAATAATAGATGGTAGGTTTGATTGTGAAATAGAATTATAGATGATAATGAAATGTATAATGGTGGGGAAACAAATGAAGATGAAGACTTTTAGTCGCATGTAATGTTGTTGATGCCAAATTCAACATAACTTTGGCTATGGAAGGATTGAAGATGTGTTCTCTTGATAGGACAATTAATTTTTTTTATTAGGGCATAAGTGTAGCTACCATATGATTAGGCTATATATAGGAATCTATTTTGATTTGATCTTTGATTTTATCTTCATCAAGTAGTGAAGAACTTATATTCTCAACTATTAGTGCCTCAATGAGTTTTTCACCAATGAAGTTGTCTTGATTGTCCCATAACACCTCCAATACGGTTTCACTAATGAACATTGGATTTTGACTTTGATTTTATTCTAGTTCTTCTAAAAAAGTTTCACTAGAAGATGCTAAGTTATAACTTTGATTGTATCCTAACACCTCTAAAAAGGTTTCACTAGGAGATTATTCTTTTACTACATGAATTTAGTCTTGGACTCTTTTCTCTTATTCATCTGCTATGTCACTATGGATGTATTTTAACAAAGTGTGTTTTTATTGATCCCAATCGACACTTATGGGAGCTAGAATCTCAATAATATGGCTAATTTGGTTTATGGTAATGGCCTATGGAATAGTAATGGAATGGGGAGAGGTTGTAAAATCCTTATAGGATATACTAGGATAACTTATGTTGAAGCTGAAGTAATCATCCTCAAAAATTATATAAGGATCACAAATGTATTCAAATTGACCTGTAAGGCATGCATAACCAATGTTATAATAACCACAAACATATTCTTTTTCTAAATTTGATTCTAACTCAAGGGACTCTGAATCTGATGTTAAGACTGATGTTGATTTCAAAATCTAATGGTAAATCTAATGTTGGTTTAGGAATACACCCTAAATCTAACTCTAATTCTTCATCTAATGGGTACTCTGTTATAATGGTGTCTTATTGAATATTTGGTTTTTGATAGGTAATGGCTTGTGATGGCATAATGGCCTCCACAAAAACTAGTTTGTCAGAATGGGACTCCTCTAATATGGAAAAAATGTCAAGAGACAACTCCTTAGATAATATCTTGTCAATAGGAGGTCATTTAAAAATATGCACATAGTGAAGGTAATGATTTACCTAAAGGTAGTTATAACCATTAAGAAGTGGCCCGATAAAGACTAGCTCATCAGAGTGAGACTCCTTAACAATTGGTATAGGATCAATAGGTGATTCATCATAGGTTGATTTATCACAAATGGTTGATTCAATAGAAATATCTTAGATTAGTTGGTTTTCTTGGCCTTGGTTTCTAATGAGTTTGAAAATACTAATTTTGAACATAGTTTGGTCTTTAAAGGATTGGATCAGTTAAGGTTTGGATGGTATTAGTTTTGGATGAGGAATGGCTTGTGATTGGATAATTTTAGGGCATTGGGTATCATGATTTCTCACATGAGACAAAGGATAAGTCCTAAAATGGTAATAATAGGGTGTCGTAGAGATTTATTTCTTGTAGAAGCCAAAGGATTAGGTCCTAAAATAGAAATGGTTTGGCATTATTGAGCTTAATTTCTTGCACAAACCAAAATATGAGGTCTTGGTATGGGAATGGTGTGATATTGTGGTCTTGAAATAGAAATGGTATGATGTGGTGGAAATTGATTACTCACATAATCTAAATCATTCAAGTCTTCCTCATAAACCATATCATTATAGTTATGAGTTGTCTCATAAGTTGATTCTTGACTATGTTCCATGTACTGATTATTATAAAGAGGGTATAGACCTATATCCCAAATAATATTATCTATAGTTGGGTCTTCAAAGTCCTCCTCACAAGCCTCTCCATACTAATCAAGGTCTCATGTTGAATCATGAGCTAGTTCATTATTTTATTCCCATGAATTATTATTATGAGGTGGATAAAAATCTATCTCACAAACCATATTATCATCATTGGGTTCTTGACTAAAGCCATAAAAGTCATTTTATGTGGCCATTATATCATTAGTTATATTGTTTGTGACTCCACCATAGGTGTAGCTAGATATATCCACATAAATGATGAAAGCTCAAAAAACAAAAAGTCTTTGATTTCTACAAGCTCCAAAAAAAAAACTATGTCCAAAATAAAAATGGTTCAAACTTGGTATAACTTGGTCAAAAGTGGAGTTGTCTTCAACATGGTCTGAAAATGGAATTGTTTATCCAAAATGGTTTGTGATAAGACTTGGCATAAAATAGTATAACATCAAATGTCTAATTTTAAATTTCATATGCACAAAAGGTCAAGCATATAAATAAAAATTGGCATGTCAAAGGTCTAGGTCAAAGTGTTCCAAACAATGTCTAAACTAGGAAAGTGAAAATTTGAGTTACTAGGTCTTTTGTCTAAATGCAAAGTCAAAGGATAGGATCAAACAAATAGGCATATGCTAGGAATTCTATCCAAGTGGCATCAAAAGCTAGACTTGAAACAAAGGTTGATGTGATTTGATTTAATCTAACAAGTTTGGAAACAACTTTGACATAGACCTAGCACATGGAATTAAATAAAAACATGATCAGTTGGCATAAGGCATAAGATAAAAGGATCTTGGAAAAGGCCTATGTTTTCCTAAATAAAGGCACAAATAATGATGAAGATAGGCATTGAACAAATAAACCATGAATAATGTTCAAATTTGGGTAATCGATTAACCAAAGTTATGCAACCTAAAAGATAAATATCTATGTATCAACCCCATGAATTAAGGCCTAAATATTAATCAATGAATGTTTGAATCGAAACTTGACAAGGCTAATAAAAAACTAGGATTTGACCACATAAGCTAGACAAGATTGGACAACATGAAAACACAAGACAAAGGTCCAAATGATATACATGACATGGTTTAAAACAATGATTTCTGATAAAAGGTGAAACCAGTCTTGAAATAAATTGAGAAACCTAATGTCATAAGCATTCTTGAATGATGTGGCCAATTTTATGTTTATAAAAGACTCAAAGGAAAAAATGGTTTGACATGATTTGGGTAGCATAACCCTACCATCCTTAACTCAAATGCATTGTTTTGACATGGTTTATGAACAAATAAACAAGTTTTAGTCTCAAAACATACCAAGAAAAAATGACCAAAATACACTAAGTATAATCGTCCAAATCCTAGCAGGGGTCTGGTAATGTGGGGTTGACTAAACTAGCAATATTTAAGACATTTATAGGGCAATCAATTATGAAATGACTTTCACATCAAACAATGTAAAGACAAGCATAAAAATTAGGTAATTATGACATTAACTAGTTGTAAAAAGGTCTAGTCCTTTTTACAACCACTACATCCTATTATTCTCTCAGTCTAGTGTGATGTCCAAATGTAGATATGTCTCATGTGTAACTCAAAAGGAGTAAGTGAAGTCAATGACGAGAGATTAAAACCCAAGTCAAATCTTCCCTAAATAACTCACAATAGGTAATGATGTCCCCCTTGCAAGCTAAGTTTTCATGAAATAAAAGAGTAAAATAGAAAGACTTTAGGGTCATTTTCAAGGTCACCCAATACTTTTGCATGTTTTTAGGGAGTGCTTTATACGATTTTTTTCTATGCCTTGGACTAGGTAAATTTCAAATAGGGATTTTTTTTTTTAATTCCAAGGGTTCCCTAAAGGGGATAAATGGAAGAGCATACACACAACATCCATGGATTTTGTGAGAATAAAGTGATAATTGAAATAATGAAAACAAAATTGACCAAGTGTGTTCAATTTTAAGCCCAAATGAAAGATTTGGTGGTGTTCATTTGACCCCATGGTCTTAAAATTGTAAACTTTGAAAACTAATTTTAAAAAGTAACTTAAGCACCTAAATATTATATTAATCACCAAAATAATGTTTTTAGTCCATTTTAAACCATAAAAATATGATTTAAACATGTTTTAGTAATTTTCCAAGTTGGTCCTGCAAGAAAAAAGTTAGCAAGTGGTTTAGATTTGAAGCATTTTTAAAGATGAAAAAATTAACTTAGGAAAATGAGCTCTTGGGTTGACATAGTGGTGAAATACCACTACTTGATAGAGTAATCCCATTACTTGTAGGATAATCTCAAAACATTAAGAGTTAAGGTATTATAACTAACCACTAACTATTTAGTCACAATATCATGACTCTAAAAGACAATCCCACTACTTGCAAGACATTCTCATAACTTTAAAAGTCATGGTATTCTAAAGTATAGGTATTTTGGTCACAATACCATGTCTTGGTTTTACAATCCTGCTAGTACTAGGATAATCCCACCACTTCATGAGTTGCAGTATTATCACTTAACTACTAATAGTTAGACAATATTGTCACTCAGTTAAACAACCCTACAAGTTGAAATGTAATCCCATGAATTCTAAACTAGTAGTATTTTTAACCCCAACACCAAAAACATAAAGTTAATCCAAAAATAAAATTGTCTAAGCACAATACCATGAGTTACAAAACAATCCCATGACTGTGTCCAGTCAAACCCACCACTTATAGAAAAACATGTTTTTCTTGATTTTTTCACTCTTTTGAGTCTCCCACTCCATGTTTATGCATAGCAAAAGTTAGTGAGTCACTTTAGGGAGCATTCTAATCAATTTTTTTAAGTTATTCAATCCCACCAAGTGATCCATTATGTGAATTAGGAATTTGACTAAGAAGAGGAGATTAGTGTTGTGTTAGTGATAAAATGAACAAAGAAAATTGACAAACAACACATTAAACTAACACCTTCATGCCTAGTTACTAGAGTGAACTTAATAAAAAAAATTACAAACACAATTAAAAAGTAAGAAAAAAAAAGAATCTTTCACCTTCCTTGGATGCTCCAAATGCTTTTGTATTGGCTTGCTCAACTTGTGCTCATGACATCTTCATCAAAGGAGGCTTGGCTATCTCCTCTTCTCCTTGGCACCTTTGGCTTTGGATTGGCTTGGATTGTAATCAATTTGGCATGGTAATACTAATTTTAATATCTTTTGGAATCATTTATGCATTATAAATTTGCATTATTAGGACTTTTTAAGGATATTTGAGTATAATAACTTTGTGCCAAAATAGATTAGAAATGATGTTCATGGCCTCTCTATTTATAGATTTTTACAAATGGATAGAATCAACCTAAACCATCCATCTCAAGATTGAGATGTGTGGTTAAGGATTAATCCAATTATATAATTAAAATTTGTAAATAGGCTCATCACTATTTGGGATAGAGGATCAATTAAGAGCCATGGAGGGAATTAATAAGTCTTTGGAGGTATGAATCCTGATATTTGTGGCATTTATGGCTGAGGGATGTCTTCCCAAGAAATGATGTCACTTGATGATGTAAATATTTAATATTCATTTCTAAAAACATGTTTTCAACAAGTTATCATGGAATTATTAATTAGGCTCTAATTTGGTTTAACTAGATCTTAAGCATGATTAAGCACTTTGTGCACAAATTACTCAAATTGATTAGAATGCCTTGTTATTGGCCAAAAATTTGACTAGATTAGAATTAAAATGTGACATCAGATGCATTGGATCCCTTATCCCATTTAGGATTTTTCCAACACCAAATAACAAAGGCACATATCTTGTCTAAGAGATTTGATAGAAAAGAGCAATCTAGAGCACCTAAGTGAAAAATTGGCATTTTGACTCGACATGATCTGATCAAAGTGAGTTGGCCCAAAAATTTCATTGCCCCATTTAATGATACTATAGCCAACATCAGCACTTAGATATGTTAGTTTCACATCATTTAGTGTGTTTTAGTCATTTTAAGCCAAATTGTGCACGTTAGTGGTAATTGGTGAAAACCCTGATTAGAGGTCATTGGTGACTAGATTTAGTTGTCTATAGATAGTAGAGGCCTAGATGAATTTTTGGAAATTAAATATGTTATATCCTGGGCCCCATTACTGATTATTCCATATTTTACAAAGGACTTATAATTATACTCATTTACTTTAGGATATACAGTTATTGTTGTCATAATGCAAAAGAAAGATGAAACTTAGCATCCTATTACATTCATGAGCACAAATTTGAGGGATGCAGAACTTAGGTATTCCATTATTGATAAATAGATCTTTTCTCTTGTAAAAGTTGTGAAGAAATTCTCCCACTACATCTTGAGAAATAAGACTATCGCCATCATTCTTGACCTTGCTTTCAAGCTTACGTTATCACATAATGAATTGGGAAAATGTCGAGGGAAATGGATGGTGAAGCTATAGGAGTTTGATATAGAAATAAATCCTACTAAAATTGTTTAGGGCTAGGGAATTATCTAACTCATGATTTATCCTAATGTACATATTAATCTTTAAGAGGTTTATGAAGCCCAAGTGTCTAGAGGGGAATAGTATACTGACATAACTCAATATTTGCTTAAAGGTACTTGTCCCAAAGAACTCAATAGAGAATGAAGGATAGATTTGAGGCTCAAATCTGCTCACTACATGATTAAAAAATGAGATTTTATATAATAAATTATGAATACATCTACCCTATATGTGTGTATATATAATAGGCTCAAAATATTTTTGAAAACATGTACCAAAAGATAGGTAGTGGTCATCCATGTGCGAACAACACAACTCACAAGATCCTATGAATGGTATAGTATTGGCCAACAATATTAAAGGATGGCCATGCCCATGTAAGGACATGTCATGAATGAGAAGATCTAGTAAAAAGAGAAGTACATGTAGCCATGACCTTATAACCTGTTGTTCAAGGAAAGACAATTTTCCAATGAGGGTTGGACTTCATTGGTGTTATTAACACCAATTTCGTAGTAGGTCATAAGTTTGTACTCACTGCTATAGAATACTACACCCAATAGTCTGAGGTAGTAGCCACAAAGAATCTCAAAGCAAAAGATGTGATTTTCTTCATAGAAAAATAAATCACAACTAGATTTGGCACTCCTATTTCTCTAGTTTGTGATAATGGACCAACATTCATATCAATTAAATTCACTGAATGGGCTCATGACAATCAATTCACTATTAAGTCATATTATAAACACTACCCTTAGGGAAATAGATTAGTTAAATCAACAAATAATATCTTATTATATACAATTAATAAATCAATTGGGGATAAGACTAGGGACTAGCATAATCTACCTAAGTATGCCCTTTGAGTAGACTAAACAAGATATAAGCAGGCCCTTAAGGCCTCACTCTATCTATTTTTGTATAAACATAGGCTAGTATTCCCAATCATGATAAAGTTGATGACTTATCAATTTATTTAAGAATATATTGAATCAAATGACTTATAAAAATATTGATTATAATATAAAATATAAATGGAATATTCAAGGATTGAGGCCCTACAAACTTTCAGCAAATACCAAGACATAGTCGAGAGATAGTTTGATAAAAGGGAAAAAGTCAAAGCATTTAGGATGTCTGATCTAGTACTTCTATGGGATAAAACCCATGAAAAGAAAGGATAGCATGATAAATTTTCTCCACTATGGATTGGACCATATCATATTTCATAAATCCTAGTCAACAATGCATTCCATCTAAAGGACCTTCAAAGAGATAATCTCACATATCCAATCAATACATAGTTTTTGAAGCATTACTTCATGGTTATGTCATCTAAAGCTACTCCTAGATAATGAATAAAATGTGGTAGAGGTAATATTATTTTAGTTTTCCTATTTTATATTTTAGTTTTCTAAACTTTTAGTTTGGTTTCATGCTTTCTAGTTTAGTTTCCTGCTTTGTAGTTTAGTTTCCATCTTTCTATTTTAGTTTCTTGCTTTCTAGTTTAGATATTTTATTGTTTCTTATGACAATATAAATTGGTTTATCCTGGCATGACCAAGATGACATCATACCAGTTGGGCCCCTATTTTATGCTTAGATTGATATATTATGGAAAGGGAAATTGTAAAGGATTTCACAACTTGGGGTCTGTTCACAAACTGGTTATACTTTTGTGTTTGAGGTCTATAAGATTTAGGGATGTGTTAATATTTTGGCCTCAAAAGACAAATGTTAACCCCTATTATTAAAAATTTTATGACCATTGAATTATCTTGATTTTCCATTCCTCATAGTATCTTTGTTTAATAAAAATTGAGAAATACATACCTTGAGAAGCAAAACTATCATGAGGATGTCATGTAGAAATAGGACTGGTCAGCTCATTTGTGCATTTTATAAGTTTTCTTAGAAATCATTTCAAGATAAAAGAGTCACATTTAAATGATGCCCTTATTTCCATGATCATCCTATATAAATTTCATGTCTCAAAGAGTTATCTATCTTGAGATATAAGCCTTCAAAGAAGAACAAGTGGATGCAGATGCTTGTGCAAGCATCAAGTTCAAGCCTTGACAAATAACCATTAGATTTCAAGGTGTGACAGTCACATGGACGTCATTGAATATCACATGGATGAAAAATTATGAGTTCATGGAGGTTAAAATAAATCTCAAAAATTATCCATTAGGGTCGCAAAAATTTTATGGTCACATGGATGTTAATGACAGTCATACAAACATCAAATGACAAGTGCATAGACATGCAATTTAAGCCATGGTAAATAGCTATTTGAATTCAAAATAAAAGAAGATATAATAGTTAGTGCTTGAATGTACATCTATATCTAACTGAGGGAAATCATGATGTAATTGGGACCAAGTAGATATAAGGGGTTAGATTAACTCGTACCATGGAAATCTAACATTTTAAGAAAGGTCAAAAGAGTCAATAGGTCAAGTCAATATCAATAGCCAATGCACCAAGTTGACATAGGAGATTTTTCATTAGAGGTTGAAGAAGTAGTTTTTCACCAAGGTAAGTAAATACATGGAACCAAATTTGAACACATCATCTAGAATAGGTACTTATAGCTACCTAAAGTAGATAGTCTTAGTTTTGTCAGGTCCATACATATGTAGACTTTATCCTTATCGTAGATCAAGTTTGAGTTGAAGATTTTCATTAGAAGAATAATCAAGGAGTGTAAATGGAGTTTTAGCTCCACTTTTATATTATCCCATGGAGCTATCAAGCACACTGTAGTTTTCAAGGACCATTTTCATGTAGGAAGGAGCTCAATGGAGTAAATTAGTCTTGCAATTCAATTGACTTTTGACAAGATCATGTATCTATCATGATTTACATGTAATGGAAGACATTCTCATGTTCCAACTCAGCTGCAAAATCTCTTAAAATTGAGTTTTCCATAAAATTTGGCATAGCATAAATTAATGAATATTTACAAAGTCCAAGATGGGCCCTATATTCCTTGTTCCAATGCAAAAGAGAAGCCCATGCAATTTTTTATCAAAGGGAGACATATTCAAAGATTTAAAATAAATTTGTAATTTAATTTTGACTCGAAATGAAGTGAATTTGATCTCCTCTTCCATATTTTATGCCACATTGGATATTTCTATTTTATTCTCTATATATTATAGGTTTCAAAGCCATTTTTCAAAGGAAGGATCCATGAAGTTGTATATGGAGAGATACATAAATTGTAACTTGAACCATAAAATTAATAGAGTTGTTTATATATAATTTTATGATGGTACTATGTATTATTCAATGTGTATTTGTAAATAATTGTGATAGTTATCATCTTTTACAGGTCGTTTCCTCACCTACTTCTATAATTTCATCTTCAACATGTCAATTGAAGAAATATAAATAGAAATTACATTGAAGATTATTTGTATGCGGTGTATTTGGAGAACTTCATGTACATACCTTCAATATATAAATATTATTTCAATCTTTCCTTTGAAACACTTATATTTAAGACTGATCTATAGATTTTCTCTTTGATCCATATGTGTGTTGTAGTTTCAAATCTTTTAGAGGACAAATAACTATTCAGGTGCATCACCAAAGGTAAAGTAGGTTTCATTTTTAATTTATTCCTCCCTTTTCATTATTTTCATTCCCTCAAGATTTGTCATAAGATCCTCTACAAAATGGAAATAGATAAATTCCAAGGGTTCCCTAAAGGGGATAAAAGGAAGAGCATATGTGCAACATCCTTGTATTTTGTGAAAACAAAGTTCTAATTGAAATAATGAAAACAAAATTGAAAAGTGTGTTCGATTTTAATCCCAAATGAAAGATTTGGTGTTGTTCATTTGATCCCTTGGTCATAAAATTGTAAACTTTGAAAACTAATTCTAAAAATTCACTTAAGCACCTAAATGTTATATTAAGCACCAAAATAATGTTTTTAGTTCATTTTAAAGCATACAAAAGATGATTTAAACATGTTTTAGTAGTTTTCCAAGTTGGTCATACAAGAAAAATGTTAGCAAGTGGTTTAGATTTGAAGCATTTTTAAAGATGAAACAATTAACTTAGTAAAATGGGCTATTGGGTTGACATAGTGGTGAAATACCACTACTTAATAGAGCAATCCCTTTACTTTTAGGTTAATCTAACAAATTTAAGATTTTTTGTATTGTAACTAACTACTAACTATTTAGTCACAATATCATGACTCTAAAAGAACATCACACCACTTGCGAGACAATCCCATAAATTTAAAAGTCATGGTATTGTAAACTATAGGTAGTTGAGTCATAATACCATGACTTAGTTTGATGATCCTGCTAGTAGTAGGATAATCCCACCACTTCATGAGTTTTAGTATTGTCACTTAACTACCAATAGTTAGACAATACTGTGACTCAATTAAGCAACCCTGGTAGTTGAAAAGTAATCCCATGACTTCTAAACTAGTAGTATTGTTAACCCTTGCACCAAAAACATAAAGTTAATTCAAAAATAGAATGTCTAAGCACACTATTGTGAGTTAAAGAACAATCCCATGACTATGCCCAATAAAACCCACCACTTATAGAAAAAAAATGTTTTTCTTGATTTTTTCACTCTTTTGAGTCTCCCACTCCAAGTTTATACATAACAAAAGTTAGTGAGTCACTTGAGGGAGAATTGTGATCAAATTTTTTAATCTATTTAATCCCACCAAGCATGCCATTATGTGAACTAGTAATTTGACTAATAAAAGGAGATTAGCATTATTTTAGTGACAAAATGAATAAAGCAAATTAACAAACAACACACTAAACTAACACCTTCATGCCTAGTTACTAGGGTGAGCTTAATTTTTAAAAAATGACAAATATAACTAAAAAGTATGAAAAAACAAGAATATTTCACCTTCCTTGGATGATCCAAATGCTTTTATAGTGGCTTGCTTAGCTTGTTCTCATGACATCTTCATCAAAGGAGGCTTGGCTATCTCCTCTTCTCCTTGGCACCTTTGGCTTTGGCTTGGCTTGGATTGGAATCAATTTGTCATGGTAACACTAATTGAAATAGATTTTAAAATCATTTGTTCATTATAAATTTTCATTATGAATACTTTTTAAAGATATTTGAGTATAATAACTTTGCACCAAAATAGATTAGAAATGATGTTCATGGCCTCTCTATTTGTAGATTTTTGCAAATGGATAGAATCAACCTAAATCATCCATTTCAAGATTGAGATGTGTGGCTAAGGATTAATCCAATTATGTAATTAAAATTCATAAATAGGATCATCACTATTTGGGATAGAGGATCAATTAAGAGCCATGGAGGGAATTAATGAGGCTTAGGAGGCATGAATCCTGATATTTGTGGCATTTATGGCCTAGGGATTTCTTCCCAAGAAATGATGTCACTTGATGATGCAAATATTCAATATTAATTTATAAAAACATGTTTTCAACAAGTTTTCATGGAATTATTAATTAGTCTCTAACTTGTTTTAACTATATCTTAAGCATGATTAAGCACTTTGTGCACAAATTACTCAAATTGATCAGAATGCCTTATTTTTGGTCCAAAATTTGACTAGATTGGAATTAGAATGCTACATTAGATGCATTGGATCCATTATCTAATTTAGTATTTTACCAACACAAAATAACAAAGGAATATGTATTGTCTAAGAGATTTGATAGAGAAGAGCAATCTAGAGCACCTAGGTGCAAAATTGGCATTTTGACTCGAAATGATCTAATCAAAGTTAGCTAGCCCATAAATTTCATTATCCCATTTAATGATACTATATCTAAAATCAGCACTTGAATATGTCAATTTCACATCATTTAGTGTGTTTTAGTGTTTTTAATCTAAATTTTGCACTTTGGTGGAAATTGGTGAAACCTCTGATTGGAGGTCATTGGTGACTAGATTTAGCTGTCTACAAATAGTAGAGGCCTAGAATTATTTAAAAGAAATTAGATATGTTATATCTTATGCCCCATTACTAATTAGTCCATATTTTACAAATGACTTCTACTTATACTCATTTACTTTAGAACATAAAATTATTGTTGTCATAATTTTAAAATAAAGATGAAATTGAGCATCCTATTGCATTCATGAGCATAAATTTGAAGGATGTATAACTTAGGTATTCCATTATTGATAAATATATCTTTACTCTTTTAAAAGTGGTGAAAAAATTTTCCAACTACATCTTGAGAAATAAGACTATCACCATCATTCCTGACCCTACTTTCAAGCTTACATTATCACATAATGAATTGGGAGAATGTCGAGGGAAATGGGCGGTGAAGCTGTAGAAGTTTGATATAGAAATAAATCCTACTAAAATTGTTTAGGGTTAGGGAATTATCTAACTCGTGATTGATCCTAAGCTACATATTAATCTTGACGAGGTTTGTGAAACCCAAGTGTTTAGAGGGGAATATATACTGACATAACTCAATATTTGATTATAGGTACTTGTCCCCAAGAGCTCAATAGAGAATGAAGGAGAGATTTGAGGCTCAAATCTATGCACTACGTGATCAAAAAATGTGTTTTTTATATAAGAAATTATGAATACATCTAACCTATATGTGTGTATATAGAATAGGCTCAAAATATTTTGGAAAACATGCACCAAAAGATAGGTAGTGGTCATCCATGTGGGAACACCACAACTCACAAGATCCTATGAATGGGATATTATTGGCTAACAATATTAAAGGATGACCATGCTCATGTAAGGACATGCCATGAATGTGAAGATCTAGTAAAAAGAGAAGTACATGTAGTCATGCCCTTACAACCTATTTCTCAAGTTAGGACATTTTTCTAGTGAGGGTTGGACTTCATTGGTGTTATTAACCCCAATTTCTTAGTAGGTCACAAGTTTGTGCTCACTGCTATATAATACTACACCCAATAGACTGAGGTAGTAGCCATAAACAATTTCAAAGCACAAGTTGTGATTTGCTTCCTAGAATAATACATCACAACTAGATTTAACACTCCTATTTCTCTAGTTTGTGATAATGGACCAACTTTCATATCAAGTGAAATCACTAAATGGGCTCATGTTAATCAATTCACTATTAGGTCATATTATAAACACTACCCATAGGGAAATAGATTAGTTAAATCAAAAAGTAAGAAATTTATATATGTAATTAATTAATCAGTTGGGGATAATACTAGGGACTGGAATAATCTACCTAAGTATGCCCTTTGAGTAGACTGAACAAGATATAAGCAGGCCCTCAAGGCCTCACTCTATCTATTCATGTATGGACATAGGCTATTATTCCCATTCATGCTGAAGTTTTTGACTTATCAATTCATTCAATAATATATGGAACCAAATGACCAATAAAAATATTTATTATAGTATATAATAGAAATGGAAGATTCAAGGATTGAGGCCCTAAGACTTTTAGCAAATGCCAAGAAATAGTCAAGAGATAGTTTCATAAAAGGGAAAATGTCAAAGCATTTAGGATGTCTAATCTAGTACTTCTATGTCATAAATCCCATAAAAAGAAAGACTAGCATGATAAATTTCCTCCACTATGGATTGGACCATATCATATTTCATAAATCCTAGGCAATAATGCATTTCATCTAAGGACCTTTAAGGACATAATCTCACATATCCAATCAACAAATAGTTTTTGAAGCATTACTTCATGGTTATGTCATCTAAAGTTACACCCAAATAAGGAAGAAAATGTGGTAGAGGTAACAATATTTTATTTTTCCTATAGTTTATTTTACTTTTCCAACTTTGTAGTTTGGTTTCATGCTTTCTAGTTTAGTTTCCTGCTTTGTAGTTTAGTTTCCATCTTTCTATTTTAGTTTATTGATTTCTAGTTTAGACGTTTTGTCATTTCTTATGACAATCTAAATTGGTTTATATTGGCATAACCAAGATGACATCATACTAGTTGGGCCCTTATATTATGCTTAGATTGATATATTGGGGAAAGGGAAATTTCAAAGGATTTCACAACTTGGGGTCTATTCACAAACTGGTTATACTTTTGTGTTTGAGGTATATAAGATTTAGGGATGTGTTAACATTTTTAGCCTCATAAGCCAAATGTTAACCCCTATCATTAATTTTTTTATTAAAATTAAATTATATTTCTTTTTCATTCCTCATAGTGTCCTTTTTTAATAAAAAATAACCAATACAAACCTTGAGAAGTGAAACTATCATCAAGATGTCATGTAGAAATAACACTGGTCAACTCATTTATAAATTTTTTAAGTTTGCTTAGAAATCATTTCAAGCCAAAAGAGTCACATGTAAATGATGCCCTTAATGCCAAGATCATCTTATATAAATTTCATGTCTCAATGAGTTCTCTATCTTGAGATATAAGCCTTCGAATAAGAACAATCAGATGAAGATGCTCGTGTAAGCATCAAGTTCAAGCCTTAAAAAATAACCATTGGATTTCAAGGTAAAAAAGTCACATGGAAATCATTGAAGATCACATGGATGTGAAATTATTAGTGCACAGAGGTAACAATAAATATCCAAAATTATCCATTAGGGTCCCAAAAAATTTATGGTCACATGGATGTTAATGATAATCATGCAAACATCAAATGATAGGTGCATAGACATGCAATTTAAGCCACAATAAATAGCTATTCGAATTAAAAATAGAATAAGATCTAATAGTCTATGTTTTAATGTACATCCATATCTAATTGAGTGAGCTAAAACATGATGTAAAAGGGACCAATTAGATCTTTGGGGTTACATTAACTCATACCATGGAAATCAAATAGTGTAGGAAAGGTCAAAAGAGTCAATAGGTTAGGCGAATATCAATAGCCAATGCACCAAGTTGACATATGATATTTATCATTGGAGGTTGAAGAAGTAGTTTTTGACCAAGGTAAGTAGATACATGGAGCCAAATTTGAACACATGAATTAGAATAAGTACTTATATCTACCTAAAGCGAATAGTCTTAGCTTTATCAGGTCCATACATATACAAACTTTATCCTTATGGTAGATCAAGTTTGAGTTGAATATTTACATTAGAAGACTAAGGAAAGAGTGAAAATGGAGTTTTATTGCCACTTTTATATTATTTCCATGGAGATATCAAGCACACTTTAGCTTTTAAGGACCATTTTCATGTAGGAAAGAGCCCAATGGAGTAAACTAGTCTTGTAATTCAGTTGATTTTTGACAAGATCATGCATCTATCATGATTTCCATGTAAGAGAGGACATTATCATGTTCTAACATAGCTTAAAATCACTTCAAATGGAGTTTTACATAAAATTTGTCATATCATAAATTAATGAAGATTTAAAGATTCCAAGATGGGCCCTCTATTCCTTGTTCCAATGCAAAAGAGAAGCCCATGAAATTTTTTCATCAAAGGGAGATATATTAAAAGATTTCAAATAAATTTGTAAATAAATTTTGACTTGACATGAAGTTGAGTTGATCTCCTCTTCCATATTTTATTCCAAATTGGCTAGTTCTATTTTATTCTCTCTATATATATAGGTTTCAAATCCATTTTTCAAAGGAAGGATACCTGAAGTTATATATGGAGAGATACATAAATTATAACTTGCACCATAAAATCAATAACGAGATTTGTTTATAGATAATTTTATGGTGGTACTATGTATTATTCATTGTGGATTTGAAAATAATTTTTATAGTTATCATCTTTTGAAGGTCCTTTCCTCAACTAATTCTATAATTTCATCTTCAAAAATTCAATTGAAGAACTATAAATATAAATTAAATTCAATATTATTTGTATGCAGTCTCTTTAGAGAACTTCAAATACATACCTTTAATCTGCAAATATTATTTCAATCTTTCCTTTGAAAAACTAATATTTAAGATTGATCTGTAGAGTTTCTCTTTGATCCATATGTGTGTTTTAGTTTCAAAGCTTTCAGAGGACAAACAACTATTCAGGTGCATTACCAAAGGTAAAGTAGGTTTCATTTTTAATTTCTTCCTTCCTTTTCATACTTTTCATGCCCTCAAGATTTGTCACAATATCCTCTACAAAATCGAAAGAGAAATTCCAAGGGTTCCCTAAAGGGGATAGAAGGAAGAGAATACACAGAACATCCTTGTATTTTGTGAAAACAAAATGCTAATTGAAATAATGAAAACAAAATTGACAAGTGTGTTCAATTTTAAGCCCAAATGAGAGATTTGGTGGTGTTCATTTGACCCCTTGGTCTTAAAATTCTAAACTTTGAAAACTAATTCTAAAAATTCACTTAAGCACCTAAATATTATATTAAGCACCAAAATAATGTTTTTAGTTCATTTTAAAGCATACAAAAGATGACTTAAACATGTTTTAGTAATTTTCTAAGGTTGTCCTGCAAGAAAAATGTTAGCAATTGGTTTAGATTTGAAGCATTTTTAAAGATGAAACAATTAACTAAGGAAAATGAGATCTTGGGTTGACATAGTGTTGAAGTACCAATACATGATAGAGCAATCCCGTTACTTGCAGGATAATTTTGCAACATTAAGAGTTATGGTATTGTAACTAACCACTAACTATTTAGTCATAATATCATGTCTCTAAAAGACAATCCTATTACTAGTAAGAAAATCCCATAACTTTAAATGTCATGGTTTTGTAAACTGTAGGTAGTTTGGTCACAATACCATGACTTGGTTTGATGATCCTACTAGTAGTAGGATAATCCCACCACTTCATGAGTTGCAATATTGTCACTTAACTGCTAATAGCTAGACAATATTGTGACTCAGTTAAGCAACCCTAAAAGTTGAAAAATAATCCCATGACTTCTAAAGTAGAAGTACTATTAACCCCTACACCAAAAACATAAATTTAATCCAAAAATAAAAATGGCTAAGCACAATACCATGAATGGTAGAATAATCTCATGACTTCATCCAGTCAAACCCACCACTTACAAAAAACATGTTTCTCTTGATTTTTTAACTCATTTGAGTCTCCCACTCCAAGTTTATGAATAACAAAAGTTAATGAGTTGCTTGAGGGAGCGCTGTGATCAATTTTTTGAAGCTATTCAATACCACCAAGCATGCCATTATGTGAACTAGGAATTTGACTAAGAAGAGGAGATTAGCTTTATGTTAGTGACAAAATTAACAAAGCAAATTGACAAATAACACACTAAACTAACACATTCATTCCTAGTTACTAGGGGGAGACTAATAACAAAAACAAATTACAAACACAACTAAAAAGTAAGAAAAAAAAAGAATCTTTCATCTTCCTTGGATGCTTCAAATGATTTTATATTGGCTTGTTTAGCTTGTGCTCATCACCTCTTCATCAAAGGAGGCTTGGCTATCTCCTCTTCTCCTTAGAACCTTTGGCTTTGTCTTAGCTTGGATTGGAATTAATTTTTCATGGTTAGACTAATTAATATAGATTTTGGAATCTTTTTTACATTATAACTTTGCATTATAAAGACTTTTTAAAGATATTTGAGTTTAATAACTTTGCACCAAAATAGATTAGAAATGATGTTCATGGCCTCTCTATTTATAGATTTTTTCAAATGGATGGGATCAAACTGAACCATCCATCTCAAGATTAAGATGTGTGGCTAAGTATTAATCCAATTATATAATTAAAATTCATAAATAGGCTCATGAATATTTGGGATAGAGGATCAATTAAGAGGCATGAAGGGAATTAATGAGGCTTAGGAAGAACTAATCCTGATATTTGTGACATTTATGGCCTAAGAATGTCATCCCAATAAATGGTGTAACTTGATGATGCAAATATTCAATATTAATTTCTAAAAACATGTTTTCAACAAGTTTTCATGGAATTATTAATTAGGCTCTAGCTTGGTTTAACTAGCTCTTAAGCATGATTAAGTACTTTGTGCACAAATTACTGAAATTAATCAGAATGCCTTGTTATTGGTCTAAAATTGGACTGGATTAGAATTAGAATGTGACGTCAGATGATTTAGATCCATTATCTCATTTATGATTTTACCAACACCAAATAACAAAGTCACATTTCTTGTCCAAGAGATTTGATATAAAAGAGCAATCTAGAGCACCTAGGTGCAAAATTGGCATTTTGACTAGAAATGATCTGTTCAAAGTTTGCTGGCCCATAAATTTCATTGGCCAATTTAATGATACTATAGCAAAAAATAGTAATTAAATATGTTAGTTTCACATCATTTAGTGTGTTTTAGTGTTTTTAAGCTAAATTGTGCACTTTGGTGGAAATTGGTGAAAAGCCTGATTGGAGATCATTGGTGGCCAGATTTAGTTATCTGTAGATAGTAGAGGCCTAAAAGTATTTTCAAGACATTAAATATGTTATATCTTAGGCCCCATTACTAATTAGTCCATGTTTTACAAAGGACATCTACATATACTCGTTTACTTTAGAACATACAGTTATTGTTGTCATAATTTAAAAGAAAGATGAAACTGAGCATCCTATTACATTCATGAGCACAAATTTGAAGCATGCAAAACATAGGTATTCCATTATTGATAAATAGATCTTTTATCTTGTAAAATTGGTGAAGAAATTATCCCACTACATCCTGAGAAATAAGACTATCACCATCATTCTTGACCCTACTTTTAAGCTTACATTATCACATAATGAATTGGGAGAACATCGAGGGAAATGGATGGTGAAGCTATAGGAGTTTGATATAGAAATCAATCCTACTAAAATTACATAGGGTTAGGGAATTATCTAACTTTTGATTTATCATAACATACATATTAATCTTGAAGAGGTTTGTGAAGCCCAAGTGTCTAGAGGGGAATAATATACTGACACAACTCAATATTTGCTTATAGGTACTTGTCCCCAAGAACTCAATAGAGAATGAAGGAGACCTTTGAGGATCAAATCTACTCACTACATGATTAAAAAATGAGTTTTTTATATAATAAATTATGAATGTATCTACCCTATATGTGTGTATATAGAATGGGCTCAAAATATTTTGGAAAACATGCACCAAAAGATAGATAGTGGTCATCCATGTGGGAACCCCACGATTCACAAGATACTATGAATGGGATATTATTGGCCAACAATATTAAATGATGACCATACCCATATACAAACATGTTATGAATGTGAAGATATAGTAAAAAGAGAAGTACATGTAGCCATGCCCTTACAACCTATTGTTTAGAGAAGGACATTTTTCTAGTGAGGGTTGGACTTCATTGGTGTTATTAACCCTAATTTCTTAGTAGGTCATAAGTTTGTACTCACTGCTATAAAATTCTACACCCAATAGATTGAGGCAATAGCCATAAAGAATTTCAAAGCACAAGATGTGATTTTCTTCCTAGAAAAATTCATCACAACTAGATTTGGTACTCTTATTTATCTAGTTTGTGATAATGGACCAGCATTCATATCAACTGAATTCACTGAACGGGTTCATGATAAGCAATTCACTATTAGGTCATATTATAACCACTACCCTTAGGGAAATGGATTAGTTAAATCAAAAAATAAGAACTTGATATATGAAATTAATAAATCAGTTGGCGAAAAGACTAGGGACTAGCATAATCTACCTAGGTATGCCCTTTGAGTATACCAAACAAGATATAAGCATGCCCTAAAGGCCTCACTTTATCTTTTAGTGTATGGACATAGGCTAGTATTCCCAACCATGCTAAAGTTTTTAACTTATCAATTCATTCAAGAATATATGGAACCAAATGACAAATATAAATATTGATTACAGTATATAATAGAAATGGAATATTCAAAGATTGAGGCCCTACAAACTTTCAACAAATACCAAGACATAGTCAAGAGATAGTTTGATAAAATGGAAAAGGTCAAAGCATTTAGGATATCTAATATAGTAATTTTATGGGATAAAGCTCATGAAAAGAAAGGATAGCATGACAAATTTTCTACACTATGGATTGGACCATATCATATTTCATAAATCCTAGACAATAATGCATTCTATCTAAAGGACCTTCAAGGTGATAATCTGGCATGTCCATTCAATAGATAGTTTTTGAAGCATTACTTCATGGTTATGTCATCTAAAGCTAGCCCCAAATATTAAATAAAATATGGTATAGGTAATAGTATTTTAGTTTTCCTATTTTCTATTTTATTTTTCCAACTTTGTAGTTTGGTTTCATGCTTTCTAGTTTAGCTTCTTGCTTTCTAGTTTAGTTTCCATCTTTCTATTTTAATTTCTTATTTTATAGTTTATACATTTTGTTATTTCTTATGATAATCTAAATTGGTTCATCCTAGCATGACCAAGAAGACATCCTACCAGTTGGGCCACTATTTTATACTTCGATTGATATATTGGGGAAAGGGAAATTACAAAGGATTTCACAACTTGGGGTATGTTCATAAACTGGTTATACTTTTATGTTTGAGGTCTGTAAGATTTAGGGATGTGTTAACATTTTTGGCCTCACAAGCTAAATGTTAATCCCTATCATTAATTTTTTTATGTCCATTGAATTATCTTGATTTTTCATTCCTCATAGTGTCTTTGTTAAATAAAAAATGAATAATATAGACCTTGAGAAGTGAAAATTTCATCAAGATGTCATGTAGAAATAGGTTTGGTCAACTCATTTATGCATTTTATAAGTTTTCTTAGAAATCATTTCAAGCTAGAGGAGTCACATTGAATGATGCCCTTAATGCCAATATCATCCTATATAAATTTCATGTTTCAATTAGTTCTCTATCTTGAGATATAAGCCTTAAAAGAAGAACAAGTAGATGAAGATGCTCATGCAAGCATCAAGTTCAAGCCTTGACAAATAACTATTAGATTTAAAAGTGTGATAGTCATATGGATGTCATTGAAGATTACATGGATGTCAAATTATGAGTGCATCGAGGTTAAAATAAATCTCCAAAATTATCCATTAGGGTCCCAAATTTTTTATGGTCACATGGATGTTAATGACAGTCATGCAAACATCAAATGGCATGTGCATAGACATGCAATTTAAGCCATGATAAATAGCTATTTGAATTCAAAATAAAAGAAGATATAATAGTTATTGTTTGAATGTACATCTATATCTAACTAAGTGAGGGAAATCGTGATGTAATATGGACCAAGTAGATATAAGGGGTTAGATTAACTCATACCATGGAAATCTAACAATTTAAGAAAGGTCAAAAGAGTCAATAGGTCAAGTCAATATCAATAGCCAATGCACCAAGTTGACACAGGAGATTTTTCATTAGAGGTTGAAGAAGTAATTTTTGACCAAGGTAAGTAGATACATGGAGCCACACTTGAACACATGAACCAAAATAAGTAATTATAGCTACCTAAAGCATATAGTCTTAGCTTTGTTAGGCCCATACATATGCAAAATTTATCCTTATGGTAGATCAAGTTTGAGTTGAATATTGGCATTAAAAGACTAAGAAAGGAGTGAAAATGGAGCTTTATTGCTACTTTTGTATTATTCCCTTGGAGATTCAAGCACACTTCAGCTATCAAGGACCATTTTCATGTAGGAAAGAGCTCAATGGAGTAAACTAGTCTTGTACTTCAATTGACTTTTGATAAGATCATGCATCTATCATGCTTTTTATGTAAAGGAGGACATTCTCATGTTCCAAATAAGTTTAATATCACTTCAAATGGATTTTTCCATCAAATTTGGCATAGCATAAATTAATGAAGATTTACAAAGTCCAAGATGGGCCCTCTATTCCTTGTTCCAATGCAAAAGAGAAGCCCATGTAATTTTTTCATCGAAGGGAGATATATTCAAAGATTTAAAATCCATTTGTAATTTAGTTTTGACTTAACATGAAGTGGATTTTATCTCCTATTCCATAATTAATGCCACATTAGCTAGTTCTATTTTATTCTCTATATATTATAGGTTTCAAAGCCATTTTTCAAAGGAAGGATCCCTGAAGTTGTATATGGAGAGATACATAAATTGTAACTTGTACCATAAAATCAATAAAGAGAGTTGTTTAAAGATAGTTTTATGGTGGTACTATGTATTCTTCATTGTGTATTTGTAAATAATTATCATAGTTATCATCTTTTGTAGGTCCTTTCCTCACCTACTTCTATAATTTCATCTTCAACAAGTCAATTGAAGAGCTATAAATAGAAATTACATTGAATATTATTTATATACAGTGTCTTTAGAGAAATTCATGTACATACCTTTAATATACAAATATTATTTCAATCTTTCCTTTGAAACATTGATATTTAAGACTGATCTATAGAGTTTCTCTTTGATCCATATGTGTGTTGTAGTTTCAAAGATTTTAGAGGAAAAAAAATTATTTAGGGTCATCAACAAAGGTAAATTAGGTTTCATTTTTAATTTCCTCCTCCCTTTGCATATTTTTCATGCCCTCAATATTTGTCATAATATCCTCTACAAAATGGAAAGAGACAAATTTATCTAAGTTATCTTTCCAATCAACAAAGAAGAAAGGCTTTCAGTTAAATCCTAATATTAAACCTTGCCCCTATTATTGTACAAAATCCTCCTATTCAAGAAAATATTTTTCAACTAAACATTGTTATAAATCCCATAACTGATATGGTCATTCCTAGAAGACAAGCCTTTGTGCCTTTCAATGGTGGTAGTCCTATGAGTCTTACTCAATGGGATGATATTCTAGATTCTGCTCTGAAGGCTCTTCCTTATTTTACAAGATAGAATCTAGTTACTCTTATAAAAAATATTTCTAACCTTTGTTTAGTGTATCATGTGACTCAAGAAAATGTAGAAATGAGGTTGTTAGCAACTTATTTCAAAGGATGGTATAAGGGATTGAATCATGCATCAATCAACAATTGGGATGAATATGGAGAAGTCCTATGTAAATGCTTTGAAGATATAAGTGACCAACTTTCACTTGTGGAGAAACTTACAATAATCAATAGATTTAATCATGAATTCATGGTAGATTTTAATTATAATTTCTAGAAGACTTGGGATAGAATTCTTACAATGATCAAGATTACACCCAACTATGATTTTCTATACTATCTAAAGGCTCTCAATTTCAATGTAGTTGTGATGATTCAATCCATGGGAGGGAACACTCTAATTGAGGATTTTGAAATACCAATCAAGGTTGAAAATTTCCTTATATAAGTAGGCAAGTTGTCTCTAAGGCCATGAATGCCTCTCTTTTAAGAGATCCACCCTCCTACTCTAACTATTGATCCACTTATAGATTCAACAAAGTTATATCAAATAGAAGGTGATCAATTTGATAGATCGGGGAAGATATAGAGCCTTCTTAAGACTCATAACAACAAGTTTTTTGAAATGGAAAGACAACAAGCTCCACCATACAATCCATATTAGAATACTAATCATAATTATTAGTATAATAGGCCATCCCATTAATCTAATCAGCAAGGATAAGGGTAGAATTCTCAATTAAAGAAATATAATCTTAATGATATAATTAATTCTAGAGTTGTGCAAAATCACAACTATGCTCAGAAAGGGCAATGGAAAAATTAGTGAGATAAAAAAACATGTAAATGGCTCTATCTAGTGAGAGCTCACATTAGTCTTATATGCAGTAGAGTTTATCTCTTCATGCACATGAAAACTAGAAAAATATGGAAGCCTCTCTACCACATAGAGACTATCCTTCATTTAATCAATTTGAAGTGTCAAATCAATGAGGAGGAGAGAGTGGTAAATCAACTATTGAAACTATGTTTTTTAACTTCCAAGAATGTGAGAATTTTTTTGAGCACATAGCAGAAAATCAAAGTCTAAATATGCCTAATGTTGATAATTTAGTTTTAGCCCATACTAGATCCAAGAAAAGGGTAATTGGTGATGGTTCAGGTCCTGAAAAAGTAACCCCTTTCATTCTCAGCCACCACAAAGGATCATCAATCATGATCTACCTTAAAATACATCAAATCATTAGGTTTAATATCTAAAGGGGTAGAATGTTAAAGGACCTTACACTCCTTGGTTCACAAAACATATAGGATCCCCTCTTGGTCCTAAATTGAAGCCAAGGATAACCATTATGGATCAAATGAAGAAAACTTTAGTATCAATTTCAATGTGTGATACTCTACTAATCCCATGATAATAGGATTATCTATAAGAGGAGATTTTGAATCTTAATATCTCTTATGGACCACCTAAAAATGAAAGGGTAAGTTCTTTTCTAACCAACTATAATCCATTTGTTAATCCTCACTATCCTAAAGTGACTAAGCCTCCATTCTATCTTTTAGTTTTCATAGGAGATTATCCTATCCAGAATTGTATGATTGATAGTGGGGATAGTAATTATATCATGCCTAAATCCATAGCTTACAAAATAGGGATCAAGTATGAATTTCATGAAAAGGGAGAGTACAATTGGATGGTTCTCCTACTAAGATTGTTGGCATCTTTAAAGATCTTAGGATTTTTGTTATGATCCACACTTATAATATTCAAAAATAATATATAATAAATGTAGATCAATTCCACACCATATAAATTAGTGGACCAATATGTCCAACTATTCAATATATGTAAAATACCCTTAAGGTAGGGCAACACCAACAATACTCCTTTAGGAAGGAATAACTCCACAATGTCTCTTCAAGGGGACAACCTCCAATATCCTCTTACAATATAAGACTCAATGATTACGTGATAACTTTACAATGATATTCACCTTATTTATATATACCTCTAACTATTAATGGATGGGTATCCTTTTAATCCCAAAGTAGGCTAACCATTACCCAAAGCACTAATTCCACAAGTTACTCCATTACTAATATATTGGACCCATATGACTAACTAAGGGGATGTTTTCCACATGTTATTATCTCCATCAACCCATATACATTAATATATCATATCCCTACTTGATGCTTGTCAAAATTTTAGCATTTCACAAGATATAGTTATTATTGATGTACATCCATACTTTGCAATATGCCTATTTAGAGTTTATACTACTAAAATAGGAGGCTACCTTTCTTCAAATTTGTCATACATTATTTTTAGAATTATATATAGAACCAAATTCACAATAATATCTGAGCCTATTTTTATATTTCACTTGGAACCATATATGCCAGATATGTCTAACATGAATTATAGTATTTCAAAGGAAGATGAGGATACTATTGATCAAGAAACTTCTAAGCCACTTGAAGGAATAGTATATCTACTCTTGGATGAGTGGGATAATGATAACCATGGTTATGACCCATAAAAAGGTATTAAATAAGTTGGTTTTGGTGTCTACTACATGCATGAAGAAGGTGACTCATTACCTAGTCTTACCAACTCAAAACAGGATCAAGATGGGTTGTAGACTATGTTCTTTGATGGATATAGATAAAAAAATGGGAGTTGGGCTGGTGTAATGTTGATTTCACCTAAAAATTAAAGGTATTATTCTTTATTTATATTTTATTTTAGTTATACATCAAATACTACAAACTATGAAACTCTTATTCATGACCTTCAGTGGGATAGAAAGAGAGGTATTAATCTTTTGTATGTGAAAGGTGATAGTGAGCTAGTAGTGAAAATATTAATAGGTTTAATTAAAACAAAGAAACCTATCCTAAAGTCATAGAAACATAGATATTGGGACCTCATGGAAGACTTCCTAGCATTTGATATCTACTCCATTCCTAGAGGATTTAATCAACATGCTAATAGACTTGCATTCATAGGAGCACAATGTGATATAGTGGACCAGCTCAAGGATAATAAATATTAGACACAAATCAAGGTATTCATGACCTTTAGTGGGATATAAAGAGAGTTATTAATCTTTTGTATGGGAAAGGTGATAGTGAGTTGGTAGTGAAACAATTAATAGGTTTAAGTAAAACAAAGAAACCTATCCTAAAGTCATAGAAACATAGATATTGGGACCTCATGGAAGACTTCCTAGCATTTGATATCTACTCCATTCCTAGAGGATCTAATCAACATGCAAATAGACTTGCATTCATAGGAGCACACTGTGATATAGTGGACCAGCTCAAGGATAATAAATATTAGACACAAATCAAGGTATTCATGACCTTCAGTGGGATAGAAAGAGAGGTATTAATCTTTTGTATGTGAAAGGTGATAGTGAGTTGGTAGTGAAACAATTAATAGATTTAAGTAAAACAAAGAAACCTATCCTAAAGTCATAGAAACATAGATATTGGGACCTCATGGAAGACTTCCTAGCATTTGATATCTACTCCATTCCTAGAGGATCCAATCAACATGCAAATAGACTTGCATTCATAGGAGCACAATGTGATATAGTGGACCAGCTCAAGGATAATAAATATTAGACACAAATCAAGGTTGTATGTAGGAATTTAGTTACAAACAATTATTTAAGTTTCCAAGTATTTGATAGTGACAAATAGATAGCCTATTTCCTATAAAATGAGGTTGAATTTTACTGAAAGAATCAAAATAAATTGTAACGCCAATATGAAGATCATATTATCTAATTGAGATAAAAAAAGATTATTAAATGTTTAGTAACTTTGGAATGAATTTTCAATGAAGATGACTAGCTCATAAAAGACAAGGTAAACATCTCTTCCAAGGAAGAACATTATGAGCAAGTTCATATAGCTGAAAGTAAGCAAATTAAGTAGGGTAAAGTGAACACTAATTATGAGAGAGTATCTTTCATTTAATTATGTAGTGATTTCATGGATTTATTTTCTTTGGAATACCATGATTTGAAAGGTTTTGACCCCATGCTAGCATAACATACTATTGAGCTTGAACATGATGCAAAACCATTAAGATAGAATAAAAGGCCCATCAACCCCAAGGTTAAAATTCTCATGAGAAAAGTGATTACCAAGCTGATTGAGTCAACTATAATATTTCATATCAAGCACTCAATATGGGTAGCAAACCTTGTACTAATGATAAATAAGAATGGAGAGATAAGACTATTTTTGGATTTCATGTATTTGAAAAAAGTATCAATGAAAGACCACTATCCTCTTCCTTCCATGAATCAAATCTTGCAAAGAGTATCAGGTTCACAAAGATTCTCCTTATTGGATCAGTACTTAGGTTACAACCAAATATTGGTGAAAGAGGAAAATCAATATAAAACAACATTCAGAACCAAATGGGGTACTTATGCCTACCAAAATATGCCTTTTGGGCTCTCTAATGCTGAAGCAACTTTCTAAAGGGTAATGGATGTTGCCTTTCAAGTTATTTAGATTAAAATGGTCTTAGTTTATCTTGATGACATTAATATATTTTTAAAGGATCCTAGTGATCATCTAACACACTTGAGAGTTGTTTTTTATAGATGTAGACAATTTGGAGTTTCTTTGAATCCAAAGAAGTGCATCTTTTTAGTGCATGAGGGGAGATTTCTTAGGAATGTAACATCCAAATATCATATCTCTATTTATATATAGATAATAAAACCAATCCTTTCTCTATCATTGTCAAAACATAAGAAAGGATTGAAAATCTTCTTAGGCAAGATCAATTTCATCAGAAGCTTTATTCCTAGATTTGTAGAACTGGCAAGGTGACTCACTCAAATGCTAAAGAAAAACCAAGAATTCACTTGGAGTAAAAAATTTAAAAGGATATTTGAAGATATAAAGGAAAAAATTATTCAAGATCCTACTTTGATCAACCCAAATTTTCATATGGGTTTCTTTATGTATGTTTTTCTACATTTAGTACAATTTCAGCCATACTTATGCAACATAATAGTGAAGGTTTAGAGAAACCCATTGCTTTTTTAGTCAATATTTAGAAGACTATGAGGAGAGGTATTATTTTTTTGAAAATCATGTTCTTTTTTTTATAATAGGTTTTAAAAAAATTAAACATTTAGTTTCAAATAACAAGATTATACTAATTGTAGCTCATCCTAGTGTCAAGTATTTCATCCTCAACAAAGATTTAAGTGAAAAGAGAGTTGGATGGGTCACTAAGTGCATGTAATATAATATTGAAGTAAGGGTTAAATTTATTTTATAAGGTAAATGATTGTGTGAAAATATTGTAGAAGATGTGAAAGAATAAAATGAGATGGTTTTGACACTTCAAGACACCCAACATGAAGCTGGAACTACTTCTCCATCCACTTGGACACAAGACATTGTCAGATTAGTTCAAACAAGAGAATTTCAAATGGTCTTAGATGAATCAAAGAGAATATATTTTATGCAAAAATCAATACCATAAATTATGATTGACGGAGCGATTTTTAGAAAGGGCATTAGAGGTATGCTTTTAAGGTGTGTTGAAAGTAACTAATTGAATAAGATTTTGAGAAATTTCATGATAGTCCTTCTAGAGTACATTTTAAATCCAAGACCATAGATGAATAAATAATTAGATATGGTTAATTTTTGCCTAATTTATTTAGGGATGCATATAAATGGGTTAGGAAGTGTGCAATGTTTGCAGGAAAATAGAGACTAGCTACTATGCCACTGAGGCCTATTCAGGTGGAGTAGCCTTTCATGTAATGTGGTTTAGACTTCATTGGAATTATACATCATTCATCTAGTGATGGTCATCAGTGGGTCTTGATAAATATATATTCTTTCATTAGGTGGGTGGAAGTAGTGGCCTTGAAAAAGTCAAATGAAAACTTTGTGCTTGAGTTTTATGAAAATTTAATCACCCATTTAAGAATAACTTCCACTATAGTATTAGACAATGATTTGGCATTTAATAGTGTAAAGCTATGTGAATAGGCTCTTGAGAAAGGTATATATCTAATATATTCATCAAATTACTATTCATAGTGTAATGGATTAGCTGAGTCCACTAATAAGAACCTGATTTGGATCATCAAAAGAATAATGGAAGATAATCATATATTATAGCATGTAAAATTGAAGATTGTTTTATGGGTTGATAGGATCACCCCTAATAAGGCCATCAATCATTCAAATTATCTATTAATTTATATAATAGAAGCAAGGATACCTATCTTATTGGAGATTCTAGCTTTAGATCTTGCACACTAGCTAGAGCTTCTAAAAAGTGATGCAAGAGAGGTTAGGATGAATGAACTGAGAGAATTAGAGGAGATATAAGATGATGCCATACATAATATGTGGTCAAACTAGAAATAAGCCAAGAAATATTTTTAAAAAAGAGATTCATCAAATACATTCAATCAAGGAGATGTAGTACTAAAATGAGATGAAGAGTGTGTAAATCCAAGTAAGCACTCCAAATTTCATAGCCTTTGGAGTGGACCTTATATTATCACTAATTGTAAGGAAATTAATTCTTTATCAATATCCACTTTGAGTAGAGAATAACTTCCCATTATTATGAATGGTATGTTCCTCAAGTATTACTATTAGGAAAGTCAATCCTTTGTACATAGTCATAGTTTCATTCCTCTAATTACACATGTGCACATGCTTTCATTAGTTTTTATTCTCTTTCAATTTATTATGGTTGTTTCCTCTAAGTGAACAAGTGCACATGTTTTTGTTTGTGTCAATTTGTGTATTGTATTTATGTGTCTAAAATTTTTCCCAATTTTTGTATGTAGTCCAAGCCTAAATATAGTCTAGACATTCTACATTTTCTTGACCAACATGATGACCAACCCCTATAAGCTGTCATAAATGCTTAAATTTTTGGATGCATAAGCTAAATGATAACCCATATCATTCAATTTTTGATGAACAATATCTTAACTTTATTTTTCATGCCTCATATTATTCTTGTTTAAGAAAAAATGACTAATATAGACCTTGAAAATCTAAACCATCATCAGGACGGCATGCAAAAATAGGACCAATTAGCTTATCTATGCATTTTATAATTTTGATTAGTAATAATTTCAAGTCAAAAGAGTCACTTGGAAATGATGCCCTTTATTCCAATATCATACTCTCTAAATTCCATGTCTCAATGAGTTCTCTATCTCGATATATAAGCCTTCAAAGAAGAACAAGCAGATGAAGATGGTCATGTGAGCATCAAGTTTAAGCCTCAAAAAATAACCATTAGAGTTAAAAGTGCGATAGCCATGTGGATGTCATTGACAGTCATGTAGATGTCAAATGGTAAACACATAGACATAAAATTAAATATCAAAAATTATCCATTAGGGTTAAAAAATTGATGGTCACATGGACATCAATGATAGTCACACAAATGTCAAATGACAAGCATGTAGACATCAAATTTAATCCATGATAAATAGTCATTTGAGTTCAAAATGCAAGTAGATTTAATGATAAACATTAAAACATACATCCAGATCCAATAGAGATAGGGTAAATATGATGTAAGTGGGACCAAGTAGATCTAAGGGGTCACATTAACTTGTACCATGTAAATCTAACAATGTAAGAAAGGTCAAAAGAGTCAACAAGCTAGGTCAATATCAACAACTAATAACAAGGTCAACCTATGAGATTTTTCATTGGAGGTTGAAGAATTAGTTTTTGATTGAGGTGCATAGATGCAAAGAGCTAAATTTGAACATTTGAACTAGAACAAGTACTTGTATCCACCTAAATTAGACAGTCTTAGCTCTGTCAGGGCCATGCATATAAAGACTTTGTCCTTACGGAAGATCAATTTTGGGTTGAATATTAGCATTAGAAAACAAAGGATTTCAAATGGATTTTCAATACTACTTATATATTATTCCCATAGAGATATCAATCACACTTCAATTTTTAAGGACCATTTTCATGTAGGAGGGAGATCAGTAGAGTAAACTAGTCTTACACTTTAGTTGACTTTTGATAAGATCATGCATCTATCATGTTTTACATGCAAAAGAGGAAATTATCATGTTCTAACTCAACTTCAAATCACTTCAAATGGAGTTTTCCATAAATGTTGGAATAACATGCATGCATGAAGATTGACATATTCTAAGATGGTCCCACCATTCCTTGTTCTAAAGCCCATGATTTTTTTCATCAAAGTGAGATATATTCAAAGCTTTACAATTAGTTTTTAATTCAGTTTTGACTTGACATGAAGTGGAGTTGATCTCCTCTTCTATATTTTACACCACATTGGCTAGTTCTATTTTATTCACTATATATTATAGGATTCAAAGCCATTTTTAAAAGAAAGATCCCTGAAGCTATATGCACAAAGATATAGAGATTGTAACTTGCACCTAAAAATCAATAAAAATATTTGTTTTTAGATCATTTTATGGTGGTAGTGTTTATATTTGATTGTGTATTTTCATATAAGTATGATATTTATCATCTTTTTCAAGTTCTTTCCTCACCTACTGCTATAATTTCATCCTCAATAAGTCAATTGAAGAGCTAAGAACATAAAATACATTGAATATTATTTGTATGTAGTGCTTTAGAGACATTCATGTACTTACCTTCAATCTATAAATCTTATTTCAATCCTTCCTTTGAAAAATTCATGTTTAGGATTGATTTATAGAGTTTTTCTTTGATCCATATGTGTGTTGTAGTTTCAAATCTTTTAGAGGATAAACAACTATTCAGGTGCATCACCAAAGGTAAAGTAGGTTTCATTTTTAGTTTCTTCTTCCCTTTTCACCCCAAAATCTAGAATAGTTTTAGTAATTGGTCATCAATTCACATAATCAAAGGACCTAACATAATCACAATCTAGAGGTTTGATCTAGATATAAGCATCCCATGGCCTTAAATCATTCCCATGTTAGTCTAGGCATGTTTTAGACCTTAGTAATTTTATCTCTATTGGGTGATATCTAGATATCTAACATTATTTAATCATATTAATTCAAGGTTGTGTCATAATTAAATATTTCTACCAGTTATGTGAAATTTCTCTTGAATAATCCATATGAATTTAGAAAGTTTTCTCACTACATTAGACCAAGCACACTTTTTAATACTTGTTTGGAGGTGATAATCATTGGTGTAGATGTAGTTGGTGGGGATGTTCTTGTAAATGATTTGTTTTATAACTACACCATCGCATAGTGGTTTTGGCTCTCCTATTCAGATAAAAAAAGAGTTAAAAAAAAAACCAATGTGTTCAAAAGAGCAATTGATAAAACCCAAATAACATATAAAGGAGATCAAAGGATAATATAATGAAGTAATTTCAATTCACCATACATCATGATTAAATAATAAAAGGAATAGGAGAAAAAGAACCCAATGTATCTCTATCAGGGTTATGGACATCTGGCTAGAAGTAGAGTAATGCCTAATCTTCCCTAATTTAATGAGCTTCAAAAGACCTAGACTAAAACATATAGATACTCTAAGTATTTGAAAAGATCATCCCAAAAAGGGTTAAATGAACATCACTTTAGCATACACAAATCCATGAATGTGAAAATAAGTATGTTGTATGATGTAGTTGAGAGTCTCTTTCATATCTCTAATTATATTTTTTTCTATGGCATAGTTCATGTCTGATTTGAAATTTTTGCTAACCAAAGTTTTGAGTTCTCAAATACTTAGAATTATTCCCCATATAAGTCACTATTTTTTGTACCTAACATCCCCATTTTATTATAAATAGAGAATGGGGACCCACTTGGTTTTGTAATTTAACCTTATTTGTTGAGCTTTCTCCCTTCATTATGTGCAAGTTCTATCATATTTGTATTTAATATTTACACTTGGAAGTACACAAATTGATATTCTACATTTTGGACTAACTTGTTAATGCCTTTCAGGAGTTTTTATACTATGCAAGTTTTGGGACTTAGTTTTATTTTAAACTATTTTGTTTGGGACTTATTTTTATGACTTATTCATCATACATTTTCTTCAAAGTTTCCATGTCGAGCTTTTTGTTCAGAGGATTTTTTTAGTATTTTTCATTGGTTCCTTATCAAACATATTGTTTGGATTTTTTGTATCAAACGTTTTGTTTTGATGATATTTTAAAGGACTGGGTTTTCATTTTGAACTCCTTATTCAAGATTTTTGACATCAAAACTTTTGTTCGAGAGTTTTCAATGGACAATTTATTTGGAACAATATTCATCATCTTTATTCACTTCATAGGTTTTACTTTTAGGTTTTGTTTATAGATTTTAATTGAAAATTTTGTTTAAATTAATTTCCAAAGGATTTTGTCTTTGGAGCCTTTAGTTCACAATAATTGTTCCCTCAGTCCTAACATAAAATGCAATTCCCATCTCCCAACTGCTAAAATCTTGATAGACTTAGCCAACAAATTACAACTACTTTCTGACACTTTATAAAGAATTTAACCCACCAAATAAAATAAAAAGATTTGAATTATGTAGGTGAATTAAATATATGAATGTTATACATTAAAAGCATACAAACTAGAATTGAATTAAAAAGGTCTATATCAATGATGTGTTACCATTAACATGTTCATTTGGTTACAAACAAATTTGAACTCAATTAATAATCTACAAACAAATCCCTAGCTCCCTATAAATTAATTGCAAATAAGTAACCAATGGAAGGATTTTTCATATTACATTGAAATAGAATTTGATCAAACCATATAATTTTAATTGCTCCATCATCTAAGAGCTTCAGAGGAGTACTTCCACCATCCTTATTCTCCAACAAGGATTCCACAAAGTTTATAGACATGGTGTTTGATGCATTAATCTTCAGTGATAGGTATGATAACTACTCAAAATTATGGGATACCATTGATGATGATGATGATGATGATTCATTTTCACATACAAGAAATATATCACCCATAGATTTCCAATTGGTTGTAGACTTACTCTCTCTCTCTCTCTCTCTCTCTCTCTCTCAAGAGATAAAGATTACACTTCATGATAGCTAAGCCTGAGGTTATGCCATGTATTGAACTATTTTAGGACTTGTTCTTTATTGGCAGGGTGACTCAAGACTCCTTATTACATCACATGGATCACCATACGGTTGTGGATTGCATCTCTAGTGATGATTTCTAAAGGCACTTATCTTTTCCAATTCTAAATGCAATATTTTATAAGTACAAGGTAGTAACATGGAACAAGCACAATTCAATTAAGAAATTTTTGAGCTCATGGATTATTTTTGGAGAGACTATAATATTGAAAGGAAAGACACCCACCCCCATTATCAAACTCAAAATTGGGGTCTGTATAGGGATGGCCTTTCTAAACAAACTATATGGCATACAAAGCACCCATTTTATTTAGTTAGACTGGGTGACACTTCTAGACATGTTGATGACCTCAGACATGACATTCACCATAGGATGAATTATTAATTTCAATTTAAGGGATCAAGTTTTGCATAAAATAAAAAGGCCCAATTCAATAGGCCACTTTCACATAATGTCATACCTTTTGGATGCAGTAATGGGCATAATGTATAATGTCCTTGGGGAGATTTAGAGCCTAGCCATAGATTATATAAATAATTTCATCTATGATTACTATTAAGTCATGAATATATGTATATACTAATCATATGATATGATTTGTAAAGGATTTATATCTAAAAGTGTGGAAAGTTATTCATGAGGACCTCCTACCCAGGATATCAAAAAGCATAGAAAATACAATAGCTCATTGGGGTGACTAATATTTATACCTAGTCTATATGGTGATCATGGTTGTTGACCATAAATTCAACCCCTATGCCTCCCCAAATACATACTAGCTAATTTTGTAGATTAATAAATTGTATATCAGCTTTGGTGGAGTGTGGAAGATGATTTGATCAAGCAAAAGAAAGGCACTTTTTATGGATCCCAGATGATCATAGGTAGGATGTGTTATACAATGAGGAAGCATTATTAGTTGCCTAACCTACCTCATAGAGAATGGGATCCTCATGTTTGAATCCAAAAGCATATTTAGGGCTTTGGTATTCCATACCAGCATATTCCCTATGATTATGATTTTCTATTCTTGAATGTAAAGTATGATGCAAAAGTATTATAAAGGGAACAAATTATAAGGATTAAAGAAGATAATTTGAGGATTATTTAGGTATAAAATCAATTTAAGTTTAGGAAATGAATACAAGGATTCCACCTCTAGAGGATGGACTACTTCAAATTTTTGGTACAGCTTACCCCCACAACAAAAAAAAGAATAAGGGGAGCCTACTCAAGAAGATGTTCCCCAAACATTAAAGTATGTAAAGATAGAGCCTTATTTGAGATGAATTGAGCATAGAGGGGTTCAAGAGGATCTAATTGACTTCGACTCCTTTGATGGAGAAGGCCAAGAGCATATAGCTATACTGCCATTGCAAACATCCATAGTTGCTTGCCTATAAAGGAATACGTAGTACAAGAGGTTTCAAATTCCTCAATCTAGTGAGCCTACTCCCCACTATTGAAGGATATAATTTTTATAAAAGGAAGCCCAAGGGGTCCTCCCATCACATAGAACCCAACTTTTGATCAACCACAAATGTGCACCCCTTTAGTTCAACAACAAATAGAGGCAAAGCAAGAAATGGATGAAGAGGAGGAATTAGGAGTTAAGGCACTAAGCCTTACAACTAATAAATGGAATTCACTAATGAAAGAATATAAATTAGGTAAGAAGGATCAACCTTTATCCCCTTCTTCCTAATTTTCCTCTTTTATTCCCATTTTTGGTTTAGTTCCCATTAATGTTATTTTGAGAACCCCTTTGCTAACTCCAAAGGTGGAAGACATCACCCCTACCCCTAATGTTTCAATTACCCTCATTTCTATCTTAAAAACATCATTTTTCACTTTGAAATTAGATTACGTTTCTTATACCACTATTTTTTCAATTTCCCCCATAATGCCAACCATGTCCATTATTACCACCACTACTGACATTCTTTCTGGGATTGCTACAATCCAAACCATGAAAAATAAAAAGACCTCTAAAAATATTTAAACAACACTGGTCAGCCCCCAACTCCATGTATCTTCCACCCAAATCAATTTTCTAATACCTTCTATTAGCTCCTCCTAAGATACTACTATCATATATTTATGGAAGGCCAAAGGAGGTAAGCAAGTTTATACGGTCCATCCAGTCCTCCAATATGGAGGTGTAGATTGGTCTAAAATCATATGGCCCTTCTTTCTTAACATAATAATCAAAAGAGACATAGAAAAATAAATAAAATATCTAGAGGTGGAGGCTAAATTTTAGGATACGTAATCAATAGACCCAACCCAACTAATTATCCCACCATAAGTAGTTGATCTTAGATCGAAGACTTCTCAAAATCCTAATTTTAAAATTATATAACTACCATCAGTAACATCCTTATTTGATAAGTCCTCAAGAAGCATTTAAAGGGTGAGGAAGAGGATATTAGAGGAAGAAGATAAGAATGATATCATTATTAAAGAAAGGCAAGAAGTATATGGCATATCTAAAAATAATAACAAACAACTGGGGTAATCCCCATACATAGAAGATTTCAAGTCCCTTTTAGAAATTCACAAGGATGTTATGATAACATTACATGAGGGGATACAGGTGGAAAGGAAAGAACTAGAATAAGAATCAGAGAAAATCAAGGATCAGTAACAAATAGTCCATATTCTAGTAGGAATTGAGACTAAAATTTAGTAAATAACATCAAATGTTATGATTTTTTAGAGGCTATTGAGGAAATGAGGGTAGAAATATCTCCTCACATTGTAACAACTCACAAATTATTTAATTCTTTGAATCAAGATGAAAATAAGTTAAAATTATTGATTATTTACACTACTAATAAGACATATAGCCATCTGGTCTTAATGAAACCATTGGAGGCATTGAACACCCTCAATTTGATGGTGATTAGATTATAGAAAGCTAGAGAGTGGGTTATAACAACTAGGGTAGTAATGCCCAAATATCAAGAATATGAAACTCTAATATTTTAGATCTTGGATGAATTAAAATTATCTAAATAAAGGGATAGTACATGAAAACTTATTATCTAAATTAGTTTTGATCAACTCCTTCAAGAAGCATATGATAATTTCAAGTAAAACCTATAGGAATTGGAACTTGAAGATATTAAAATTGAGATGAGTTTTTCAAGAAAGAAAGTGACAAAAGTTGAGATCTTTAATATCAACTTCCATAATACAAAGTTAGAGAATGCAAATCTCTTTGAGAAAGTTAATAGGGTTCACATACCCTTGTTACTAAATTTAGATATCCTCAAGTAACAACATGATGAAAGTCACAAATGTTATCTAGATTTGGAGGTGAAGAAGAAGACTAAGGTTATAACATCCAATTCAACATCAACATCAACATCAATGACTCACACAAAAGTTAGCACATACATGAAAACATCCACTTAAAATTAGTTGAAAGTCCTATTTTTGCATATCAATGTACTGGTGTCAACTTTATACTCGTAGTATACTTTTGTTATAACTTGAATATAAAGTTGCTTGAATTATTTGTAAACATGCACATGTTACATGAGATTATAAAGGCTAACTTTAATTTTTGATAATTGTAAGTTAAATTTATGTATACATTACATACAATTTTGAAAACTATAATGAGAAATTAGGTTCTAATTATGCCATGTAATCACAATTTTACATATACTTGGAGGATGAGGTGACCCCTCGCCAAGTCTATTTGAACATGTGTAACCCTCATTTTCAATTGTCAAAAAAATAAATACAAAAGAAGAATGAATTTTTGATTGTCACTCATGTGTTGGTGTATTTTTCCTCCAAGCTCTATGTAATTAGGTTTGATATTTTTATTTTTTTGATGCAGTAATTCATAGTGTGCAACATCTATAAATAATTCTTGTCATGTGTTAGGCACCTAATTCTTTAAGTATGGAATCTATGCTAGAATGGAAAATGCCTTAGTACAGGGCAATCACCTAGTTGATGAATGTTATTTTTGATATCTTGAAGCATACTAGAGTAATCAATGCACATTTTACACTACCTAATAGGTGGTTATATATCTCCTTGATATTTAGGGCATCCTTTATAGATGTAACATGTGAAAACTATAGTGTGAAGGGTGTAAGGTGTTGGAGCCAACTGAATGATCAAGGGAAGCTCTAGCTCAACACCCAACTTGCACTCTCCACCTTGACAAAGAGATGTTCCTATGTGATATAAAATCAAGATTGAATAAGTGAAGCAATGATGTGAATTAGATGTAGTGAAGCTCTACAAAATTGGTTCTAGATTTAATTTTATGGATGCCATTAACGGTCCAATTATATACACCCAATCTTGTTTATAATCCTATAGGTAGTTAAGTATCATAATATAGGTTTTATTATGTTCCAATCATAATGAACTATATTATTTACTTTCTATGAACTTGGATTAATGAAGAAAAATGGTTATAGTAACATGGTGCCTCTAATTTGAATGCTTTTCACTTTGATATTAAAATGTGAAATGAATGTATTGGGTATAATATGGTAAACCCAATATAGTAATGTTAAGAATGTTAAGTTTTCAAGGTTTTAGTTTATGTCGTTAATGGTGTCTGTGTGCAAAGTGATAATGTCATCATACTCTATAGAATAGCCTAAGTATAAGGATAATCATGCTCCCAAGCTTTGATACCCTAGATAAAAAGTGCTATCTAAAACTTGAACACATGATCTAAATCATTACCTTAACCCTCTAAAGTGATTGAATGATGCTAAGCCTAGTGAAATAAAGGCTTGCACCCTTGAGAATATAAAACCAATATGGTAAGGGTTACATCCCTATGACTAGAACTAGTCACCTAAAATAGGTTTGCACCTATAAACCATCAATATTATCTTGGACAAGGCTTACATTAATGAATCTACAAAAATTATATGTTGAAATGACCAAGTCATATAAGTGAAATCTTGCACCATAGAACAACTATCCCAATATGGGCCATGGTTCTTTCTCTACTATGATTCAAGTGAGCACATAAGGCTTATACCTTATGTGAAATTATTCCAACTTAGTCAAAAGATAAATTTTGAGAACTAATGGAATATTCTATGTTTATGCCTAGTTTTAATGAGTCCAAAACTAGCTCAAACAACTGAAAGAGCACCTGACTAGATTAATTGATGAATTTAACCCCCTTTCTACAAATTTTTAGTTTTATTATTAGGACCAAAGTTGAAATTTATTGTTTCAATGGTATAACATAAAAATGATATGACTTTCCCTTGATAATATCAAACACTAGTGACAATAGGTGGAAGACATCTATGCATTGAAGCATCCAACCTGTAAATGACACAAGCCAATAATGTAGGTTCAGAATAACCTATATGATGCTCTATACATGGTCTTTTTCTATGAATTGCCTAAACATGTGTATCAATGATTAAATACCTATGTGACCCATAGAATATGAAGTTATGCATAGTCACTTGAGTGGACAAAAGAGTTCTTAGAGAGACTTGAGAATCTAGATGCCACTTGGGCAAGAGTAGTAGAGAAATGATGGAAATAAGTGTTGAGAAATTACATGCTTGAGTTCATTATTTCCACATACTCCTACCCTGAAGAGGTAGAGTATAAATTTTTGTGTGAACCTAAAGTCATGTTTTTGAAAGAGTTTAGTGTAAAATCAAGAAACTAATGGTGGATTATGGATTTGAAACTTTGAGAATGGAAGGCTAAAATCCTTTTGTATATGAGTAGCACAAAGAGGGAGAAGGGGATGTGTAGGTGAAGTGAAATGGAAGGGGAAAAGAAGATTGACACCTGAGAGATTAGGAGACAAACTTATGATAAGACAAGGCTCATACTGATGGAAAATATGTAACTTGGAAGTTTTGAGATAACTCGTAGTGAGTGAGAATGACATGGGGAAGGATCTCTTAAAATATAAAAACACAAAGAGAGAAATAATGAATCAATGGATCGAGATCAATAATTTATGGTTATAGAATGCACTAGATCGCTATAGAATTTGGTAACTAAATATGCATAGATGGGCCTACACCCTTTGAACCTATGGTGTAAGCTCATATGCTAGATCCCCTACAAGAAGATAGAAGAGTGATAATTGACCCTATTGTCAACGTAGACTTTAACAATTTTGAAGAACTGGAGTATAATTTTTTGATTTAATAAGTTATTCCCTATGTTTAATTAAGAAAGGATACCTATAGAACATTATACTCTAGATCACCATAGTAGAATGTGAGTTCAAGCATTCTAGCTTAGCTAATGTCATCTTCATAGACTAGGTAACATCCCCCAAGAAGTGGTTTGGCACCATAAGTTAGTAGTACAACACTATCATCATCTTTGGTGATAGTAGTAATAATATGGATAATGCCTAACTAGTGGTTGGAGGAATTGAAATACTATAGGGGGAGAAGCACCTCAGACGCTAGCTACACCCCCACAACAAATTTACTATGAAATAACCATGCACTTACTATACACACATAATATTTTCAAACTTTTATTGATTACTAACACTTTATATCTTATATAATTGAGTTTTAATCTTTCTAAGTTTATGAATTAAGGGGTGTAAAGGGAAAGGTGTGGGTAGACCATTGGTGCTTTTTAGGATTATTATCCCTTTTTCCACTTGTTATCTACACACATGTCTTCTAAAAACTTTATCACTAAGCTTGTTCTTATCTATTATAACCTCTCTAGTCATTTCCCACATTTTATCCTCCTTTTCCTCACCTTAATCCCATTTTTTTAGTTATTTGTAAAAGGTTAATTGGTTATAACCTATATAGTTTTGGGTGATTTTCACTTGGGAACTAGTTTATCTCTTAGTTGACCTAGTGAATAATTATCCAAAATGGTGCTAGGTCAACTGGGTCAACCTTATTGATTAGGATTTTTGGAAGGATTTAGGGTTAAATATACCTATATATAAAAGTTCATTTTTCCATTATTTATAGAATATAATAATAAGTAAGAGCCATTGTGTACCTACTTATTGACCATTCTACTTGAAGATCAAGCTTAGGGTTCCATAATTTCTTTGGAGATAGGGATCTTGTCTTATGGAGAAGTATTTTGGATGCATTAATAGGTTATGTAGCCTAGATATAATTTATCCTTATCATCCTTACACACCAAAAAAACCTCTTTCAAATAACCTTATCCAATGGAGAGATTGAGGCTCGGTGGGTTCATCTTTAAAAGTAAGTATTCCTAACTTTGTTTTTCCTTTGTAAGAGTAGATAGATACGCATTTATATTTCTCTTCCATGCATTAGGATTTGTATACATTAATTTGAGTATATGTATTTTATGCATGTTTAATTTTATTATTTCTAACCCCCACTTTGTGATATAATCTTTAGTGAGAACTAGTTTAGATTTAATTTACTTGTTAGTAATTTAGTGAGATATCAAAACACAAGATTCCCTTAGGGTTATTTCATTATTGTGATTTAATGGAGGCTTTAGAATCCTCCCTATAATTTTGTATTATGAGAAGATATCCCATAATTAGGTCTAGATAATCCCCATATTGGTCATGTTTTCACTTAATAAATATGCCCCTAATAAGAAGTGTATGGTATGATCTATCTTCTCTAAGTTAGGATTGATTTATAAACATGATGCATTTATGATTGTATAAACTTGATAGAATATTATGGTATAGATAATGTCATAGATCATGTAATAAATTGTGAACTAAAATGGTGAACTCAAGGGATAACCCAATTAAAATGTAAGGAAACCTAATTCATAACCACTTTTCTTGATCACACTCATACCTATGATAGAAAGTTTGACCCTAATAAAGATATTATATATTATGAAATCCTAAAAGAGGAATTCCTTAAAGAATTTTATATCCCAAAATTTGAATGTCAAATCATCACCACACTAAAAGAGATAATACAGGGACTTTCTGAAAGTATACACTCATATGATGTAAGTTCAAAAACCCTCCTTTCAAAGCTTACTAATGACATTCATCCCTCCAAGAATAAACAATGGTTCATTAGATGACTTATATTACCATTATGAAGATCACTTTCCATGAAGACATTCACATACCCCCATAAAAGCACTTGAATCTATGATCAAGGCTAAAGTAGCTGATATTATGATCAACCCATTCATGGAGGCAGATATTGAATTAATGGCCTCCCAACTCCAAAATTTTACTACTAGTTCCTCATGAGATGCTCAAATAAAGTTATGGTGTAATAACTATAAAATGAAAGGCCATAAAAGGAATAACTACCCTCGAAGGAATGTGCACACATTATTTTTAAGATATGATGTCTATCACAAGGTGCATGATGTTTGTAATTGCCCTTTGTTGCAAAGTAATAACTAGATTAACACAACCATCTATTATTAGTTGTTTGACACCTACACTCATACCAAATTTGATTACCAAGTAATCAAAAAGATACATGAAACCATGGAGAGTGGTTCATAATAGGTAACTACCACTATCATAAGGCAAGCTTATCAATGAAATTAAGGTTATGGCCAATAAAATATAGGATATGGAATGTAATTAGGTGCCAAAGGGAAAGGTGGAGGATGTAGGGGTAGAATTTGCCCACCCCATTCATGTTATAAGTGTGGTTCCATAGAACACTATCAATGTGACTACCCTACACATTCCACATGTGGGTATTGTTGAGGAACCCATAAAGTTAAAGAATGCCCTAAATTGTATAAAATGTTGACCCAAGGTAGGCTTGGCATAGACAAGGACACAAGAATGATCAGGTGTGAGTCAAAATAAGAGAAGTAGACTCTGAAAATGCAACTAACTAGTGTAGAGATATTCAAAGTGTAGGCAAATACTCATACTGGATTCACCACTCAGATTCTAGTTGTACCAATATTAGAATTATGGCTAGAATATGGGGAATAGAGATTCACTAAGTATATATCATAGCATAAACCTAGATATGCACTCTACCTAGACCCTATATGCTAGAAATATGTTTTATAATAGGCTATGAGTGTCATTAAAAACCTCCAATAGGAGCTCCATTTGGCACAAGACCTAGAGGCATAAGATGTTACCTTTCATAAGAAGCAAGATAACTAGGAGATTGAGATATAAGAGGTAACAAATATCCTTCACCTTTTATAGATAAAAGGGATGTTGACCCTATTACAGAACTTATTCTTAGATAATATAGGGAATAAGTTAGTTAAAGTCACCATGCCACACGTAGAAAGGGTGTGAGAAGTCAAGCATACACATAATGTAGAGTACAATCAATAACTCTTTGTTAATGCCACCATTAATGAATAGTCTCCATGTGAGGTGCTCATAAACATAGGAATTGAGGTCAATATCTTGACCAAGAACACATGTGAGAAGATGGGTAAGCTAGCCTTGAGACGTTCCCCTCATCTAATTTTCATGGCAAATAAGACTAGGATGTAGCCCATTATAATTCTGAAGAGCATAGTTGTAGACATCTTGGGCACTAAATTCCATGTTGACTTTGAAGTAATCAAGTTTGTAGAATAAGATAACTACTCAAAACTTCTAAAAAAGACATGGTATTATGTGAATAATGTAGATATACACTTTAATAGGCACTATATGACCTTTAAAGAGGGAAAGGAGAGGGTAGTAATCTCCCTCTCAAGTGACCAAGGACCCTCTTATGTAGAGAGTTTTGATCTTGAGGATGAGATCAACCATATATATAATATCTTAGTGTAAGGTGCCAAGAGTCTCAACCCTAATGACCAAGGAGGTCTTTATTGGGAAGGTGGATAGTTAGCCTCAAACACGACCAATTTTGCTTACAACTGATGGGTCAAAAAAGCTTACAAAACTACTGGTCAAATATTCTAATTAGTGTGCATCAAGGTGCAAAAACCTATGAGGAATGGTTGGGTCTACATTGATTACACTTTAAAAATATGAGTCCCTTACAATAGGAAGAAGGGAAAGAGAGTGTTTCACCTGAGCAAAGGTAAACTTGTGTTATTCCCAAGATATGAGGGAGTCAATCTTGTGGAATAATATGTTAGTGACCTTGAATCATTCATCCCAAAGGATATATATATATATATATATATATATATATATATGAGTCCCTTACAATAAGAAGAAGGGAAAGAGAGTGTTTCAATTGAACAAAGGTAAACTTGTGTTATTCCCAAGATATGAGGGAGTCAATCTTGTGGAATAATATGTTAGTGACCTTGAATCATTCATCCCAAAGGATATATACATACATACACACACACACACACACACACACAAATATATATATATGTATATATATATATATATATATATGTATATAAATATATATGTATGTATGTATGTATGTATGTATATATATCTACATATATATATGTATATGTGTGTGTGTGTGTGTGTGTAATAGGAAAACTAGTGTATACTTTGAAGAGCATTGTTGTTCATTGGTGGGTAGTACAAAGGCTTAGCTTACCAACTTGGAAAGAAGTAAAAGAAGACATTTGCACTAGCTTCAATAAAATTAATGAGGACCTATACATATCTACATACTCTAGTGATTTAGACCCCTATAATACATGTGCACTTGTGTGAAGAAACATGGATTGGTTGTGGCACAAATGCCCCAAGAAACCTATGGGTGCATGCCTTCTATAGAATCTTGAAGATGTGGTCCCAAGCATGGTATGTTTTTAATGAAATGTGACATGATATAACTAATTCATATGTACTTAAGGAGTGGTTTATGTACATATTCTCCTTTTCTTCATGGAACCTAGAATTGATCAAGCCACCACAAATAGTTTATAAGGTAGTGTTTGAGGATACTGCAATCCTAGAGGAGTGCTCAAAAGACATATTTGATGAAGTGGGTTGGCAATATTGAATTTATTTTAGGATTAAACTCTCAATAGTAACTCAAGTGATGAAGATGATGATACCTAAAAGGTGCATAATTAGATGACCTTGATAGGAAAATAGAAACTAGTGTACCAAGTAGATGATAACACACCTAATGAAGAAGACCCTAATCATATTCACATATTAAAAATTGAGGGTAGTATTCAAGTTGAGGAATCACATAAAGAGAGGAATTAGCCTTATAATGCACCACTCAAAACCAATAAGGTATAAATTACCTTAGAAGGGGAACCAAAGATGGATATTCTAGGTACATACTGGTCTGATGTAGAGCTGACATGAATTATAGATCTCCTAAAAGAGTTTCAAGACTTGTTCCCTTGGAATTACCAAGACATGAAAGGAACCCACCCATCCCTTAGGAAAGTGAGAATAAATCTATTCAATGGTGTAAGACCTATCAAAAAATGTGTATATATAATGAACCCTAATCTTTACACCAAGGTTAAAATGGAGATAGATAAAATGCTAACTAGAGGTGTCATTTACCCTATGCAAGACTCTAAATGAGTGAGCCCTATGGTTATTACCATCAAGAAGCATGGAATAATATGTATTTATGTTGATTATTGATTATTGAATGTTGCCTATGTCATCAACCCCTTCCTAAATCTATTCATTGATGAAGTCTTGGATGCACTATAGGCTATGAGACATATACTTTCATTAATGGGTTATTAGGATACCATCAAGTCTAGTTTGAAGAGGAGGACAAGCCTAAAATTACCATTGGAATAGAATAGGGTTATTTTTCATAAAACATGATTCCATTTGGAATCAAGAATGCACCAACTATGTTATCTATAGTGGTGATCAATACATTTAAGGACTTCATTCATAAGTTCCTCCAAGTGTATTTAGATGAATATATTATGTATGGGATAGTAAGGGACTATTATGATAGCTTGTACCTCATGTTTGAGAGGTGTAGATTGTTAAAAATATCCTTAAACCTTAATAAGTGCACATTTAGGACACCATTTGGCACCTTACTTGGGCACATCATCTACAAAGATGGTCTACTCACCAATCCCATGAAGAGTAAAATTATTATATAGCTTTAGACCCCTTCCATGTAAAAAGATGTTCTTTCTTTTATTTTCACTTGTGACTATGAATCTAGGAATTTGACTCAAGAGAGGATGGTTAAAAGTGTTAATTTCAAAATGAAAACAAAATGAAAGAAACACACTAACTAGAATAACATCTCTAGGCTTGGACACTAGGGAGAGATTAGTTAACAAACATGAATAAAATAAACAACTAAAATGAAAAATAAACTCTCTTTTACCTTCTTTGGATAATCTAAAATTCTTGTTTTAGTGGCTTGCTCAGCTTGTGATCATGAAGTCTTCATCAAAGGAGGCTTGGCTATATCCTCTTCTACTTGGCACCTTTGGTTTGTGGATTGGCTTGGCTTAGAATTAATTTGTCATGGTAACACTAATTATAATGGTTTATTGAAGATATTTGTGCATTATAAATTTGCACAAAATTATATTTTAAATGATGTTCATGGCCTCTCTATTTATAGATTTTTTAGAATGTCTAGAATCAACCTGAACCATCCATCCTGATATTGAGATGTGTGGTTGAGGATTAATTCAATTTTTGGAATTAAGTTTATAATTATCCTCATCATGACACTAGAATAAGGGGAAATTAAGGGAAATGGATGGCATCTTATAGGGATTGATGAGGCATGGAGGGCATGAATCCTGATATTTATGGTATTTATGGCCTAGGGTTATCCTCCTAATAAATGAGGTCACCTAATGATGAAAATATTAAATATTTATTTCCAAAACAAATTATTCAATAAGTTTCCATGGAATTATTGATTAGGATCCAATTTAGTTTAATTATCTCTTAAGCATGTTTAAGCACTTTGTCCACTAATTACCCAAATTGATCAGAATGCCTTGTTATTGGTCCTAAATTTGACTAGAATGGAATTAGAAGGCAATGTCAGATGCATTGGATCCATTATCCCATTTAGGATTTTACCAACAAAAAATAATGAAGGCACATGTCTTGTGCAAGAGATTTTATAATAAAGATAAATATATAACACTTAGGTGAAAAAATGGCATTTTGACTCAGAATTATTTGATCAATGTTAGTTATCCCATAAATTGGATTACCCCATTTAATGATATTCTAGCCAAAATCAGCACTTGGATATGTTAGTTTCAAATATTTTAATGTGCTTTAGTGTTTTTAGGCCAAATTATGTATTTTAAGTGGAAATTAGCCAAAATCTCAATTGGAGGTCATTGGTGGCCAATTTAGGTGTCTAAATTTTTCCCCTATTTGGGAAGATGTTGTAAATTGTAGGCAAAGCAATGTCTTCTCAAATAATGAGAGATGGCCTATATGCGAAAAATAAGATTATGGTTGAATAATAAATCTACCAATGGTTTTGGGAAGCTTATGATGATGCCCCCTCGAGGAAGTCGTCATCACATTTGTTGATTGATAGTCCCTCAAAAAGAAATAAGAATAAAGGTGGAATTAATCTATAGTTGATATTAATCTAAATAATAAAATGCTTTCATGCATTGATGTAAAAAGATGTTGATTTTCCCAAAGGTGGTTATAATCAAGAATAAAAGTTAAAATAATGATTTTCTCATAAGCAGTTATAATCATTAAGAGGACCTAGATTGGATAAAGATGATTATGCCCCAATTAGGGATAATTAGCAAGCATAAATCAAGGATATAACTTGGAATACAAATTAAATATGTGTGGGTGCAAAGTGATGAAAGAGATGAATAGGAGAATAAGATTGATCAATGTAAATGATTTAGTTGTACCTATTAATGAGGAGATGCTCATCCTGATTAACAATGATACAACTAGAATGGTCAAATGAGTTGTATGGATCAAGGTGGGTGGGAGGATTTTCCAAGGTACCAAGGAGAAACTTCTACATCTCCATTTATTATAGACCTTCTTGAAGCTAATTTTTGTCATAGCATGTGATGGTAGGCATCATGATATAACATCATGAAGACTTGGCCAAAAAATACATAAAGACTTACTCTTGATATCCAATAAACACTTAAAAATAATAAACTAATGATAAAAACCATGATGATAATATTGACGTATGAATATGGATAGACTCAAGAATAATGTGCTCAAGGAATCACCCAATGAACACATATAGATTGAGTCAAGGCAATAGTGTTGAAAGAAAACAAATAGGCAAGTGAATAAATAAATAACCTAAAATAAATAAACAAATAGAAATCCTAAAAATAAAAGCAAAATAAATGATCCTAATAATGACAATGACATAGTAAGGTGGATCAAGGGTAACTAACAAGGCTTAGATAGGACAAATATTTTTGGATTTTTTGAAATGTTATGAATGTTTTTAATATTTTTGAGGTATCTTAATTTGTTAAAGAATGACAAAATACCTGATCACAAAATGGTGAGAGAGTATGGAAATGGGGACTAAGCTGACCTCAACATGAATTGAGCATAACCCACATAGTCCTAAAATGACCTCAAATCATAGTAATTCTATCCACAAAAAAGGTGAGGAAAAACCAACTAGGTCCTAACAAGTTCTCAAATCTAGAAAATGGCTAGTCAAATGAAAATAATAATGGTAAGGTGATATAGAAATGCATGGTAAATAAGTGTTTCCCCTAGTTTAATCATAGGAGGTTATAACTAGGATACAACAACATAGGTCAATGATAATAATTTACCCATAGGTAGTTATAATTAGTAGCAAGACTAGTGAAACACTGATTTGCCCATAGGTGGTTATAATCAAGCTCATATAAACAAACTTGATACAAGATGGAAAGTGAAAGATATCTTACCAAATTAACATCACAGTACTTTCATATACTGTCATTATAGACATAAATTTGATTGAGTGTTAAAACATGATTAGAATCCTCTAAAAAAAAGTGCAGGAAGAACCAAAGGAACCAAGATCAGAATAGGATTAGGTAAGATGACTAAAAATAGGCTTTGGTCTAGATATGAACATAATGATAGGATGTATAAAATGGTAAGATGGTTTTCCCCCAAGTGATGGAGTGAATGGTAGGATACGTGACAATGGCAAAAGGATATGTAATAATGGTAATGGCATGACAATGTGAAATGGTATCGTACATGTTGTTGGCATGGGTGTGGTTTTTTATTTTATTTTTCCTATTGATGGGGAGATACATGTCCTAATCAACAAATGATACAAATAGAATACTTGATCATGTTAATTACTAGCCAACACCTCATCTGAATATATGCTCTATCAAAAATGGCCTAAAGATTTGGTTATCAAAAATGCTTGTATGATCTTCATTGGTCATTGATTTTGATTCTTTAAAATTTCAAGACAAGATATCTTTGTAGCCTCTATAAAGGAAAGTGTAGCTATGGATGGTAAATAGGGATAAATAATAGATGGCAAGTTTATTTATGAAATGGAATTGTAGATGAAGATGGAATGTGTAATGGTTGGGAAAAAAATGAATATCAAGACTTTTAGTCACATGTAATGTTGTTGATGTCAGATTTAACATAACTTTGGTTGCAGTAGGCCCAAAGACTTTTTTTCTTGATAATACCACCATATTTTTTTGTTGTTTGATCTTGAGAGTAACTACCATTTGATTAGGCTTTAGATTGGAAGTGATTTTGATTTTATCTTTGATTTTGTCTTTATCAAGTAGTGAAGTTTTTTTGTGCTTAGCTATTGGTGCCTTAAATAGGATTTCACAAATAAATTTATCTTGACTGTCCCATGGAACCTCTAAGAAGGTTTCACTACGAAAATTTTGAATTTTGAATTTGATTGTCTTTTAGCAGTTCCAAAAATATTTTACCAAAAGATACTGAGTTTTGACTTTAATTGTCCCCTAGCAACTCTAAAAAAATTTCACTGGGAGAGAGTTCTTCTGCTATATGAATGTGGTCTTGGTCTCCTTGCTCTTCTGCAACTTCTATGTCACCATGGATTTAGTTTAACAAAGTGTGATTTTGTTGATCCCAATCGACACTTTTGGGAGAGGGAATGTCAATGATATAGATTTTTTGGTTGATGGTAATGGCCTATGGAATGGTAATGGAATGGGTGTTTGCATCATAATCCTTGTAGAAGATACTAGGAGAACTTGTGTCAAAGTTGAAGTACTCATTCTCAAAAATCATAGAAAGATCAAAAATGTATTAAAACTGATTTGCAAGGCATGTATAACCAAAGTTGTAAAAATCATAAACATATTCTTCTTCTAAATATGATTCTAACTCAAGGGACTCTAAATCTGATGTTGAGACTAATGTTAATTCTGATTTTGATTCTAAGTCTGATGTTGGTTCAAGAATAAAACTTGAATCTAACTTTGATTCTTCATCTAATAGGTAATCTATTACAATGATGTCTTATTGAATGTTTACTTTTCAACAAGTAATGGCATGTGCTGGCATAATGGCCTCCATAAAAACTAGTTTGACAAAGTGGGACTCCTTTAGGATGTGAAAAAGGTTAAGAGACAACTCCTTAGAGACTATCTTGTCAATAGGAGGCTCTTGAAAAATAAGCACATGGTCAAGGTAATTATTTTCCCAAAGGTGGTTATAATCATTAAGAAGTGACTCAATAAAGACTGGCTCATCAAAGTGAGACTCTTAGACAATTGTTATAGGATAAATAGATAATTCATCATAGGTTGACTTATCCCAAATGGTTGATGTGATAGAAACATCTTGAATTAGTTGGTTATCTTGACCTTGATTTCCAATGAGTTAGAAGATACCAATTTTGAACATAGCTTGGTATTTGAATGATTACATCAGTTGAGGTTTTGATGGGATTGGTACTAGATGAGGAATGGTCTTTGATTGGATAATGGTAGGGCATTGGGGAGCATGATTTCTCACATAAGCTAAAGGACAAAGTCCTAAGATGGTAATGATAGGGTAGTGTGGAGCATGATTACTCACACAAGCCAAAGGATGAGGTCTTATAATGATGAAGGGGCATTTTGGAGCATGATTTATCACACAAACCAAAGGATGAAGTCTTGGTATAGAAATGGTTGGGATTTTTACAGCTTGGATACTTGCACAAACCAAAGGATGAAGTCTTGGTATATAAATGGTTAGGTATTATCGAACTTGGTTGCTCATCAAAACCAAAGGATGAGGTCTTGGTATGGGAATGGTGCAACATTATGGTCTTGGAATAGAAATGGTATGATGTGGTGGAGCATGATTACTCACATAAGCTAAAGCATATAAGTCTTCCTCATAAACCATATCATCCTAGCTATGAGTTGGCTCATAAGTTGGTTCCTGATTATGTTCTATGTACTGATTATTGTAAAGAGGTTATGAATCCATATCATAAACAACATTATCTATAGTTGGCTATTCAAATTCCTCCTCACAAGCCTCTTCATACAAATCAAGGTCTCAATTTAGATTTTGTGGATTTTAACTATGTTCCCCATATGGATTATTATAGGGGGAATAATAAAACTCCTTAGAAAATCTTTCTCTATAGGGGTTCCTAGTGGGATTTTGTGCAACCATTCTATCATAAGTTGGATTTTTAACATGAATCCAACATAATTATATGTATTCATATCCACATAAGTGATGAAATCTTCAAAAACCGAAAGGCTTATATTTATACAAACTCTAAAAAACTATCCAAAGGAGAAATGGTTAAAACTTGGTATAACTTGGTCGATGGGGTGGAGTTGTATCTCCAAAATGGTTTGTGATAATACTTGGCATAAAATAGCCTAATGTCAAATGTCTAACATCAAATGTCATACACATAAAAGGTCAAGCATCTAAATAAAAATTAGCATGTCAAAAGTCTAGGTTAAAGTGTTCTAAACAAGGTCTAAACTAAGAAAGGCAAAAGTTGAGTTGCCAAGTCTTTTGTCCAAACACGGAGTCAAAATATATGCTCAAACAAATAGACATGTTCTAGGACTTTTGGTCAAATCACATCAAAAGCTAGACTTGAAACAAACACTAATGTGATTTGATTTAATCTAACCAGTTCGGAAACAACTTTGACATAGATCTAGCATAAAGAATCAAACATAAACATGATCAGTTGGCATAAGGCATAAGATAGAAGGATCTTTGAGAAAGGATGTGTTTTCCTAAATAAAGACACAAACAATGATAAGGATAAGTATTAAACAAATAAACCATCAATAGTTTTCGAATTTGGGTAACCAATTAATCATTATTATGTAACCCAAAAGAGAAAGATCAATGTATCAACCCCACAAATTAAGGCCTACACATAAATAAATCAAGGTTTGAATTCAAAATTGACAAGGATAATTGAAAACTCAACATTTGAAAATTAGGATTTGACCAAACAAGCTAGACAGGATTGGATAACATGATAGCACAAGATAATGGTCCAAATGGTATACATGATAAGGTTTGAAACAAATGGTTTTTTTTTGGCACAAGGTGAAAAAAGTCTTGAAATAAGTTGAGTATCCTAATGGTGTAAGCATACTTGAATAATGTGGTCAATTTTATGTTTTAATGACTTAAAATTTTCAAAATATTTTTACATGATTTGTGTAGCATAATGCTACCCTTTACAACTCAAATGACACACACACAAACAAGTTTAGCAAAAATTTCAAGGCACAAGTGTTGTGTAAAACATCTAGCATAACACCTCTTTAGATAAAAGAGTGACATATAGACAAATTGGTTTTGACATGGCTTTATGAATAAAGAAATAAGTTATAGTCTCAAAAACACCAAGTGAGATAAATGACCAAAATACACTAAGTATAATCATCCAAATCCTAACAAGGGTATGGTAAAATGGGTTTAACTAAAACTAATTGGTTTTTTTATTGGTCTAGGGTAATCAATTGCATAATGACTTTCACGTTAAATGATGTAAAAGATAAGCACCAAAACTAGGTGACCATAGCATTGGTTAGTTGTAAAAAGGTATAGTCCTTGTTACAACCACTACATCTTATTGTTCAGTTAGTGTAGTGTGATGTCCAAATATATATACATCCCATGTGCATCTCCAAAGGATTAAGTGAAGTCAATGTTAGGAGATGAAACCCCAAGTCAAAGCTTCCATAAAGAACTCACAAGAGGTAATAACATCCCCCTCACAAACCAAGTTTGCATGAAAGTAAAATAATAATAGAAATACTTTAGGGTCATTTTCAAGGTCACCCAAACTTTGATGAGTTTTTTAGAAGTACTTTAGATGACATTCTTTCTAAGCCTTGGACTTGGATTTTTGCAATAGGAATGGTTCTTTTGATTCCAAAGGTTCCCTAAAGGGGAAAAATGGAAGAGAATACATGCAACATCCATCTTCTTTCAAAATAGAAATTAATCAAGAAAATATTAAAGATAAAAATATTAGAAAGATGAGTTCATTTGACCCCTTGGTCTTAGTTGTAACATTGAAAACTAATGTTAAAAACATACTTAAGCACCTAAATGTTACATTAAGCACCAAAATAATGTTCCTAGTTCATTTTAAGAATGCAAAAGATGATATAAACATGTTTTTAGCAAATTCCAAGCATGGTCTTGCAAAAAAATGTTAGCATGTCCTTTAGCCTCGAAGCTCTTTTAGGTTTGAAACAATGAATTTTAAAAAAAGAGCTCTTAGGTCTATGTTTTAAGAAAAACATAGTGACCAACATTGGTTATATAATCAATGATGGTTACATTTGCTAATTGATGATCGTTATCTAAGTAACATCAATTATACCAATGTGACTGATGACAACAATCCAACTGATGTCAATTTTTCTAACTGATGTTGGTTACTGTGTAAACCCATGGTGAACAAAAAATGGTAAAATAAAGTTAAAAAATAAATTTGAAATAATTTTAATGATCCAAATGAAGATTTTAAATTTGTAAAATGATCTTCTTCATATGTGGGATGTGTCTCATCCCACTAATCGTGCCATGTGTGAATCTAGGAATTTAACTCAAGAGAGGATGGTTAGTATGATGTTAGTTTCGAAATGAAAGAAACATACTAACTAGCATAACATCTCTAGGCCTAGATACTAGGGAGATCTTGGTTAAAAAATATGAATAAAACACACAACTAAAATGCAAAGAAAACCTCTCTTTTACCTTCTTTGGATTTTCCAAAATTCTTATTGTACTGGCTTGCTTAGTTTTTGCTCATGAAGTCTTCATCAAAGGAGGCTTGGATATCTCCTATTCTCCTTGGCACCTTTGTCTTGTGGCTTGGCTTAGCTTGGAATCATTTTGGCATGGTAACACTAATTTTAATGTCTTCTTGAAGATATTTTTTCATTATAACTTTGCACCAAAATAGATTTGAAATGATTTTCATGGCCTCTTTATTTATGGATTTTTAAGAATGTCTAGAATCAACCTGAACCATCCATCCTAAGATTGAGATGTGTTGTTGAGGATTAATTCAATTTTTTGAATTAATTTTATAATTATCCTCATCATGACATTAGAAGAAGGGGCAATTAAGAGACATGGAAGGCATTGATGAGCCATGGAGGGCATGAATCCTAATATTTGTGGAATTTATGGCCTAGGGATGTATTCCCAAGAAATGATGTCACATGATGATGTAGATATTAAATATTCATTTTTGAAACAAATTATTCAACAATTTTCCATAGAATTATTGATTAGGCTCCAATCTAGTTTAATTAGCTCTTAAGCATGTTTAAGCACTTTATGCACAAATTACCCAAATTGATCAGAATGCCTTTTTATTGGTCTTAAATTTGACTAGATTAGAATTAGAAGGCAATGTTAGATGTGTTATATCCATTATCCCATTTAGGATGTTACCAATAACAAATAATGAAAGCACATGTCTTGTGCAAGAGATTTGATAGGAAAGATAAATCTAGAACACCTAGGTGTAAAATTAGCATTTTAACTTAGAATGATCTGATCAAAGTTAGCTAGCCCATAAATTGTGTTACCTTATTTAATGATACTCTAGAAAAAATCAGCACTTGAATATGTCAGTTTTAAGTCTTTTAACATGATTTAGTGTTTTTAGGCCAAATGTATTTTAAGTGGAAATTGACCAAAAGCCTAGTTGGAGGTCATTGGTGGCCAAATTTAGGTGTCGATAGTGACTACTATAGAAATTTCATAAGGAGATATGAAAATATTGAAGCATTTCTAAAATAGCTCTTACACAATGATGGCCCATTATATTGGAGTGCAGTGCAAGAGGATGCCTTTGAAACTCTAAAACTCAATTTGGATAATATGCTTATTTTACAATTTCTTGACTAAACAACTCCATTCCATGTTTATGTCAATGCATCTAGCTATATAGTTGGTGCCATTTTGGTGTAACCTGGCAAAGGTAAAATAGATCATCCCATCACCTTCACAAGTAAGAAACTGACCCAAGTAGAGTATAACTATAAAACTTAGTGCAATATGCTTTCCATGGTCTACACTTTACATAATTTTAGGAAATATGTTTTGGTGACCCCATTCATCTTCTTCACTAATTATGAGGTGAATAAGTACCTTGTGAACAAGCCCATTCTCCATAGGTGCATTTGTAGATGGATATTTATATTTAAATAATTCTAGTTCTTGATTGTAGTAAATCCTAGAAAATAGAACTCTAGCCCAGCCCATTTGTCCTACTTCAACTTTAGTGATGTGATAGTGGCTATTAAGGATTATATTGTAGACATGTAACTCTATAGAGTCTAGTGCATCCCTAAGGACTTGGAAAAGATCACCACTTTTATAACATCTAGGTCTACACCCTAGACTATGATAACCAAAGAGAAGAAATAACTCATAACTCACATCACCCCCACTTAGTTTATTAGCAAGGAATTATACAAGTTGAGCTAAGATGAAGTACCATGCTGATGTATCTTATAAAATTAAAGATACTTTGTCCTATGATAAGCACATGAGGGTATTGTTGATCAGTTTGTCTTGTGAATTAGGTTAAAATTGCAACCTTCACCATTTGAAACTTTGTAGTTCATCTTGTGAATCAGTTCTAGGTCCTAATTATTCCAAAGAATTGTTCAAGTTTGGTCTCTTTATTTTGGGAGGACTATCCAAACATAAATCTTAAGAGACATCTTTAAAAGCAAGTGAAAGTTATCCTGAGCATAGTAAAGAGCATGATGATGAAATTTTTATCTCCATGGTGTTTTGGTTTTGGAGAAATGGAATTCTATGTTAGACACATGGAGTTTTGTGAGAAAGGAATACAATGACCAAGATTTCATCTTGAGTCTAATGCACACATCTACCTACAACCATGTATTCCTAAAGACACCTATAGCAAGTCTAGAGCAAGCACACAATCATACAAATTTCAAGACACATGCATAAGTCAAAGTCAATAACTTGTGATATTTTCCAAGGTATCAAGGTTTTAAAGTTTCAAAAGGACATTGAGGTGGATTACTTTTCATGAAAAAAGAAGCAAGCCAAGTGGGGAGCCTGATGAAGCATGAGTACATGTTTATTTTTCTTTCAGGACTTTTCACCAAGTGTTTTTTCTTTCTTAGAGTTTTTTCAAGCTAAGTGATTGGAATAATTTCCTCATACTTTTGTCTTAGGGAAATTTTTTTGAAGGACTTTGCATTTTTTTTGAAGGAAGGGACATTGTAAAAATCCTAAAGGGTATGTACCCTTTGGAAAAGTTATTTTACAAAAACCCAAAGGCCACTTCGAAGAGTCCAAAGGGGCATTACAAGAATCCTAAAGGGTATGTGCCCTTTGAGAAAGTTCATTTTTAGGAAACCCAAAAGGGTCACATTATAGATTTCAAAAGGGCCATTTCAAAATTCCCAAAGGAATTAGTGGTCCACTTGATATTTTCTGAAGGATAGTTTAACATAGGTAAAATGTGTAGTTCAAAAATACTAAAGGGTATGTGCCCTTTAGGAAAGTTCATTTTCAATAATCCTGAAGGGAAGAATCCCTTCGAGAAGGTCCATTATGGAAAAGTTGAAGGGCATCTAGTCTTTGGGAAAGGCCAAAACAAAAAAGGTAAAGGGTTATTATCCCTTTGAAAGAGTCCATTCCCAAAATGATGAAAGGAATTTTCAAAAAGTTCAAACGAATTCCTTAGGACAAATTGTTTGAATGAATTCCTTCAATCATTTTACCATGACAAAATTCTGAAAGGGACATTTAAGAAGGTAGAAGGATTTTTCAAAATCCTGAAGGGCAAAAGACAAAAACTTGAAGGGCACTTTAACTTTGGGAAATTCCATTTTCAAAGATGAGGACCATTGTAAAAATCTTGAAGGGTATATGCCCTTCGAGAAAGTTAAAAAAAAAAAAATTGAATGGTTATGGCCCTTCAAAAAACACCATTTCAAATAAATCTAGAGATAATTCCCATCAACAATTTGTCTATGGGAAGAAAACAAATACAAAAAAATGAATAAATTATTTTGAGAAATTTACATGAAAAAAAGGAGAAGCCAAAGAGAATAAGATTTAGACAATTTGTCCTAAGATGAATGCTCAAAGGAAATAGACCTGAATGCTCAAAGGAAATAGACCTAACATAATAGTCTAAATGAAATGAGTAGGAAGGAATAAGACCAAAAAAATTATAAAGAGATAAAACAAATAAATGATGGAGAAATAAATAAAGAGATGAACCAAAAAATGTAAGAAGTTCTAAGAGCCAATGAACAAATGAACATGTTCTACAACATGCAAAGTGGCCCAATATAGGATTAGACATGTCCAAGATTTGTAACCATTTCAAAAATGACACCTTTAGTTCTAAAATAGAGGATTGTTTGCATGAATAAAGAAGGAGTTTAACATTGGAGAGCTTAACATTGGTTTCATGCATGCACACTATTGTTTATTTTGATCCTTTCAAATGTTCTAGTAGTTCAAATGAAGACCATTGAAGGTTGACTAGTATTGAGATCTAGTTGTCTAATTGACAAGTGTCACATCCACTCATGCTCTCGATGCAATAGAAGACATTCTCACATTCTAATTCAGCTTCAAGTTAGTTTAATCTTGAGTTTAGACATCTAAATTAGTGTGTTTTTTATGCATGAAAGAGATTATCTCACCATCCATTTTTCAATTCCAAGGAGTTTTCATGCAAGCATAAGACAAAGGGATTTATTTTTAAATGTTTGGACAACACTAGTTGAATTGGAGTTGACCTCTCTTCTATTTTTAGTGCCACTTTTTTGGATTGTTGTATCTTTTCTATATAAGTTGGATTTTTAGCCTTGAAGTGTATCCCTCTTTTGGCAAGACAAAATTCTACCAAAGATTGAGTTGTAACCTTTTTTAAAGATTAATAGGACTATTATTTTCAAATTTTAGCTACGGGTATAGTGTATTTATGTCATTGAATTTTATAAGTAATAAAATTTTCTTCCTTGTCAATTCTTGATTCTTACCTAGTTACTAGCTAGTCAGATTATGTAGGTCTTTTTATGTGTTTAATGTCTTTTGGATGAGGTTACAGTGGATGCAAGTGGTTGGTTAGTGACTTGAATCAAGACTATTCCATAATTTACCTTAATATTTGATCATAAGATAAAACCTTTTCATGAAATACTTATGCATATTGGTCAAATGGAGTTAAAAGTTCAACCTTTCTCTTGTCTACATCATTGTTTTTAGGAGCTCTAATTGATTGGATCAACTAATCATTTAGGTGTATCACCATCATTAGATAGGATTTTATTTCAATTTTTCTTTCTCTCTTTTCCCAATAAGTTTGTAGCATAGAAAAAAGATCCTAATTGATACACTAAAGGGACCTAGCCCTTATAATCTAGAGATTCAATCCACCGATTAGGTCACCCATAGCCTAAGATTATTTCCATGTTTTAGTAGACTATGAAGGCCTAAAACTACCTTCACATGGGTGTAAGTATGATTGATAATAGTTTTTGGCATGCCAGTGGGACACATTAGAGTTGGTCCTGATGAAATTGTAGTTGCAATAGTGTTCATGAAGTATTTGGTGATTCCAAGCTCAAGTAATTGCTTATAATAGTCAAGGCATAGTTTCCATGTAATTCTATTCTTATTAAATTATCATGAATGAGTTTTTATGGCTATGTATAAATATAATTCTTATGTTATGTTTCCTTATCAGCCCTATGATGAATCATACCATCCTTATTATGATACCTATGAGCCTCTTTATGAGCCTAATCATCCTTATCAGGAGTATTATCAAAGCTATGTTGAGCCTTATCAAGTGTCTCATGATACTTATTATCAAGATAATGACTCTTACCTTCCTTATGAGCCATATCAATCTGAGGACTAGATTTCATCTGTCCCATATGACTATGATTTTGCATATGAGTAGTCTTGTCTTCAAGAAAGAAAGAATGAAATAGAGATCAAAATACTAGCATATGCAAGGAAATTTTGTTCAAATTCTCAGTATGAAGAAGTGAATGGTCTATTTCAAAATGTGTCTAATGATCTAGAAGAGATAAATGAGATATGTATTCATGTATTGGAGAAGATGGAGTCTTGGGAGAGGTATAAAATAGAGTTGAATCACTTATCTATAAAGGGTTCTTGTGTTCCTTATTCTCATGAAGTTCTTAATCATGCCTAATGTGTGCCAAGTGACATTTATAGTTTTATTCAAGAGCCTATTCATGAGGCTAAGCATTCTTATAGTCCCCTTTATTCACCACTCATCTCTCAAGCATAATTTATCCATGAGGACAAGGAGATTTATGACTTTGATGAGGTAATGGCCAAGTGGAAGGAATATAATACAAAGGTCTTTAAGAGTTTCTCTCTACCTCCTCTCCAAAACTTCATAAATAATTCCATTATCCTTGATATTATGAAATATGATCATGATAAACCTCCCATGCTTCATTATCCCTCTGAAACAAATGAATTTTATCACCCTCCCACCATCTCCCTTCTTCAGGAGGATCCTGTTCTTTGAAAAATTAAAAAAGAGGTTGAAACTATAGTTCAAGTTTTTCAAAACTATCAAGAATATAATTCATGTATGTTTAAGGAAGAGTTTCACATTGATACTTCACTTAAGACTGTAGTTGAGAATCTAATTATAGTTGAGAGTGAGAAGGTTGATCTTGATGAGAAGGAACTCCAAGAGGAGTTAGTACAAATTGAAGTCATAGCTAAGTTATAGATATCTCTTATTAAGAAGGATCTAAATAGCTTTCAAGATGATCCTATTCAAATTGATCAAAATAATGAATAGAAGGATGATTGGCACCTATACTTTGAATCTCTACAGTATATTGAAGAACTTTATATGGATATGTTTCCTATGGAAGAGCATGTTTATGATAAACTTGATCAAGAATCACCTATTCAAGATCATAATATAGATTGGTTCACCTATTAAAATATCTTTGAAGAGTTGGATGAACTTGTAATAGTCGATAAGAAGGATGTGGTCACTCATAAACAATGGATAGATGAGATATCACTTGACAAGGTGGTAGATGACAAGCATTATGAAAAAGATCATGAAGTACTTGATGAGTTTGTCTTTGTTGATGACTAGTTTATTGTTGATGACTCATTTTAGAAGATCCTAATAGAGTTGGTGAGTAATAAAGAAGCCTCATCAAAGGTTATGATTAATAAATGTCCTACCTTACAAATTGTACCATCTCTTAGAGTGAATGGGGTTATGAATTTCCCTTTTGATCTAGGTGGATCATCTTTTGTCATGGTTATTTAGGTTCTTTGTTATTTTGGTTTTCCTCCAAGTGATATTCAAACACATTAGTTTAGTCTACTTTGTCCCAAATAAGTGCTTGTTTTCACATTTGATTGGTTTAGTTAATTTTCCTATTTTCATGTGTTTCCCTTCTTATTTTGAAGGATGAAAGTTACTTCATGTCTAGTCAAAGGATATTTGTAGAAATGGATGAGGTTTACCTTGTTTTTTTGAGTTAAATATCATGTTTATGGTTTGAGTGCTCAAGCATAGTAGGCATTCTTCCCAACTAAGTCACCAAAATGTTGACAATTTTGACCCTATAGGTTAGAATTGTAACCTTTACCATTCAAAACATTACAGTTCATCTTGTGAATAAATTTTGGGTCTTTAATAGTCCAAATAACTTATAAAGTCTAGTCTCTTTCCTTCAAGAGGATTTTGTAGACATAAATCCCAAGTGACATCTTTAAAAGCAAGGGCAAGTTATCCTAAGCACAGTCAAAAGCATGAGGATGAAAGTTTTATCTCCATGGTGTTTTGGTTTTGAAGAAATGACATTCTATGTAAGATACATGGAGTTTTGTGAGAAAGGAATACAATGACCCAGATTTTATCTTGATCCTAATGCACATTTTCACCTATAGCCATGTATTCCTAAATATACCTACAAAAGGTCCAGAGTAAGAACATAGTCATACAAATTTCAAGACATAATCATAAGTTGTAGTCAAGAAATTGTGATATTTGTCAAGGTAGTGAGGTTTTTAAGTTTTAAAAGGACATTAAGGTGGATTGATTTTCATGAAAAATAAGCAAGCTAAGTGGGGAGCCTCATGAAGCAAGAGCATAGGTTTATTTTCTTTCAAGACTTTTCACTAAGTGTTTTTTCTTTCTTAGAATTTTTTTAGGCTAAGCGATTGGAATAATTTTCTCAAACATTCGTTCAAGGGAAAAAAATCCAAAGGAATTTGGATTTTATCCAAAGGAAGGGACATTGTATAAATCTTGAAGGGTATGTTCCCTTTAGGAAAGTTTTTTTACAAAAACCTGAAGGTCACTTAGAAAACACTGAAGGGACATTACAAGAATCTTGAAGGGTATGTGCCCTTTAGGAAAGTTCATTTGCATGAAAACCAAAAGGGTCACTTTACATATTTTTTAAGGACCATTTAAAAATTCCCAAAGGAACTAGTGGTCCCCTTTCTTTTTTCTAAAGGGTAGTTTGACAAAGGGAAAAGGTGCAGTTCAAAAATCCCAAACGGTGCATGCCCTTCAAGAAAGTTCATTTTTAGGAACCTTGAAGGGTAGAGTCCCTTTGATAAGGTACATTATAAAAAAATTGAATGGCATATTCCATTTGGGAAAGTCCAAAATAAAAAATCTAGAGGATTATTATCCCTTTGAAAGAGTCCATTCCCAAAAGATGAAAGGACTTTTCAAAAAGTTTGAAGGAATTCCTTTGGATAAATTGTCCAAAGGAATTCCTTTGAAAGGTTTACCATGACAAAAGTCTAAAAGGCACATTTAAAAAGGTAGAAGCATTTTTCAAAATCCGAAAGGGAAAAAGATAAAAACCCAAAGGGTACTTTCCCTTTGGGAAAGTCCATTTTCAAAAATGAGTACCATTATAAAAATCTCAAAGGGTATGTGCCCTTTGAGAAAGCTCAAAACAAAAGTTTTGAAGGGTTATGGCCCTTCAAAAAATAATGTTTCAAGAAAATCTAGAGACAATTACCATGGATGAAGAAGACAAAGATGAAAACTCAAATTAATTATTTCTGGTAATTTACCTGAAAGAAAGGAGAAGCCAAATAGAATAAGCTTTAAATAATTTGTCCAAAGACAAATGCCTGAAGGAAATGGACATTATAGAATAGTCTAAAGAAAATGAGTAGAAGGAATAAGCCCAAGACAATTACAAAGGGACAAAATAAATAAATGATGGATAAATATATACAAAGATGAATATCCAAAAAATACAAGAGGTTCCAACAGCCAATGAATAGTAGATTATGAAAAAATGAACACATTTTATAGCATGCAAAGTGGCCCAAGAAAGGATTAGACATGTGCAAGATGTGTAACCATTTCAAACATGACACATTTAGTTATAAAATGGAGTCTCATTTTCATGAATAAAGAAGGATTTTAACATTGGGGAGATTAATATTGTTTTCATGCATGCACACTCTTGTTTGTTTTGAGCCTTTCAAATATTACATCAGTTTAAGTGAAGTCCATTAGATGTTGACTAATATTGAGTTCTAGTTGATTGATTGAAAAGTGTCACATCCATTCATACTCTCCATGTAATAAAATACATTTTCACATTTAAATTTAGCTTTAAGTCATTTCAAGCTTGATTTTAGACATCTAAATTAGTGTGTTGTTCATGCATGAAGCATATTAGTTCACCATCCATTTTTCAATGCCAAGGAGTTTTCATGCAAGCATAAGACCAAGAGATTTATTTTTAAATGTTTGGACAACACTAGTTTAATTGTAATTGATTTCTCTTCTATTTTCAGTGCCACTCTTTTGTCTTGTATCTTTTCTATATAAGTTGGCTTTTCATCCTTGAATTGTATCCCTATTTTGGTAAGACAAAAATTTTACAAAGATTGAGTTATAACTTTTTTTTCAAACTAATAGAAGGACTATTGTTTTTAGATTCCAACTATTGGTATAGTGTATTTATGTCATTGAGTTACATAAGTGATAGAGTTTTCTGCCTTGTCAAGTCTTAATTCTTACCTAGTTACTAGCTGGTCATATTATGTAGGTCATGTTCCATGTTTACTATCTTTTGGTTGAGTTTATAGTGGATGCAAGTGGCTGGTTAGTGCCTTGAATTAGGCCTATTCCATAATTTCCCTCAAGCTTTGATCACAAGATAGAACTTTTCCATGAAATACTTATCGATATTGGTCAATTGGAATTGTAAGTTGAGCCTTTCTCTTATCTAAATTAGTATTTTTAGGATCTCTAATTGAGTGGATCAACCAATCATTCAAGTGTATCGCCATCATTAGATAGGATTTTCTTTCAATTTTTCTTTCTCTTTTCCCAGGTAGTTTGTAGCATAGATCAAAGATCTTAATTGATAGACCAAAAGGATCTAGCCCGTATAATCTAAAGATTTAATCCACTAATTAGGTCACCCATAGCCTAGGATTGTTTCCATGTTTTAGTAGACTATGAAGGCTTGAAACTACCTTCATAAGGGTGTAAGTTTTAGTGATAACTGGGATAGCAAGAGGCTATTGTACTAGAGATGTAACAATATGTAAAGTGTTGTAATAGAGCTTATGGTGGCTAAGTCTATTCTAAGATGTAAAATATTGTACAAATGCATATGACATCTATCATCACACAAAAAAAACTAACCATCATGATGAGATTCCTCTCATTCCCATTATTTCCTAGGCACCATTTAAAAAATGGACCATTGACTTTTTTACACCGATCACTCTCATAGCAAGGTGCACAAGTGCATACTATATTCTGGTAGCCACAAACTATTTTACCAAGTGGGTTTTACTAAATTTTGCATAGCCAACATAGTAATAAGGTTTATATGGGATAATATTATTAGTCTCTATTAGTGCCCAATTAGTTTGAATAGTTACATAGGCACACATTTACTAAATAAAATTGTATAAATATTTTTGATTGAATACATGGTGGTGCACCATAAGATAACCCATTATCATCCCTAAGATAATGGCATAGTTGAGGTGTTCAATAATATATTGGGAACATTCCTCACAAATATATGTGATGATGGCCACAAATATTAAGATGATCAAGTATCACTAGTGTTATGGGCCTATTATATGACTTATATGAGCATAAATAAGGTGACACCATTTAAACTAATGTTTGGTCTAGAGGTAGTTTTATCAATGGAATTCATGGTACCCTCATTGTGTATTTCACATATTGGTTGATTAGATGATCAAGAATATTTGAGTGTAGATATGGAATACTTGATTTGCATGGATGAGATATGATCCTAAAAAATATGGAGTCAACAATTAGAGAAGGTGCACCAAAATTTGTTGCATGATAACCATATTAAGTCCAAGATACTCACTGAAGGAGCAGTAGTCTTAATCTATGATTAGAAGTACATTAAACACCCTAGGAAGTTACAGATCAGGTGGATGGTCCCTTATGTCATCCAAAACATATTGGAGATTGGTGTATGTAAGTTATGTATGTTGATGGGTAAAATGCTCCCTACGTATTTCAACAACAACTGAATGAATCCTTATAGGAAATATAATGACACCCATGTTATTAGACACTAATTTCTTGGTCACATGTTAGTTGTGTTATGTTGACCATAATGAAATTTTGGCACAAGCCAAATATTTCCTTATTTTTTATGTTGGTTGCGTGTATTAGGTGAATAACTGAGGTACTTCCGGCCCACAAGAGAACTCTTCTAGCACTTCCACACATAACTCTAGTTATGTGAGTTGACCATAATTGCTTTCTAAGTTCTTGAGGCCAAACACCTAAGTTTTTGTTTACACAAATTTTCCAGATTGAAAATGTGAGTATCAAGTGACAAAGAGAAGTGCACAAGATATTGGTGCATAAAATATTAAAAAATAGGCACACAAAATACTTATATGCTAGAGATCAAAATATGAGAATGAATCACTATAGGACTAACATAGGTTTTTGTATGGGTTAGGATAGGTCAAGGAAAGAGATGAAAAGTGCAAAAAAATAACCAAAGAATGGAAGAATGATTAAAAGGAAGCATAGTAGGAAAAAGAGATGGAACTAAGGAGGCTGAATCACATGCATGTAAAGCACTACACCTAGTTTATCAAAAAGAGGGTGAAGGTCATGCCAAAGTGAAATAATCACATGAGGAATATCATCAAGACAAGTTGGCATCCACCTAATGGTAGGTGAGAAGTGATTGTTTGAATCACTTGTAACTTAACCAAAAATACGATTAAGAAAAATTAATGTGGTGATAGTAAAGGCACAAAGATACCCATTAAGTGTGAATGTGGTGGATTAATTTCATGGATTTTTTGGGTTTAGGTATATTCCAAGAAATTTATACATTACCATGCCAGTACTCACCTATAATAAAGATGTTATCTAAAATCAATCTATAAAAGAGTGAATAATTGATTATAGTAGATTACAAACCTTATACAAATTTTAATATAGAACCAGAGTTAAACCCAAGACAAATAAAGGAAATGCTACCAAAGTGAAGCCCTAAGCACCCACAACCACTAAACAAGAATGGTTACAAAGAGAAAGAAATTGCATTCCTTGTGAGATTAGAATAGAGGAGTGTGAGGAAAGAATTGGGAAAGAATAGGATAGAAATATTTAGATTCATATTAAAGCCACCATTAATAGAGATTAAAGATCAAGATCTAAATTCATAGTCACAAACCCTAAACTATGAATAAGTGCCAAGAAAAATTACACCATGCTTCAACACTAACCAGTTTAGAGTGGGAAAAAAATGAATGAGTTATGTCTTATTGTAGGTGTGAATGGAATCCAAGAGAGAATGGATGATAGAAGAGACATCCAAATCAAAGAATAAGGTGTAACTAGTTGAAGGGGTTAACATCATTGAGTTTAACCCTAAGGTACTCATCAAGATGTCATATAGAGAAATTTAGTTTCTCCTTGAGGTATTATTAGGGGAGACTTGGGTGTCTTTAATACACACCTAAAGGTTGAAAGAGTAAAAACATCACATGAAGAGTAATGCACAAGAATTCAAACAAAATTGGGTGTTTGACACAAGATCAAATATAGAGGCAGGCTTAACATTGTTTGACATATCCATCTGAGATAGGCTTGCAACCACCAACATGACCCAACTATATGAATTCTAATGTTTTGTCAAGTCAAAGGAACTCATGCAATTCCTCTTATATTAAATCCATAGATATCATGTTCACTTCATAGAAAGGTGCATGTGAATATCAATGCACCTCATTAATATAATCATTAGGCTCTTAAGCATAGGTGTAGACATATACCTAATGATGGAGGATGATGTAGAGGTGAAGAGGGTTACAAAAATCCTTGGTTATTAAAAGAAAGGTTTTGCATTCCCAATCAAAGATATAAAGGAACATGATATGAGGGTAGTGACTTGACTCATGAGTTACAAACTTTCCCTAGTACAAGATTTACAGACATCAACAAGACCTACTTGTGCATCACCCACCACATGATACAAGGTGTCAAATTCAACATTACCAAATTCATTTTTCAAGAGATGGTAAAAAATGTATTGGAGTGTCACAAGGCATGAGACACCTTTAGGTAGGGGTCAATGTTAATATTGATAATAATGGAGGAGATCAGAATGCTCGATGGTGATGAAGATAATATTTTGGCCTTCCAAACACATAAGGATTCCCTAATGCTAAAGTAATAAGACATCACCTACCCACCCTCACTCTCCCAAAAATATAAAACATAGTTTCTAAGGTGGTGTACTCTTTACATTAAGGCATTTAGGATAGAATCAATCATCCCATAGGAGCTCTCCTAACACATGTTTGACATAGTGTCATTCATCATCATGTAAAATTTCTATGTAGTGCACATGGTGCTCATAAATGGTAACCTATCCAAAATATTTAATAGAAGTGATAAGGAGGATTCATAGTGCATAGTAGCTAGACATCATGGTAAAGACCATGGATCTACAAAAGAGTAGGTGTTAGGTTGTGAAGCTAAAAGCTTCACTATATACAAACATGGAGGAGGTTGCTAAGGTGCAAAGAAACTAACGTCAATCAGGCCAACCGACATCAGTCATATCTAGTTCACAGAGCTACCAACATCGGTCATGGATCGACTGACGTCGGTCATCTCCAAATTGACAGTGATCGACGTCAGTTGCCTGTGCAGTTCTGGAACTATCAGTTTCATGAATAGTTTGTTAACGAACCAGATGTTTACATGTTAAAGACTAATTTTAGTCTTGAATTGCAGTTTTTAATTATTGTAATTAGATGTCTAATTATTGTTTGGCATGGGATCTATATAATAGACTCATGGGATGTATTGTAAAGGTGTAGACTCTCAAGGATTCATGGAAAATTAGTTCTGTAAAATCAGAGTTCTATCCAAGGGAGAAGGGTTCTTCCAGGTGTGTAAGATCTCGATCAGCAGGTGTGCAAGGCTAGGTTGATCTGTGGTATAGCAAGATCAGGTGAGATCTACATGTGTAAGTAAGATCTGGGATTTGTAGGTTGTTGCAAGATCAAAGAGATCTACTTGGAGTACGTTGCATACTTTATTATACTGGTAGTATTGATATTGACTGGTTGGAGGTGAACAACAACACTGTGTTTGAGTTGTTTGTTGTGATCATGATTGAGAGAGATAACTTTTGAAGAGATTTATTGTTTATGCCCTAGAGGTGTGGGAGCCCTAGAGGAGTGTGAAGAAGATTGTGGCATTTTCTTTGTTGTATTTCCTTCTGGAAGAGTATTAATACAATTGGGTATTGTCTCTCATATTCTGTGTTATTTTTGAATTTCTAGTTACTTGTTACTTTTGGTTAAATTATGTGTTTAGTTGCTTATACAAAGGTAATCAATTGTCCTCTTCAAGAGCAGGGGGTCCTGACAATTGGTATCAGAACTAGGATCAATTAATAGGTGGTTAAAGCTTGTTAAGTGTTTCTTGATTACAGGTCACTCTCAGGGGTTTCTGATTGAGTGGGAGTATAGCAATGGCAGAAGAAAGTATGAAGGAATTCAAAAGGAAGAATGATCAATTACAGTGTTATGGAAAGAAAGAGTAGGTAAAGAAAGATTGTTGGTTGGTAGCAGATCAACATGAAGGAAATAAAGGAGCATGTGTTGCAGGTATTGTTGCACTAGTTATTTTGGTATGTTCCTTTGATAAAGTAGAATCTTGGTTTATAGATTTTGTTGCCTCTTTCCATGCAGCCCCAAATAGAGTATTTTTCAATGTTAAGGTCCATGGAGACTTTGGAAAGATTTATTTAGGGGCTGGTGTGCCTTGTCAAAGTTTTGGCAAAGGGGAAGTGTGGCTGAAATTGTAGATGGCCAACACATGGGTGTTGAAGGATGTCATGTACGTCCCAGTTCTGAAGATGAGGCTAATTTCTTCAAGAAAGCTGGGTGATGAGAGATGCACAATAACTCTCATAGTGGATGCACTTGAATTAGCTGGTGGTAAGAAAGTAGGTACTCTTTATCTACCTACTTGTATTATTGATTCTTCTTCTATTGTGAAGGTGTGGCTTTGTAGGCTTGGTCACATGAGCAAGAAGGAGATGCATTTTCTTAAGAGGAAGTTAGATGTCTTTGACAAAATTAAGAACTGGAAAGCCTTGGTGTTTATGGAGGAGATGATGGACAAAGATCAGTGGAAGGGACTAAATAACTCTGAGCAGGGCAATTTGGATAGGGTTTTGATCTAAAGAGAGCTCGCGGGTAAAAAGTCATCACTCACAGGAGAACATAGTTACCGATGTTGGTCAAGTGTAACCAATGTTGAATAGATAGGCACCAATGTTAGTCATGTGTAGATGGGCAAAGTTGGTGGTGTCAGGTAGGTGGTGACCGATGTCAGTCATAAAACTAGCATCGGTGACCAGGTGGACACTGACATTGGTCAAGGAACCGATGTCAGTAGTCAGGTCAATCACATGGAACTGATGTCAGTCAGATGCAGACTAGGTGGTGACCAACATCAGTCACTGGAATAGATTTTGGGTAGACATCAAGCTGTCAAGGAGTCTCAAATGCCCATGTAGAGGACTAAAAGGGTAAGTAAGCCTCAAATTCATTATTCCCCTTCTTTATACTTGTTGCTCACTCCAGAGCAAGTAGGATCCACAAAATAGTGGGAGCATGGCATGAATTATTTAGAAGAGAACCAAATGGTAGATTTGGTAGAGTTGCCAGCTAGGATGAAAGCACTGAGAGATGAATGGATTCTTTGGTTAAAGAAGAGAGAGAATGGACACGTGAAATGGAAGGCCATGTCATATGGTCTTGAGGAAGTTACAGGATAGTGGTACAGGTTTGACAAGTGTATGACAAAGCATGGCTTTAGTCAGTGTCATTGTAACTATTATGTTTTCTTTACCAGGTTGGATGATGATTGCAACATTATCCTATTACTATATGTAGTGGGGTCACACATGCAGGGTTTTTCCAAGCTAAAGGTAAAGTTAGTTCAGTGGTATGTCATGAAGAATTTGGGAGCAGTGAAATTCTTTGGCATGAGTTTTTCTAGAGACATGGAATGTCATAGGTTGATTTTGTCTCTAGATGATTATGTGGATAAGGCAGTGGTGAGGTTTAAGATGCAGGTTGTAGAACTAGTTTGCACACCTATGGATGAATAGTTCATAGAACAGGGTCCCAATTCACATGATGAGGTTGAGTACATGTGTACTAGACCTATTATTGCCCCAGTAGCGGGTGTTGTCAGCAAGTTCATAGCCAATTTGAGAAAGAAGCACTGGAGAGTAGTTCAGTGGGTTCTTAGGTATCTGAGAGGGACCATCAATAGGTTAACATGCTATGCAGGGTCAGGCACTTCTCTACATGGGTATGTAGAATCAGATGTGGCAAGTTACTTGGATGATAGGTGGAGCACCATAGGATGTGTGGTGGTTGGTCTTTAGGATTGATCTTGAAGAGGGATACAAGCCAAGAAACAAATTAGATGATGTACAGGTATAGGTACAGGTGCAGCTATTTATCTCCAAGTGGAAAATTGTTAGGTTGTGGAGCTAAAAGCTTCACTGTATGCAGACATGGAAGAGGTTGCTAAGGTGCAAAGCAACTGATGTTAGTCAGGCCAACCGATGTTGGTCATATCTAGTACACAGAGCTTCTAACATCAGTCATGGATCAGCCGATGTCAATCATCTCCAGACAGATAGAGACTGACGTTGGTCACTTGTGTGGTTCCAGAACTATCAGTTTCACAAATAGTTTGTTAATGAACTGGTTGTTTGCATGTTAAAGACTAATTTTAGTCTTGAGCTACGGTTTCTAATTATTGTAATTGGATGTCTAATTATTTTTTGGCATGGGATCTATATAATAGACTCATGGGTTGTATTGTAAAGGTGTAGACTCTCAAGGATTCATGGAGAATTGGTTATGTAGAATCAGAGTTCTATCCAAGGGAGAAGGGATATTTTGGGTGTGTAAGATCTCGATTGGCAAGTGTGCAAGGGTAGGTTAATCTGTGGTATATCAAGATTAGGTGAGATCTACATGTGTAAGTAAGATCTAGGATTTGTAGGTTGTTGTAAGATCAAGGAGATCTACTTGGAGTACATTGCGTACTCAGTTGTACTAGCAGTATTGATACTGACTGGTTGGAGGTGAACAACAATTCTATGTTTGAGTTATTTGTTATGACCATGATTGAGAGAGAGAACTCTTGAAGAGATTTACTATTTACACCCTAGAGGTGTGGGAGCCCTAGAGGAGTGTGAAGAAGATTGTGGCATCTTCTTTGTTGTATTTCCTTCTGGAAGAGTATTAATACAATTGGGTATTGTCTCTCATATTCTGTGTTATTTCTAAATTTTTAGTTACTTGTTACTTCTGGTTAAATTCCATGTTTAATTGTTTATACAAAGGTAATCAACTGTGCTCTTTAAGAGTAGGGGGTCCTAACAGTAGGTTAAGGCACCAATATGTATGCCCAAGAGGGAAAACCACAAAGGATAAGGAATATGCCTCTAATCAAATTGACCTCAATCCCCTCTAGAGGGAGATGATAAACAAGCACATCTTCATGATATACTATTAGATGAAGCCATGTAAGAATGGTACAGACCCTAGGAAAGATAATGATATCCCCCTCAAGATCAATAATAAAGGGAAGTCAGTGCTAGTAGCATAGAAAAAGGCTCCTTAAAAAATTGAGGGGAGATACTTGAATAAATTCAAGAGTGTATTAGGTTGAGGATTGCCTCCGATGAAGAAGCAAATCCTTTAGCTCCAAATAAAAAGTGCATGAATTTCATGCCAAAGACTACTTCCTCTAATGAAAAGTAAAAACAATAAGTCTAATAGACCCATTTCACTCCCTATGATAACCCTATCAGAAATGGAAGAGGAAGAGGCTCACACATGAGGAAGGGATGAAGAGGTAGAGGAAGAGGTAGAATAAGAGGGAACAAAATTCTACATTGTACAATAAGAATAAGTGGCAGAGGATCCCAATGTCAAGGATATTTAGAATTCCATCTAAGGTGTCACTACCACTATAGTTGAAGAGATAAATAAGTTAGCTAGTTTCTCATCTAAATAACCCTCCACATAGCCTCTACAAACTGAGGAAAAGATAAGGTTATGGAATAAAATGGGCCACAAGGAAAATATTGAGATGGAAATGGTGTTGGAGAAAAAGATGAAGCATATGAAGGAAGCCAGCATGACTTATATAGACATTGATAAAGTTCAGGATGAGGAGAAGGTAAAAAAAGAGAAATCTAATAGAAAGAAGAAGATGAAGAAGGTTCCTATAAGCATGAAAATAACCCTTGAGAAAGCAAAGAAGGTGCCTAACACCCCCACTAGGACAACAAATGAATATGAATAGTAGTCATGCCCAAGTAGTAAAGGGGAATGTAAAGAAAAGGAAGGTGATGTTAGTGCCAGAGAAATGAACCTAGAGGTAAGTTTTGATGAACCATATGAATAAGAGGTAGACAAAGGCAAAAATTTTGAGGAAAAACCCTTCATAGAACAAGAAAAAGAGTCATTACAGGAAAGTGACAAAGAAAGTTATGGTACCAGTGAGGAGGATGAAGATAAAATAGATTTATCCATACCTAAAGAGGTAGGTGTAGAGTTGACCATAAAATAAAAAGTATAAAATGGGTAAATGGATGAGTATTTTTATATGTTTGACTTCATGCCCCCCAAACCTACCACAACTAGGATGGAAAAATAGCTTGTGTTTACATTTGATAGCTACATGGATGAGCCTCAATTCAAGGCACCTTAGGAGGACATATTGGGTGAGAATGAACCTAAGGATGGGCATGACTCCCTCATCATAAACCTCCATGTCATGAATCTAGTCTAGTTGGGGAGTGTGCTTATTTGAATGGCCACACAAGTCACACAAAGAACATCATCAATGATGGTAGAGAAAAGAAATGGAAGAAAATTTGTAAGGATGCCAAAGATGAAGCACAAACATAAATTTCAAACTATAATATCTATTCAAGTTCATATATATAGCCAAACCATCCCTTTTGGGAAACACTGATACATTGAACCTATCATAGGTTGATAAAATATGCATGCTAGTAGAGCAGATGCTACCAAGGATGAAACCAAAGCTAGTGCCATAATAAAAATAAGAAGACCCATGCACCATGATAAAAAGGGAGATAGTTTCCATTCATAAAACATCAAGAAGGTGTATATGTATCTGACACCATCTTCATGAGCTTTTCCAATAAAACATCAGTCATAAACATGTGCCTCAAGCAAGTAAAGGGGGAAAATAAGGAGATAATGATGCAAGTGTACTCTATGAGTAGGGTGGATCATGCACAAATAATAGGTAGGTTAAATGTATTGATAACATAGATAAAGGACTAGGACTGTAATCTAGAATCACTCTTTCATGCCTTGTAAACTGAGGTCTATTAATAAGGCGCAATCCTAGATAGAGGAGTGAAAAATGCTAAGGCAAATCTTGAGGCCTTTAGAAAAGTGTTGGAAAAGATATATGTATTCATGATTAACACTACCTCCATGGAAATATGTGTCACTACTAAGGAAATCAATATTTTTATCAAGGTATTTAAGGAATTTGGTGTTGAACTGAAGGAGAGCGCACCCGAGTTCTGTGCACTAAAAGCTTTGGCATCCTAGTTTGAGGATGGACTTGTAATTTCATATAGGGTAAAATCTTGGGCCCATAATTTTTTTAGTATTAAATCTAAACCATCATAACATACACCTTAGCATAAGGAAATAACTTGGGTGATCATTGTCATTTTTTATATCTTAGTGCTAGCTAGAGTAATTAATGCACATATTGTACCAACTGACAAGTAGTTATCTGGTACCAAGATCTTTAGGGAATCCTGTATGGATGGAAACACATGATGACCATAGAAAAAAGGGCATAAGGTGATGGATCCAATGTAATTATCAACAAAGACTCTATTTCAACATCTAGCATGCACTCTCCACCCTAGAAAAGAGATGTTCCATTGTGTTATAAAAGCAATCTTGAACCAGTGAAGGAATGATGCAAATTGGATGTAGTGAAGCTCTAACAATTTTTTTTGGATATAATTTTATAAATGTCATTACCATGATAATTATTATTGATTCCATTAAGAATCTAATTATATACACCTAAGTTTGCCTATGATCCTTTGGGTAGTTATGTAGCATAAGATAGGTTCTACTCTATTCTTATCACAATGAACAATATACTCTAATTTTTATGAACTTGGATTAATGAAAAATAATGATTACAGTAACATGGTTCCTCTAACTTGAATGTATTTCACTTTTATATTAAAATAAGAAATGAATATATTGGTTATAATGTGATAATCATAATATAGTAATGTTAAGAATGTTTCTTATACAAGATTTTAGTTTGTCATTAATGTCATCTCTCTATTAAGTTATGATGTCAACATACTCTGTAAAATGGCCTGAGCATAAAGAGAATCATGTGCCCAAGCTTTGATACCCTAGCTAAGAAGCACTAGACAAAACATGAACATAGGATCTAAAGCATTTCATTAACCCCCCAAAGTGCCTAAATGTTTCTAATATTAGTGAAACAAAGGCTTGTGACCTTGAGACTATAGAATGAACCTAGTATAGGTGTGTGCCCATATGACCAGAAATAGTCACCTAAAATAGGCTTGTACCTATAGACCATAAATCTTATCCTAGACATGGCTTACACCAATGAATCTACCATAGGCCTATGTTAAAATGACAAAGTCCTATAAATTAAATATTGTGCCATAACACAACTATCCCAACATGGGTCTCAATTCTCTATGTTTTGATTTGGGTGGGCACATAAGGATTGTATGTTATTTGAATTGATGTTAGCATAGTCAAGTGATCAATGTTTAGTGGTATGGGAATATTCTATGCTTGTGCCTAGTTTTGATGAGTCAAGAACTAACTTTTACAATCGAAAGAGTTCTTGACTAGATGAATTGATGAATTTAACATCCTCTTATACAATATCATGATTAATATGATAGTTTTAGATGTGCAAAAACTATTGAATAATTAGTAATTATATTGTTTTTTAATAATATGACTATTTCATAATTATAAGTGTGTAAAGTTGTTTTTTAATGGTATAGTCTTTTATGCATGTGCAACAACTATCCCAAATATCTCATTGATTCGATTCATAATATCCTAAGGGTGTGAAACAACTACTCTAAATGGTGTAATCTTTGATTGAGACCTTTGAGTTTCCCATATTAAACTATCCTATATTGCTTGACCATGTTTTTTTGTGTGTGTGCAACATTTGATAGCAATAGACATTGGTTATAAAAACACTTATCACTAAGAATTCATATCGAGAAGAAATTTATAAAGCCATAGAGTCCTTTTATGATCTACCCCTACCTCTATTTTTGACTTTATTTCTAAGATCTGACCACTCTAGATTAGTATCTAGCCTGTCACCAATTTGCCTAGATTTTTTAGCTTTCTATTAAATACCATCCATACATAGTCCTGGGTAACAACCTACATGCCCTACTTGTTATTCCATCACCCAATTCTTAAAAATACATACCTAATACTCATTTCATAGAGTGGATTTTACACCCATTGAGATCCTAAAATGTTAGAGGAAACCTTATTATGAATTGGTGTGCATAAAACATGCATCAATAACTAGTTTTTCCATAATGGTCCATAGGGTAGAGATGGAGCACTCACATGCCACACTCACATGCCACACTTATATTCATATCATACCCCCTTAAGAGTATTCTCATAGAGCATGACATGATGTTACCTTATTAATTTTCTAGATACCATAACCCTTACAACTTGCTTCCTCTAGAGATGCTAGCCATTGTGTTTAGATCCTCTATACAGATAGCCTTACCCACCAATGAGTTAAGTCTAGTTTCTAATTCATCCCCAACCTTACTTGGTGATGACATTATTCTCTTAACACAAATGTATCCCTTGTTTTCACAATGGAAATATCGTCCTTATTATGAGATTCACAAATTTTTTGATCATTAGACCAAAAATTGCCATTTATATCAGCTTCCCAAGTTCTCCTTCCATATTTTTAGCTAGTAGACCCCCATAGTTTACTAATAAACATATTTGTTGATTTCAAGGGACAAATAACTAGTATTTTATCCATTAACAAAAACTTAGGTATTAAATTAATACATTGTTCCCAACCACTACTCATCCTAAATATAAGACCATACCTCCTAAACTATTACTAGAGTATATCCATAAATATGGGGAAGTATATTATCTTTGGCACTAGTGTCATACACATCAACATCAATCCCATTAGCTACCTTTTGATGATATTCCTATTATTTTAACTAAAACTAGACACTCCATTTATCATGCTTCTTCTTATAATAAAGTTATTCCTACATAGACCATCGACTTATATACACTAGACTATGATGATGGTTATGATTTAGATGACACATTCTAGCTAGATTTATCCATGTTAGAAACATTGAAATTCTTAGATATCTATCTTATTTATTTTAGTATTTTCATTATTCCTATATCACTCCATTTATATAACATAATAATAATTTTTATAATAAGGTTCATAGGGTAAATATGGAACATTCACATGGTACACCTCCAGTCATAATATATCCCTCCAGAGTATGCTCATGGATCATGACATGATAGTACTTTATAAATTTGACACATAGCATGAATTTTACAATATCCTTCCTCTAGAGATGCTATACATTGTTCTTAGACCCATTACATAGCTAATCTTACCCAATGATGAGCCTAGTCTAGTTTTCATTCCACCCCACCCTTCCTTGGTGGTGGCCTTATTCCCTTACCATAACTTGATCACTTTCCCACAAAATAGGCATATCAAATTTATTATGACGTTAAATTTTTTTCATTCATTGGACAAAATATTTCTATTTAAATCAATATCTCTAGGCTTATCCTTCCATCCCTTTAGCTAGTAGACCCCCATAGTATACTAATAAACATAGTTTTTGATTTTATGGGATAAATAACCATTCTTATATCAATTGAAAAAAACATAGATAGTACATCAACACATTGTACACACCCACTACTCAGCCAAAAGATAAGACCATACCTCCTCCCAAACTATTACTATAGTATATCCATAAATACAAAGAATTATATTATCTTTGGCACTAGTGTGGTACACATCATACTGATAGATGATAAGTGATCCAATAGAACCTTCATGATTTCCCAAAATCATAAACAACACTAGTTATTCCTCATCATATAGGTTACCCACACAAGAATGCTCCTCCTTTTTCACCAATTACACCTCTTTATAGGTCCACAGATTTCATTTTCAACAAGACATCCATTCCTTTCATTGAATATCCCACATAAAAAATACCACATAATCATTAATGTTCATTTTTTATACCCACCTTATCAGTTGAGTTGATATGAAAGGAAGTATTTTCACAAATTTCCATGAAGATTGATGAGACTCTAACTAGCATCACAATTTAATTTCATATAGATGTTTCAGATGTTACAAATAATATTTATATTCAAATATATTAGTATTTTTTTAAATGGCATGGTGTTGTTTCACATTGTTCTATTTTATGATTTGGATTGGATTTGAGATCCATTTTTATATCTCTTAAAGACTTGACTATGTGTCAAATTTGACTTCACTTATTTATTTACCATGGATCATTATATTATATTATATGTGTTTTATATGGTTTCATTTTATTCCACTTTTTATTATGAATACTTATTCTCTTCATGAATGCAAACATATGTTTATGATTTTACTTATTTCATTAATGTTTTACAATGATTATTTTTTATCTTATTACACTCAAAAATCAAATAATTATTATTACTTCTTGGTTACACAACCTTGATTCCCTTAGTATTATATATCTACCATATGATTAGTTAACAAACAAAACTTCTCATTTTACTCTTACCATACACTGATCTATTTTGGATCTCTTTTATTCCCTTATTCCCCTTTCACATACTAAGAATACATATGGTTGAAACTTGATACTAGTTCATAAATAAGCCTAATTGTTTAGTTAGTCATATATTTGCCTACTTAGCCTCCTTTAAACCAAAGTCTATAGCTCATTCATGTGTATCACTTTTATCACTCATATTGGTTATTCAAAATACATATGGAGGAGGAATCATAAAATCCAAAAATCTAAATCATTTAAAATAAAGGCAATGATTCAAAAGGCAACATACAATTCAAAATTATAATCACATGAAAATAAGTGATTTATAACACATATCATAATTCTAATTAAATCTCAAACTCCACTATTCTCTTCATGATAGAGTCTAGGTCCATTTGCATATGTTAGGCTAGTAAATTGTGATAGGAGAATAAAAAAAATCTATAAGTGCTACCAACTTTCTCAAACAAGTACATAATCTTCACAGTAGACCAATGACTCTATAAGAGGTCTTGAGAAATGGCGAACATGTTGTGGGAAGGTAGGTCCATTTTAATTTCCTTATTCATATAACCTTAATGAGTTGATCTTAATATCTCACCTATTTTCCTATACAACTTTGTGCTTATTATGAGCAGGTATCCTTTGTATTTTGATGGTCACTAGACTCTTAGTGGCTCTCCTTTTTACATTGTGTGCCTCATATTTACTAATATTTTATCATAGATTCCTATGTCATGATTTTTACATTCCCTATTTTATTACCACAATCTTAATATTCCCCCTTGATAAATATTATTTTGTTAACTAGTCATTTCCTATAGGGTCTCTCTTTGTGATTTATAGTGTAAAACCATGGATATGATTAGGCTCTCCTCACAAATTACCAAAATAAAAAATTTAATTATTTTTAACCTTATTACCATTCACCTCAATGGTGTTCACTTTGTGAGTTACAGTGTAATACAATGGATAGGACTAGGCTCTCCTCACAAATTACCACATTAAAACATCTTAAAAAATTTCCCATAGTTGTTTCTACCTCATTGGTGTTCCCTTTGTGATTTGCAGTGTAAGACCTTGGATAAGGTTAGGCCCTTTTCAAAAAATATTCCAATATTCAATTCATACTATAACTTAGTCACAATAAAATTTCATGCTTCAAATTTGAGATAATTTGTTTTACATTATGATTTACATGTCATTGACATATTTCCCATCTTATTTTAGTATGTTTTATGCTTACTTAATAAACACTTCACTTTTAACTTCTTATTTTCCAATTGCATGTATGTTTACAACCATTTTATTAAATTTATCATACTTCTCATCTTTATTTAATATGATTAATTTGATTTACCCTTACATTTTCTTTTTCCTTTCATATGTCCCATCTTGATTTAGTATGATTGATTACCATTATTGTTTTTTTGTTTTTATATCATTTGGTTTTCACATGTTTTCCATTTTATTACAACTTTTCATACTTCCCAACATGATATAGTATGAATTTTATTTTATTTTAATTTGGTGCAAATCATTTTACATGGTTTGAAAACATTTTTTACATTTTAATTTATCATATTCATTTCTTATATTATTTATCTTTTATTTTTACACATTTCCCATAATGATATAGTGTGTGTTACATTTGTTTTGATTTTTTATACATTTTTGAATCATCATTTTGTTTTTGTTTTTAACCATGCATGTGAATGACATAATTCTAGAAAATAAAACATACATCACATATTTCCCATAACATATACAACAAAATAAAAATACATGTGCTAGAAAATAAAGATATCCATAGATCCATCCACATATAAATACAAATCATAAATCAAATAAATGTCCATATGAATATATATATATATATATATAATGAGTTTTATAGAATATAAGTATAAAATACAATGTATAGAACTCTAAATCTATGATCCATCATGGCTATCATGTGGCCTAGCAACACTACCCATGGATGCTTGTTACTGACCTCTCTAAATAGTGAACTATAAGGAGGAAATCCAAGATATAAATCCATCTCTCTAACCCTATAGATTGGCCACCTGGACCTACATACATCTAAGTGCTTAGTGGTTTCCATATAAATGGCTCACTCATGTGTCAAAGCCAACTAGGCTCATGCCTCTCCCTCTCCTACTCTTGTAGGTGGGTATGATCCATCTCCTTTTGCTTAAAAATGTCAAGCAATATCACCCACCAGTCTAAAGCATATATCATAATTTGGGAAAGATGGTACCATAGGATCAACCAGGGTGAATAGATCATAATGCGATAACACCCAATCTGAAATATCTTCTCTTATTAATAGCCTTTATTTTTGATGAGTTTGAGGTCGTCACTATCACCCTTACTATGGATTGACTCCCACATAATCACTTATAGCATCCACATCTATAATATCCTTAGTATTAGGCATCATTGCCTCCTACTACTACACCTACCTTATCCATAGTCTCACCTACCAAGGCTGAATCATAGGTATCTCAATGGGATACCTTGAACCTGATTTCCCTCTCAGCTCTCTAGCATGTCATGTCTAATATACAAGTAGTATTATAGGATCCAATAGATGTGGTAGGCTTAGATACCTGGGTACATGATCTACTAGATATGGATCCACCCATGACATATAGTAGACTATAATATGAATGCATGCCAAACTAGTCACAATAGTTTCCCAAGATGGCCATATAGTAGCAATGTTAGTGTACAATTTTCACATTGTCTACCCTCATGTAATAGTCAACATAGTTATAACTTGAGGCATAAAACACACTACATGGTCTAACCTCCACTGTACAACATGAGGTAACCTATCATTGACTACATGTGGATACCTAACTAGATGATACATAAGGAATCTCTCATAGATACATGTACTTAAAAAAATGATAGGGCCCATTATATTGTATACCTAGGTTAACATCCCATACATATTGTGCAAGAACTATACCTAAATGATAGAACCAAGATTGTACAAATCACCTTAATCTAGGTTGGATTGACAAAAGGTTATCATGTATAATGGTACTTTCCCATCTAACTTATGACACAATACTCATGCTATCACAAGCCCTATGAAGGCCTTTAAAATATTTGGAATGGTTGAGATATAAACATCGAACGAGATAATATGTAAACTAGGATAAATCATATCTAACCCTGTCACTCACTAGGATAGGGCTTGTATCTTATCCTCTACCTATGATGTATTGAATATAAACAAAATATTGATGATACAAAGTTTAATTAAGGTATGTATGTCCTCTAAGGTGATGCCTACCTCTGTAGTATCCCCCTTCCACCTCTTATCAAAAAGTGTTGTCTAGTTTTTACCATGCTATTAGGAATATGATAATGAGATAAAAAATGAATGAGATCCACCTCATATTCATGATGATTCTAAACCCCAAGGTAACCAATAAATCTTGATCCATGTCTAAGAAATTCTCTAATAAATATGTTAGCTAGGATGCATCCACCAAGCACTAAAATATCCATCACATTTACAAAATATCAAACAATAAAGAATGTATTAGATCTCGATGTCATAATAATAAAATAAATTCTTAAATATTAAAAATAAATAAAAATTAAGTAATTCATCAGTGTATTTCTACACAATCAACCTATTTGATACTAAATCAACCTTATCACCTATTTACCATATTACATCAACCCTATACTACACAATTGGCCCTTTCCTAGAGACACAATCAAGTTATTTGATACTAAATCATCCCTTTTTCATATTTGGTAGACTATATTAACCACATATTACATTCTATATTATCCATAAGGTACTTTGCCAACCATTTATTTATTTCTAACTAGATTATCCCTATGCTACATAGTTGACCACCTCAAATGATACTAAATTGACCTATTACTATGTAGTTGACCACCTTGATTTATCTCACCCTAAAAACTAAGTCAACAGGTCTGACTGTATTCTTATTTTACAATTAATTTTCAACCATTTTCCATAAATATCTTAAGTATTTACTAGTCTGATTCCTTCCTACCCAATACCCTGTTATACCCCTCATTTACCTAAAAAAATCCTAAGGTCTTTTTAAGTTTCTAAATTTTGATTAACATCTAATTTTATACATTTAGCTTAATTTCAATTAAAATTAATGAAAATTTTAGAATTAGTGCTTCACTTACCTAAGCTACACTCATCATGGCCATTAGGCATCCTCCCCATTAAATCTATCATATCCTCACCATGGTTGATCTCTACGATCAAGCAAGGTCTCTTAGAGAAATATTTTCTTAGAATAATAAAAATAAAAAATGAATTAATTTTCATCCTATTTATATTTACTATTCAAAATTATTTACCTATCATTTATTTAAAATTAGATTTCATTTTTATCCCATAACTTTGTTTATACTATCTCTTTTTTCCAAAAGATATTATGAAATCATAACGTTGTAGAGAATATTTCTATATATTACATTTATATTTTTCAAAAAAATCTATTTTCCACTTATTTAATAGGTTCACCTACTATTCCATACATTGGACACCTTCACATTTATTTCACTTACATCCTTTTCTACAACATTAAGGTAAGTAAAGGTATTCATTTATTATTTATGTCCTTTTATTTATTTTATTCACTTCTTACTACAATTTATTTAGCTTAGTGTTGTGTGTTGCTATGTTATTTTCTTGAATCACCATTTGAGGTTATAATTGCATGACACGTGATGATATTTGCATGGGACATATGTATACACATAATATTTTTAAACTTTATCAATTACATGTTTTTTATCTTGTAGGAACCCATTGAGTTTCAATATCTTTGAGTGTGTGTTAAAGGGTGAATTTGGAAAGGGGTGGGTAGACCATTGGTGGTTCATAATATTATTGTTCTCTATACCACCATTTTCAACCAAAAAAAACCTATCCTATAAATTTAACTAAGATTTTATACCTCTTTTACATATTCCTTCAAGGAATTCACCACCTTAAATAACCCCTACCTAAGCCAAAAAATATTTCCAACTTTTACCAAAAAAGGTTAGCCTAGGCTGACCCTATACTTAAAATATATGAGCATGTTATAAGATTAGGTCAACCTCAACCAACTGAGTTTGAGACCTAACTAATTATTTTAATTAAAGATATAGGGTTGATTAGACCAACTCTATCAACTAAAACATTAAAAGAGTTTAGGCTTAGATCCATCTATATACACATTCTCTTTTCCATTTCATCTATAGACAAGGATTAAATCATTATTTTCCCATATTCTTATCCATTATTCTACTTGAGGATCCATTACTTAGGGTTTCAATAATAAACTTGTAGATATGAATATTATCTTGTGGTACAAGTATTTGAGATGCATAAGAGAAGTCATGTATCCTAAATATGACCTATCTTAGTTATCCTTACAAACCACAACAACCTCTTGTAAAAAACCTTTGCCAAGGGAGAGATTGAGGCTTGACAAGTTCATATTCAAAGGTAAGTATTCCTAAATCTTTCTCATATTTATTAAAATAGATAGACTTGAATTTGTTAGATTTTATTATTCTCTCTCCATGTATTATGACTACCTATACATTGAATTGAGTAGAATTATTCTATGCATGTTTAATTTCATGTTTATTACCCACATTTTATGCCACATGCCTTGATGAGCAATATATTATATTTTACTTTACTTTGTCACTTACTTATGAATAAGAAAATATAGGACCTAGCTAGAGTTATTATATGGTATTTCTTGACTAGAGACTTTGGAAACCTCTCAAGTAATATTATGTAGTAAGAGACTTCTTAGTTAGGTCTAATATATCCATATTGGTCATGACCCCAATTGTATAAACGTAACAACAAGTGGAAGGGCTAGTGTGATTTATCTTCTTTGAGGTAGGATTGCTTTATAGATCATTTGCACTTTATATTATATACACAATAAACCTTTTTTGGTTTTAAAATATTAAATATCATTTTTATCTTTTAAAAAATTAGAGGAAAATGTGAATTTATATTATTTATCCATGTAGGGATTTATGTGCATTTCAAGAAACAACCACAAACTTACATTTATAGATTTACCCAATTTAATCAATGTTTTTGAAATTTTTATGAAAGTAAATGCAAATGATTTTAATTTATTTTCATTCCATTACATAAATATTAAAAAATGTGTATATGATAGTGAACTAGTTTTAGCATTTGAGATGGACATGAGAAGTAAAGTTCATTTAGATTTTATTATAACCCTGGATTAATTGATTTAATAAACAAGATCAAAATAACAGGGGAAAAGGAAATGAAATCATGTTGAAATGATGTTAGATTGAATATGTTTAATAGATGCAATGAAAAATGTAATCCCACATCTATCCATCCTTCACACAACCATATAAAAAGATTAATTATAGATTATGAGGATCACACCATGAAGAGGAACATGGCAACCATCATATACATTAATGAATTATAAATAAAAAACTTCACAATTTATATTAATAATAATGTCTACTTAGATATCACAAATAAGGTTACATCCATAATTTGGTTACAAATTTGGGTAGAAAAACCCTAGAACAACAAAAAAGGAGAAAGATTACACTAAAAACAAAGAAAAATGATTGATCCACAAGCACATACGAGTGAAAAATGAGCCAATCCTTGGAATGTCTTGGATCAGTAAATATTTAGCATGTTTAGGAAAATGGAAGGAAAGGAGTTTGCATTGAAAACCATCTTTGAATTTATTATTTATTTTCCCCTTCAAATTCCATTTCTTTTTATGCACTTACCTAAAAAATAATAATAATAAATTCAAACCAAGTAATTAAAAGAATTTTAATGAAACATTACACAAGAATTCAAATGGATTTTAATTAAAACATATTTTACCAAAATTAAAAACATCATTGTGTCCAAGATGAAACTACATTCTTGATGTTATAGATAAATTAAAAAATTGTCTCATGAGTAAGAATTCATGTTAAAAAAACCACAAAAGGATAAAAAATACCCTCTAATACCTAATTAGGTTTATACCAGGCATGAAAAATATGTACTTTTTGAAATTTAAAAATTATAGTTTTAATCGGGCTTTCAACTCCTGATTAGAAATAAGGGAGAGGTTAGATTTAGAATAATTGTTAGACCTATCTAGGGGTCTCAGTCTTGAATAAAAAAGGATTTAAGGCTTGGGGTGTATGTAGATCTAATTGGTATGAGAATCTTAATTATAAATATATGCTCAATGAGAACAAATTTAGTGTTGATTAAGATTTATATCCCACCTACAACTATGCCAAAATACAATATGGTCATATAGACCTAGTTGGGGTGTATGACATGATTATAATGAGGATAGGGGATATGAGACCTGGACTAGACTAGTTATGGCTTAGACCCCACTTAACATTGCACACTTGAAATAAAACATCAATAGACCTAGTTGAGATTAAAACATTGATTAGGTTTAGCTACTATGCCTCTTCGAACACCCAAGAGCTAATCATGGTGTTGAATCCCTAAAACCATTGAGATACACATGATGAAAATTATAATATATAATCATGGAAACATATTGATTAAAATTACAATACAAAAGAGAGCCCTCCATAGACCTAATCATACTTTGAAGTCTAGTTAGGTCTACAAAACTTAACGAGAATCCAACAAGACCAAATCAAATAAATAATTTATATTAGCAAAACATAGTCATTTTTAACCCAAAAGACCTATTCAAGAAATAAAATGTATATTATGTCTTGAAACTTGGAAATTTTTGAATACTTAAGATAAAGCTAATCGAAGAATCTAGGAAGATTTGATGAAATTTTCTAAGTGTAATAAGTGCTCTAAAAATGCATTTTTATGACAAGTGCCAAATATGAAAGTTTATCACATGAGTTTAGACATTAGAATGGAGTGGGTTTCAGATGTTCATTCAACATGTAAATTTATATCATTCTTGAGAGCATATAGAGAGAGTTGAGCAAGCAATATTTATGAAGGCAAGTTAAACCATCAAGTTGCTACTTTTAGGCTAAATGTTAAATATGAATTTTTCTCACATGGACATGGTATTTAAAATATAATAGGTCTTAGGAGGTGGTTTGACATGAAAAATGAGATGACCCACTAAAGCATCTTAAAAGAGCTGATGCCAAATAATCAATGAACATAAGTATCAGTGAAGTGAAAATTAAAAAAAAAGGCTCCATGATTGTGGATGAATTAGGTAATGTTGTGTAAACAACAACATAAATGACTAGTGATGGAAGTCATGGCCACATATAGTTTTTATAAAAAAATGGGTGAAACCTAGCTAAAATAGTGTAATCATATACCAAATAGCTCTAAATTTCCCTTCACATTCAAACACTTGCCATAGGTGTCTAAGTGCTCTATTTTTTACAAAACATGTTTTTTTAAGAAAGATATTGATTAGAGGAATATATTTATATAAAATTTGACCTATGATTTTACAGATAAAATGTAAAAAATAAAATATTATCTAGTTCTCCTTGACTACTTGCAAATCATTACTTTCAATAAATCACAAAAAATACCAAGAGCTCTAAATAATTTTTTTTTTTAATTTGTATTTTCTGAGTACTATTCACAATAAATATTGGTGTGCACCCATAAAATCTGAATTAAAAAATATATAAAAAATACCTAGTTTTATAGTTTTGTCATAAACAAAATAAATCCAAAGGGTGATTTTGAAAATCCAAAATGTGGGTTGACATAAAAACTTGATTAGGGGCTGGGGGTAGTGTGGGAATGCTAGATTGATAAAAAAAACATATAAATACACAAATCAAGCTAGTATAACCTCACTATGACACCATGAAATACATGACAAACACTTAAGATTTTATATCTATCGTTATGATGCACTCTAGACTCTAGAAGTTATTTTTAGTAATAATCAATAATAAAACAAGATATTAAAAATAATCCAGCCAAATGAATTGATTATCAACAAATTTACTATTTAAAAATAGAGGTGGTCTATATGTATCAATATTAAGAGTTCCACTTAACCTAATCTACATGTAGAAAAAGTAATAATGCTTTTACTTTTGTAATAGACATGTGTACAAAACCCTCCACATGAATAGCCATATGAGAGATGAAGTTTTTGGGCCATGAATTACAATTATCCTTATCTAAGTCTAGGAATTGTACATACTAGACTAGGTCAACAAAGATAAAAAATCTAAGTTAACTAATTAAAACTTAAATAAAAAGTGCATATATATAAATATTGTACCAACACATTCTACAATGTTGATGCTCCTTAAGAGTGCTACCCATCCTTCCTTCATTACACTTGTATGCAATGATTAGGTGGTGAGATATGGAAGTTGAAATCCTTAAAAATAAAATTAATTAGTATCACATTAAGAAGTAAATAAACAAGAATAAAAATGGAGTAACATTTAAAAAACTATATGGAGTTAATTAAATTACATATATTGTCATGATGACATACTTATTACACAATTTTATTGTTGAGATATTAAAATGCATTCTTTAGTTGGCCTTATTTTGGATACCCTATGTAATGAAAACACTACAAATAAAACATATTAATTTTTTAACAATAAATATAAATGATATAAAACTTACAAAATTAGTTAGCACCCTTTTAGTGCCTTTTATCATGTGTGACAAGTAATAAATATCCTACCCTAATATGGTTTTGAAACACTAATAGTATATAAAATTATATAATAATTTAGATATTAAGATATTGAATTCAAACATACATCTGAATGTATAATACTGAAAGTAATTTCAATGATTTAACACTTTGTTTATGTTAAATATAGTAAGTACAAAAAATGGATGAGTACATAACTTTTATAAGTTACTATCTAATTGTTATTATATTCTAGAATTGAAATTTAACATAAAGGATGACTATGGTTCATTAAGTTTTGAAAATAATTATCTATTTTTACTAAGTAGGTTCCACTAGATTAGGTTAAGTTTTCCACTTGATATTGTCCTATGGAAAAATGAGGAATAATGATTACATAATTACTTATGCATATCTATGTATTCTCAGTATTTGTGATTTCGAACCTTGATGATGCACACATATTTAGACATCACTCTCATTTATCTTATAACCCTAGCTACACTAATGACATCTAATCTACACCATGAGACCTAGGATCAAGTGTATGGGGGATAACCTTGAGTTATATATAAGACACGATTATGAAGAGTGAATGTCAGCAGTGAAACTAAAAAAAAAATAAGATACTTTAATTGGATTGAATGTTTGATATTTATAGGAATGCAACTTATATTCAATATGAATAAATAGGTAAAGGTATATAAATATACAATACTAAAAATAAGGATAGTAGAGTAGGCTCACATGACTAGAAGGGGATGAAACATTTCCTCTGATTTACCTAGACTAAATGTGTGAAATTTAATGCATGTGAGATAGATTAGATATAAAAATCATGTTATTTATCACTATGATTGTGGATGGCATTAGCCTTATGTCATACGTATCTGATATATATTTATACATAAAATCCAAGAAACTATTACAACTACTATTAGTAAAAAGAAGGCAATTACATGCCATTTCATCTTCTTTATTGGATTAAAGTTGAGCTTCCAATAATATAGTGGGTAACTATCCAACTAGATAATTAACATGGACCAAAATGATAAGTACCAATTGGTAAGCCACATTTTTAAATAAATATAGCATATGTATGTGCTAGATTAAGGAGTGCACAAGAATGAAAGCTAGTGAAAGTATGCCACAATGTGTATACCTCCAAGGTGAGAGGTACACATTTTTTGTATATGAAAAAAGGATAAGTGTATGATAAGTAGGGGATACACATGGATTATTTATCCTTTATTTAAAATAAATGGTCTTCATGACATCTGCCAAAAATTTTAAGAGTTATACGGCTTATCTTGATCAACATATTAGTCCACTTTAACCACTTTAAAAACCTAATTCATGGCATAGCAATTGCATATGTCTATCACCTCAATAATTTTATCCTTATCTACATGATAAAAGTGTCTAGGATTGAGATTAGAAGGATGGTATGTCACTGCTATATTTAGAGTATATGACTATGTAGGAAGAACTCACTAACAAAGGGGTGTTTAAGGCCATCTTGATCTCAATTGAGCCCACTAACCCCTATTTTTTTAAGGTGGCATGACCTAAATTGGAAGATATATGGCTTTGATCAAAATAATAATATCAACAACCTATGCATGCAAGGTGATATTCAATGCTAACAAGTGTAGCTAGAATTTCTAGAAAAGACTCAATATTATGTAATAGATACTATTGGAAAAATCAAGACAGTAGAATAGATGTTAGTGTCCATAAGGAGACACAAGTGTAAATATTAATAAAAATAAAATATTTATAATATAATGATAGGATCCATATCTTTAGATAGTCCATTTCTGCATTCACACTACTCAGGTATATATATGCATCAATAAACAAGATAAGGACAACATATCATTCATATTTCTATTATTAGAACAATGAATTTTATACTTTACATATTAAACATATCGTTAGATTTAGTATATCTCAACATAATAGTAGAATCTAAATTAATTTAATTTGCCTAATTTTTAGAGTATCTTTCTCTTTAGTTGATTAGGATACTCTTTCTTGTCAATCCTTATTTCAAAAAAGGGTTAAATAGTTGAATGCACAACAACTTTTCATCCTAGGTGTGAGCATGTGTATAGTTTTATATTCATAAAAGATGAATAAATGATAGAAAAATTATATTTTCCAATTTATCTATGGATGAAATGTTATTGATCAATTCAATTGTGTTCCCATCAAGTCCCATAGTGATTGTATTAAATGAATAATAAAACCCAAATCTAGATCAGAGATGATGGATGTTAGGAGTATAAAGTAAAACCAAACATGGTTGAATAAGTCATATGTAATTTCAAATACATCAATCTATTTATTATAAGTGACTATGATATCTATATTTGAAAACCTATCTACTACAATAAACATAGCATCATGTTAGCATCTTGTCACATGAAACCCATTCATGAAATCTATGATGATAGATTCCCATGGCCTAGATGGGATCAATAGAGGTGTGTAAAGTATTAGATTCCTATTTTTGGTCTTGGTGATGCAATAATGAATGAAAGACTTTATGTGGTGTTCCATGTTTGTGTGCATGTGTGGCTAGTATAAGTGTGTTTAATGTATTGTAAATTTAATGAATCAAATAAATAGATTTAAATAATTAAAACTAAAATACACAAAATATACAAATATATATGTAAGATATATAAATTATGGAATCAGAAATTAGATATAAAAAGTTAATTGATAAATTGATATGTAAACCTCACTCAAACTAAATTTATGATAACTATATAGGGTAATTGTGATTGTAAATTTCCTAAAAGGAATTTCAAATAATGTTGTAGCCAAAAACAAGAATTTCAAATTTGTTGGGGTAAGGCCATTATAGGAGGATATGGGTACACTACATCATTATCTATTAACTATGACCACATCCAGGTTGATGTAGATACCCATATTTGGTATAAGCATAGTTTTATAGCATGTTTTCATGATTTTTGCATTCATATGATTTTTGATAAAGATTTAGATATCTAATGGTGCGGTCTCATATGGAACTCTTTGGTTACATATTATTTCATTTTTTAATCTACTCCTTTTTCATGTTCCTTTTTCAAATTACCTTTTTATCTAATACATTTCAAGTATCTATGCCTATGTTTTCAATATTTATGTGTTTTTATCCCCTAGACGCATGTTCTTATGTTATACTCTTATGTCAATAGTCCAAATATGGTGCAAGTGTCTAGATTTATATTTTAATATTATTACATTTTTTTTACTTATGACTATTTTGATTAGCCCCATATGTTTATTCTATTGTTAAATATTTTCACACCATTAGGTTCAAATTTAAAATCAAGAGATCCCTATACATACAAGGGATATGGTATAATTATTACACCTAGATATTTGATGAAGCAAATTATAAATTATAAATTACTTTATATTTCAAGGTGTAAAATTGTATTAAATTATTGAATTGAATATTTGAAGCAATTAAAAAGATCAATCTACTCTTGCATTGATTGTATCAATAGTTATAATAGGAGAAATAGCATATAGTTTCACATGCATAATTACACACACATGCCTAGAGGGAGAACTACATGTGAGTTTGAGTCCCTCTTTAGAGTAGTAGATATATAAGTAACACTTATCAATAACTAAGGTTTTTAGGGTTAGCTAAACTCATGTGCTAACCCATTTTTTCCAAGTTATAGAGGTTAAATGTAATAAGACTAGGATTTTTCCTATTGGCTAGATTTCACACATAATTGGGTATATTATAAAGGACCCAACTTACATACAGGTAATTATACAAATTTATTTTAAATTTGGGTCATCCATATAAATGACTTTGACTAAACACCTTCATTAAATATAGATACATGCATCAACACAAGTATCTAGGATAAACACAAGTGTTTTGGGGGTAATAATAATAAAAACATAGAATGAGCAGATCTTAAGACCTAATCATGATCTTGAGATGATTTCATATTATTGTCATAAATCGTATTAAAAAATAAAATAAGATATGATCCTTTTATTCCTTGGTTTTCTTGTGCTCATTGTATTTATTACATATGTATAAATAGGAAAATTTATAAATGTTGACATATATCACTGAATTATGGATATTTTCATATCACATTCAAATACTTTTATTTGATTAAATTTGTTTGTGTAAAAAACAAAATAGATTAAAATCTTCTTGTGAACTCAACCTCTATTTTTTGAACCAAATCCTTGTTATATGTAGGTTTTTTCTCCTTCTTCCAAAATTTACTTTAAATCTCTATAATTATTTTTTATATTTGAGTTATTATATGGGTATAGATTATTGTGTGTTTACTTATATCCTTACTTTAGGCCTTGTGCTCGCTTCCTTTTACATTGGTTCAAATTTTAAGTCCTTATGGAGTACCTTATTAAATCCATGCCAAGCCCCATCCTTTGGATGTTTGATTAATTTTTCTTATGATCAATGAGCTGCATATGAATACCTTATGTCATATCAAAAAATGCTCAAACCTCATATTTTTCTTATAATTATGATAATGTAATAACTAGTAAAGACTATTTTATATAATATGGAATTATTAACAATCTAAATTTTTGAAAACTATCAAAGATAAAGTGTATTGTATCAAGATTTAGTTGGGCTTATTACAAATAAATCACATCTATCTACTGCATTTGTGATAAGTCTAAATTATTTAAAATGATTAGAAATAATTAGTAGTCTAAAGTTTAAAAACTATCAAAAATAAATTGGGCTTTATTAAGAATTAATTGGACTTTTCAAGAATTAGATGGACTTATTACAAATAAATCACATCTATAAAATATATTTTTAATAATTCTAAATTATTTAAAATAATAAAAAATAATCAGTAGTCAATTTTTTGAAAACTATCTAAAATAAACTGGACTATACCAACATTTAATTGGACTTATTACAAATAAAATACATGTGTCTAATGTATTTGTAATAAGTCCAAATTATTTACAATGATAAAAAATAATTAGTAGTCTAATTTCTGAAAAATATTAGGAATAAATTAGACTTTACAAGGAATTAGTTGAACTTGTCATAAATAAATCACATCTATCTAATGTATTTTTCATAAGTCCAAATTATTTATGATGATAACAAATAATTTGTAGTCCAAATTTTGAAAACTATCATAAATAAATTGGGATTTATCAAGAATTAATTAAACTTATCAATAATTAGTTATACTTATTCCAAATAAATCACATCTATTTAAGTGTGAAAAATAGTCACATCATGCCATTAGAATGCCCGTGGTCTTTCTATCTTCAATCTAATTTATACAATCGTTCAAAGTGGTTCATAGATAGTGCATTTACATATAATAATTTTTTGAGGTTTATTTCATAAGGAAAGATAATTCATACATCAATCGGGCCAAGAAAAGTGAAAATAGCCATTTAGCATAGTTATGTTTTGATCTCAAGTTTTGATTAACTAGTCTGATTACATCATCTATAGACTCCTAATGCCAAACGTTGATATGCAATTAGGCCATCTAAGATGACTAGGATGCCACATGTAATCAATTTATTGGATCATGAACTATATTTAATCTTCAGGTGATATCCCCATGACCATCAAATTTTACTTTCATAGGCCATGTGTCAATCACATAGAAATTAATAGTTCACCCATGTTGACTTTAGTCTTTCTAAAAGAGTCCTCGATATTATGCTAATTGGCATCATCATGGGTTTTTTGGGTCACTCAAAACCTCCTAGATGTTTGTATATTTGTTTTTATAGTTGATTTATCAAAATTATGATGTGTGTTTCAATCTTGGTCACTCAAAATACTTGAGGCTTTTATTTGGAATCTTCATCCTTCCACATAGTCAAGTCAATGAGATTATGTCATGAGACATGATCTTGGGTGATCATGATACTCAAGACTTTTATTTTGATTGTTCATTGTTTTGGACAGTCAAGTCACTGATATTATGCCACATGACATGATCTTGGGTGCTTGGTCTTTTACACTTTGAGTTTGTATTAGATAGGATTTATAAGTGCCAAGTTGTGGAAGACCATTTTGAAAGACTTGAATGAAATGTAATTTGAAAAATTGAAAATAAGAAGACCATTTATTGATATGTAAATTCCTAATAATAAAATTTATTGATGCATAGATGGAAAATACCCAATTTTGATTATCAAAATGCATAATATAGATGCAAAAAAGATGAAGATTTTTTTCAAAAAACTTTAACTATAAAGTGGAAAAATGTGGGACACAAATTTCAAAGTGCAATTCACAAAATTCAAATGCCAAAGTGGGAAATTCCAAGATGTAAAACCTAAAGAACATTTCTCAAACATGGGAATGCTAAAGTGTATTTTAAAATGCAAAAAAATTGATGAGTAAATCTTGATGTTTAAATTGTGAATAACATTTGATGAAGACCCTTTCATAGTTCATGAAATTGGAACTTACTATTTCAAATACACAAAATCCAAAGACCATTTTTAAATACTCAAAATATGAAGTGAACATTTCATTTCAAAAGTATTGAAGACCTTTTGTTGATGCATAGTTTTTAAAGATTGAATTACCATAGTAGAAAATATAAAACATAAATGTCATAGTGTTTATTTTAAGACCAAAAATGTGAAGACCTAATTTGGAATACACAAAATGCAAATTACCACTCGATAAACTCACCAAATATAAATAAAACAATTTAAAAAAAAATTAGCATATCCTAAGTGAATCCAATAAAACATTTTACATGCCAAAAGTATGCATTAAATTTGGTAAAAATAGTTCATACTTCTCATTTCAAAATTAAGGTAACACCATTTTAAATTGCCAATGTCATCAAATAAATCAATAACCCCCAATCTTTTATCACTATTTTTGATGTGCCTAATGTGATGATGCATTCAAATATTATTTTATAATGCCTTTAAAAAAATTATTGAGAATATTTGCATATCCTCTCCAATTTGTATTTGGTTTCCAAGCGTAGATTATACTATCAATAAGTGTGGACTGTAAAGAGGTGTTAGTTTGGTCTGACATCCATTTTTTTCCAAACAACCTTAATAAATTTCAGATTCTTTAGCATCTTTTTTCCCTATAATAATTGGGATTTGTTATAGCCCAAATTTTCACCCTAGATAATTCAATCAGACATTCTCAAATTTGGGATAGCATGGAACTATCTCTACATATAGGTAAGTAGATACAAGAGATAGATATCTAGATTATAGCCTAACTCCCTTTATCTATCTTTTAGGCTCACACACTACACTAGAATAATCACTTGTTTAGGGGTAAAAAATTAAGAAGGAAACATAAAATTAACCTAAACTAATAGAGGTGATACCAAAAATTTATCTCCATACACATAATTGCATTTTCACTGAGAAGGCATATTGCTAAATCTAATCTCACCTCAAAGGTTCTTCTAGCATAAGTGTTTCTACATGGAGGTAGATTGCCATGAATTTAAAAATGTGTGTAACTAGGAGGTTTGATAGTAGACACTGCTAATCTATCCCACACTTCAAATTACACATAAAAAACATATACACTTCATGAGAACTATTAGAATAAATGTCACTCACATAATGCATACAATAGTAGAATGGAAGCAAGGATAAATAATCATCATCACTTGTCATCCAAATGGGCTACTAGACATACTTAGGCAAGAGTTTCATATATTAAACCAAATTTAGTAATTTTTTTTTCAAAATCAAAACAAGATTTCAAACCAGCAGGGCTTCATCATACCAATTATGGATTCTTTTACAATGACAAAATGGCTTTAATATTTAGATCATAGGAGAGGAGAGAGAAAGAATGAGATTAAATAGTCATAATTCCAAGTGTCAAGTCTTTAAAAAAAGTTACAATGTAAGATGAGTTATAAAATAGGTCATAAATCTTCCTTAAACAAGTGTTAATAAAAAACGTGAGATCTCCTTGAATTTGGTGTATGGACATTTCATGTCTTTCTTGAATCTTCTCTCTTAATGAAGAGTTCACTTAACTACCTAGAAATGCCTAGGAAGTCTTTAAAACTTTCATCCTAACCTAATAATATGGAAATAATATTTATTAAGTCATTATACAGTCCTCAATTGATATCCTTCTCTTTGTCACTTTCCATTTAACTTCTTGCAGTCACTCATTAACCTTCTATGTGTGAATTCTTACACTTGTCATTAAAGTGACCTAAAATTTCTAAAGAGAATTCATTTTAGTGATGTAATACACATAATAATAACCTATTTTTATTCTATTTCATTAGGTAAACCTCTAAAAGATTCAATATCACACTCCTTATCTCCAACTTAGGTAGTCATGTTCTTTTTCACTATTTTATTCAAGACTACCTACAAGAACTAGCTTAACAGAGGGGTTTTCATGCATGATTGATATGATAATTAGGTATAAGGAGTTATATAACATCTCCACATACCTTGTAGCATGATTTTCATTCATATATTACCTTTTACTCCTTCAAATCACCTCAGTTCTTAAAAAAACCATAGAGTTTGGCCTATTCATACAAGTGACAATATAGAATAATTAAGTGATAGATAGCTTGGGAGAGTGACAATTTGATTCAAATCATTTTATAGACCAATTGGCCCATTTTTCATGCATTTATCACCATATCTTTCTCACTAGGTTCTTATGAGGGTTTTAAGTTATTTAGGTTGTTAACGATGATTCATAAAAGTTAATCCATTAACCCTAAAACCAATGCCACAAGGTTTATTTTTGAGACATCCATAAAATATCCCTAAGTGATTTAAATACCATGCACATTTTCCATATATATATGAGTGAAGTAAAATTCTTCTTGAGTTTGTACTATGCATTCTGGACACCCCTAAGAGAAAATTAGGCTAAAATGACCAATTTTGAGTTGTTCTTAAAAAACCAATGAATCCAATAAATCCTTCGCTCTCCCATGAAGACTATCAAGTTTTTTCAGAAGATCATATAGTCATATGAATAACATTAGACACTTGATGATTCATGCTTAATTCTTAGTCTTATTAGGCATAGACTATATTTCTACGTATATGACCACTTATAAAGGATTTTAGTGACTTTAGGTCCTTATAAAACTTTATTCATCTTAATTTCAACCCTAAATGATCTTGAAATGCTTTAAGGCTCTACCATTCCATTTATTTTCCATGAATTTCACTTGGTTTGTAGATTGTCTTAACTATAGAGTGCCTCTAGTCTGAGACAAAATAAAGAGTATTTATTCTATTATTTTTAACTAAAATAAACTATGGAAGGACTTTTTATGACATGATCACCTTTTTTTTATCAATTTTTAGATCCAAATCACACTTTTAGAGGCCTCAAGATCTCAAACTCTCAATACTAGATTTTAGGTCTATGACTGTGTGTTGACCAAGTATGAGGTTAGGAACTAGTTTACTCAATGTTTTCCATTTTTATTTGTGTTTAAGAATAACATAGAGTGTGATATAATCACCTTGATATTGGATTAAACATATAAATTTCATATTAAAACTATGTCAAACTTATAAACTTGCATTCTCCATTTGCATAGGCTAGTCTGCAATCCTCACTTCAAACTATAGGTGTTCATTAAGGAATATATTAAATTCTTCTAAGTTGTAATATATGTATGAATATTGTACTTCCCTCTTCTTATTCATATTAATGTCACTAGATAAATCTTATACTTGAATAGGTCTAGTTTTACCTTGAGACCATGCATCATCCTACTATCATCAATGTAATATAGGTTAGTTGCAAGTTCTATATTCATTTGGCTTCTTAACACTATAGTTGTTTGAGTGATTTCATTATAAAATTGACTAAGTTGATGACTCAATCAACCATAATTCTCTCTTAGCTTGACAATCTCCTCTTGTGTCAAGATGTGACTTCTAGGTCTAGGCTAAAAGAAAGAAGTGATTAGACTTACCTAGACCTCATAAACTTCTAGCAACAAATGACATTGTGTGGGAAAAAACCTTTTCATAGAAGTCAAGGTAAACATTCATTTTTGCAACTTTTTTAACTTTACACCTTTCCATATAGCTTGACCATATGTAATAGCCCCACCACTTACATTATGAACTTATCTTGATCCATGAATTAGGTTTGAGAGTTCAAAATTATCTCAAATGTTTCCAGACACACTTTGATCTCTATTTTAGGACTGAACATGACTTATTTCATATAACAACCTATAGGTGACTATTTGCTTGTATGTGGGTTCAATATTTAACCTCACTTGGTTTTATTTTATTTGATATTTTCATTGGTACACTAGATTATATTTATACCATTACCATATTCTAATAGGTTGAAAACAAATGTGTTACATTTGATTTGAATCCAGTCATAGGAGGTCAAACTCTACAACTGATGAAACATTATTATTAGCTTTTAATAGTGTTCACTTCTATCATAATGATATATTTTTTCCTATCCTCATATGAACACACACATCATACTATGTTGGAATCAACATTAAAAGGATGAAAATTCTCTACAAGTCCACATACACCACTTGGTTCACATAGACCAATGTAATTAGATGAGAAAACTAAGCCATTGGGATTGCATAGGCAATTTTAATGTGATAAAAATCTTAGTTATTTTTCATAAATTAAAAATCATAAATCTTTAAAATATATCCATGGAATGGAATAAAATAGGTACCCATAACATCTACCAAGTGTACTCACTCCAACTATTTTTCTCCTATCCATACCAAGTGAAAAAGTTTGACCCTTCTTGACTTGTCCAAGAGAGTGATAGGAGAGAGAAACTAGTTTTGGAGAATTTTGGATCTACTAAAGCCACCTAAAATGACCTACGGGATGCCATAAAATATTCATGAAGTATTCATGCATGCCGAATGAGTCACTTTAGTCTTTACAACATCTAAAACTACCCTTTTTACAAGTGATCCTATTATTTTACCATTGAAACTCTAAATTTGTAGTTTCAAAATTGTTCTCTAACATTCCTTGATATGAATTATGTTAGACTACTCTTTTACAGTTTTTATTTTTGTGGAAGAATTGTACAACCTATTTAGAATGACAAAAAGATGGCATAAAAGGACATTGAGACAAATGCTAAATGTGACAAGGTTAAAACATGTTAAGTGACCCTCAAACTATGGATTAACCTCATTTAGGACCTTGGGACCAATTTAAAACCTAAATTAAATTATGAAAATTCTAAATATGCATAGGGGTTTATTAATTTGACCAAGGTGAAATTTAGTCAACATTTTGTTGATTTCTAAGGGTAGTATGTTTGCTATGATAAGGACCATTTTCCTTCTCATATACTTGGGAAATGAAGTCACCCATATACTAAAATTGACACTAAAAATCCTCTAAAAGGAAACCAAACTAAAATAAAACACACAACACAAGACACCCATACACACTTGTGCTTCTCTACGCACTATGGGAAAACACACAAATATCTCAAAGGAAAACACACACCTATCATAATATGTAACATACATAAAAACATTTGTGATGAAAGATAAATTCATAATTTCTTTAACTACGGTCAAATAAAATGCTCCTAAAAATCACTACATCTCCATAAAAAAACCATCATAAAAAGGATGTTTATCTATGATAACTTGCTTATGGAAATAGTCAAATGAATTACCATTTTTAAAAATATTATAACTACAAGTGTATCCTTTGGAGATCTCAATAACACTCCATCTATCCATCATAGAATCCTATTTTACTTTTTAGACTATTTTAACTCTATCATGTTCACTTGATACTTCTTAATCTAATCATTACGAGTTATGAACCTTTCCTAACATCAAATGTGTTTGAATCATGATATGCTTGATATTGAGAATCATCAAAGTTATCTTGTTTATGATAATTAAACACTTTATGGTCTATTATAATTGTTTCTTTCTTGGTAGAGACCTCATAATCTTTCTTGTGCTCATTAGGTACATGGTTTATCTCAACATCACATATGTATTCCTTTTGAATATTTCCATACTTGATTACCTCCTAAAACTCTTTCACAATGGCATTAAATTATTTCTTCATATCATCTACTGATTCTTGAGGTTCATGCTCATGAACATCCTCCTCTTTGACAAGCATAACTAAATGTTCATTAATACTATCATATTTTATTACAACTAGGACATGAACATCATCATACATGTGTACAAGATAGTTTAACCATGAAACTTGTTATATATTGTCATAAAATTTTTCCTCATATGAGACATCACATTTTTCATGGAGGAGAATTAGATTATAACCATTGTATAAATTTACTTGAACTAGTTATCTTTGACCTTGAGCATGAACTTGAAAGGTTTGTCTCTTAAATTGATAGTTAGGGTAGGACTAATTATGTTGGTAGTGGATTTGGAAAGGTCTCACTTTCTAATGATATATGATCCTCTTAAAATATAATATCTCTTTCTCAATATCCCTCATTCTTCGTAGCTCACTAAACTTACTTGGATAACTAAGGGTAATAGGCTTATGTTTTGGTATAGGAATGGGAGAAATAACAGGTGTAGGAGTTTGAAAATTATGTAATTGAGTCATGGGAGGTCTTATATAAATATTCCTCTCTTTAATAAAATAATTATCTACCCTAATTTCCACTTCATAGGCATTAGGCAATGTGATCCCTCCCAATTAGATTATATCATCATAGAAATGTCACTATCAAAATATTTATGATAATAAAGTAAATCATGGTGTGTAGTATGTCTTAAAAATATTGGGATCCTATCCCATGTCTTCTAAAACCTTTTGTTAAAGTATTTAATAAATTCTTGAGGTGCTCTCCTTAGGTTGGTCAGCTGCTTAATCAATGACAAGTTTCACTCTTGTCTTCAAATATTTTCCTCAAAGCATCTCCCAACTCATCCCATATTGTGATATATTTAGGATCCAAAGTACCATACCAATCAAGAGATTTTATTTTCAAAAAGACATCCATGAACCTAATGGCTATGTTTTCCCCAATGATGTGATGTATATTTTAGAAGTTAGCAATATTTATAATATGCTCAATATGGGTAATGGTGGTCTCACTAGTGTATGAAGGAACACTTTTGAGGGAAGATATGGGGATGTATTCATAATGGGAAAGTCTTAAAGTAATATATCCATTTAAGTAAACGAAAGGTATGTTACTTTCCATGATAGCTTTAGTAATTTTCAAGATCGGGCCAATCAAAAATATTCTTATAGGTTTTTGAGAAATGTAGGATCTCTTTGGGTAAGGATGGGTGTTAGAAAGTATGTTTTCTTTGTATGAATAATGAGGAAGGTCTCAAAAATGAAAATGAATTCCCTTAGTAAGAGATATTGTGTTTATATTAGGCATGAAATAGTGTACTAGTCTTACACTGATATTTAAATGTTGGAGTCACCAGATATTACAAGAAGTGGACTATTACAACCACCTTGTTGTCAAAAATAACATTCACCTTGAACAACCTTCTTGGACTTCATATTCCATTAGGTGTACCAGAACTATTATATCCCAAATTTACACCCTAGATAAGTCAATCAAACCTTCTCAAATTGGGGATAACATGGAACTATCTTTTCATATAGGCAAGAAGATACAAGAGATAGATATCTAGATTATGGGATAACTCCCTTGATCTATATTTTAGGCTAACATAGTAAACTATAATAATAACTTGTTTGGGGGTGAAAATTGAAGAAGGAAATATAAAATTAACCTACACTAATGGAGGTGAGACACAAAATATATCTACGCAAACATAATTGCATTTACACTAAGAAGGCAAACTACTAAAATTGATCTCAACTCAAAGGTTTTGCTAGAATACGTGTTTTTACATAGAGGCAAATTGACATGCAATTCCAAAGGAGGGTAACTAAGAAGTTTGATCTTATACATTTATAATCTCTCCCACACTTCAAACTACACCAAACAAACATATACACTTCATGAGACCTATTAGAAGAAATGCCACTCACATAAAAGAGCATAATGGAAGTAAGGAAAACATTCATCACCACTTGTCATCCTAATGGACTAATTGACATACTTAGTCATGAGTTTTAGGGATTAACCTAGCTTGAAAAAACTTTATTCAAAAGAAAAACAAGATGCCAAACTATTAGGGCTTTGCCATACCAATTATGGATTTATTTACAATGACAAAATGGCTTTAATATATAGATCATAAGAGTGGAGAGAGAAAGAATGACATTGAATAGTCACAATGCCAAGTGTAAAGTATTGAAAACTAGTTAAAATATAATAATAGATGTTATAAAATAGGTTAAGAAGGTTCCTCAAACAAGTGTCAATCACAAACATGACATCTCCTAAAAGTTGGTGTATGGACACTTCATGTCTTTCTTAAAACTGCTCTCTTGGTGAAGAGTTCACTTAACTAATTATAAATGACTCAGAAGTCCTAGACACATGTATCCTAAACTGATAATATGGAAAAAAAATATTTTTAAATTCAATATATACTCCTCAACTGATATCCTTCTCTTTGTCACTTTTCATTTACCTTCTTATAGTCTCTCATTAGCCTTCTCGACCTGAATTATTACACTTATCACTAGGGTTACCTATAAATTTTCAAGATAATTTATTGTATATATGTGAGACAAATCATCATAACCTATTTTTATTCTATTCCATTAGGTAGACATCAAGAAGATTCAATATTTCACTCCTCCTCTCTAACTTAGGTAGTCATGTTCTTTCTCACTTTTTTATTCAAGATTGCCTACAAAAAATAGCTTAGCAAAGGGTTTATCATGCATGACTGAGGTGATAATTGGACATTGGGAGTTAGAAAACATATCAACACACCTTATACCATGATTTTCATTCGTTAATTCCCTTCTACTCCTTCAAATCACCTTAATTCTTGAATAAAACATAGAGTTTGGACTATCAATACAATTGATAGTATAAAATAATTGAGTGGTAGATATATTGGGAGAGTTACAAGTTGATTCAAATAATCTTCTAGGTGAATTGACCCATTAGATGCATTTCTCAACATATATTTCTCATCAGGTTCTTTTGAGGGTTTTAGTCCATTTAGGTTGTTAAAGATGATTCATAAAGGTTAAGAACATAACCCTCAAACTAATGCCATTGGTTTTAAGTTCAAGACATCCCTCAACTATCACTAAGTTATTGAGACATCATGCACATTGTCCATACACATTTGAGTCAAATAAAATTCTTCTTGATTTCCTACTATGCAATATGGACATCCCTAAGAGAAAATTAGGCCAAAATGACCAATTTTGAGTTGTTATCTATAAAATGATGAGTCCAATAAATATTTAAATCTATTTTGAAGGCTCCAGAGTTATTTTGGAATATCATATAGTCATACAAATGACATTAAGCATGTAATGGTTCATGCCTAGTAGGCATATACTATTTTTCTAGGTATATGACCACTTATTAAGGTTTATAGTGATTATCAAGACATATAAACCTTTATCAATATTTATTATAACCCTAAATCATCCTAAAAATTTTCAATTATCTACCATTCCATTCATTTACCATGACTTTCACTAAGTATGTAGACTATCTTGACTGTGGAGTGCCTTTGGTTTGAGATAAAATAGAGAGCACTTACTATGTTAGTTTAAACTAAAAGTGATCATGGAGAGATTTTTTAGGTCATTATGACCTTATGTATCAGTTTAAAAATATATATCACACTTATATAGGTCTCAACATCTCAAACTCTCAAGACTAGCTTTTATGTCTATGACTATCTGCAGGGTTGATTGAGTATGAGGTTAGAAACTGGTTTGCTCAACCTTCTCTATTTTAAATTTTAACTAAAAATCACGTGGAGTGTGATATAATAAATTTTATATTATATTAAATTATTCAATTTCATCTCAAACCTCTATCAAACTTTCAAACCTATGTTCTCCATTTGCTTAGGTTAGTCTGCAGTCCTCACATCAAACTATAGGTGTTCATTAAGGAATATATGAAATTCTTGTAGGTGGTGATATATGTCTTACTACTATAATTGAATCTTTTGATTCCTCCTGAGTTAATTTGGGTATTATTATACCTGGATATGTCTATTTATTGCTTGAAACAATGCATCATCATACTATCATCAATGCACTATAGGTTAGTTGCAAGTTCTAGGTTCATTTGGGTTGTTAACATTGTATTTATCTAAGTACTTTCATTAGAAACATGAATGAGTTTATAACTCACTCAACCATAATTATCTTTACTTAACAAGATAATATTATGCCAATAAGTGACCTCTAGATCTAGTTTGCAAGAATGAAGTGATTAGACTTACCTAAACCTCATAAACTTCCACCAATAGATGACATTATGTGGGACAAAAAACCTTTTCAGAGAAGTTAAGGTAAACATTAATTTTTTCAAAATTTTAAATTCTCTGCCTTTCCATCTAGGTTTAATTTATGTATTGGTCCCACCACTTACAATATTATATTATCCTAATCCATGAATTAGTTTTGAGATGCCAAAATGAGCTCAAATATTTCCAAACATGCTTTGGTCCCTCTTTTGGGTTTAAACATGACTGGTTTCATACAAAAAATTGTAGGTGAATATTTTATTATATTTTTGAGGTTTGTTCCTATTGGTGTGTTTATTGAATTGAATTCAAAGGTTTTAAAGTGTCATTTATGTCATAAAAGTGATCTTATTAAGATATATGGTAATTATTCATGATGGCTCAAACATGGTCTAGTAGATTCTTCATTTCTGTATAAGATCTTGGCACTATGTTGTGATGTGACAAGATTTTGAGAAGACGTGTGGTAGTATTTGATCATGTTATAAATTATTTTTGGCATAATAATGAGTCTTAGAGTACATCTATAGTGGTAGGAAGGGCTCAAAGAGGTATGGTACTTAGTAGGTCTATTTGATAGACTAGTTTTTGAACATGGATATGGCTTGAAGAGGTATTATGATGATGATTATGATATGGATGTGTATGGAATTTACAATGTTAAATTAAGTGTTAAAACATGTGAGAGAGGTTTTGATTCAATCACATGCCTCTCCAAGTGAGCCAAAGGGGTATGTTCTTCCTTGGTGGTCTTCTCATTGACCTAGTCTTAAGACCCTAGGTAGCATGATGAGGTATCATGATTAATTTTTGAGGATTTTGAGCTCATGTGAGCATGAATTGAGGTATTATATGTTGTTTCAAGAGTAATAATGAATTTTTAGGTCTTGAATTGAAGGATAAAACATGAAAAGTAAGCTTTGAGATCTATTATGTGTGTAGAAGGAAGAGTTGTAAACATGAGGACTTTCTCATGATTTTTGGCATGTGTGACTATTTTATGGGAATATTAGATCTTATGGAGTGATGAAAAATGGTCCTAAAAATGTTTTCCAAGCATTAGGAGTCAGTTTTAGGGGTAAAGTCTTATGAATAAATGTTAAGAATGGAAACTAGTCTAAAACCCTTATAATGACCCAATGATGAATATTTTGTCTTTGAGTACCCAAAATGGACTAAGAAATATATTTTTATCATTATAACATGTAGAGGACTCTTTTAGGTACCTCAAAGTGGTATATAGTGTTCAAATGAGTGAGTGGAAGTGACAAAAAAACTCTTGTTTGTTAAAAAGTTGGTATAATATGAAGGTTTTACCAAGTCAAAGAATGGAAAACTTTGGAGGAAAAATTTTGATACTTTTAACTCATGAAAATGATTATTTTTTATTAGGTTTCATAATTCAAAATTTCTAAACTAGTCATAGAAGTTGGTCTATCACTAAAAGGTCAAATAGTCAAGATAGTAATAAAAACTAGGCAAGAATGAGAATGAGTTTAGGGATATGATACAGTGGATTAGGAATGAATAAAATTGATTTAGGTTTTTGTTCAAGACATAGACCAAATGTATTTTTCAACTAGATGTGATGAATGTCCTTGAAAATGTTGTTCACAAGATGTCCCATCTAGTGAAGGTGAGACAATGAAGGAGTAAGTTTTAGAGTTTGATTTATATGTTTCATATTTGCCATTATACCTATATAAATTGATTATTGGACATGTTAAAAATTAATACAATGATCATAATCATGCATCAATACCTATTTATTATTTATACATAGGTGTTGTAATGCAAGTTCACCATGGCTGGTTCTCAAGATAGAATGACAGCTATGGGTATGCAAGATGAAGTGAAGTGTTTGAGAATCTTTGACATGAGTAAATGTATCCAATACACTTGAATATATATTTTTTATATGTATATAATATATTAATTATTTATATAATGTGTAAATTTACTTTAAGGAGTTGAGATATGGAAGCCAAAATGGCTTATTTGGCTTTGTTAGAACTGTGAAATAGAATCTTAACAAATATGTATGTAAGACCAATGATTGGAATTATAACCAATGATGTATAAATTGGAATATGATATATAGGTAACACAGTAACTATTAATGTGAATGATAATTCATGTATTTTTTCTTACAAATGTTAAATACAACATTCTTCATGACTATTTTTTTGAGCTACGAGCAGGTTTCTGTAAGTGAGAATAATGTTCATGCATCATTTTGACCAATTTTGAAGTACAAAAATAATGTGGTGATGTCTTATATGTGACATAAGATGTAATACATGAATTTTAAGTTTTGTAAATCACTTTTACACATGTTGATGGTGAAAGTTTCTTGACTGTGTTTTGGATCTTTATAGTAGCTCAGAGTGAGCTTTTAGAAGTAGTGATTCTAAATGTTTTAAGACTGATATAAGATGTATGATGGATTTGATGATTAATATAAGTTAATAATGTTTCCATTCATATTTTTATTATTCCTTTAAATTGTTTATATAGGGTGTTTGATCTATATCTTTGAAGATAATGTTTTTGGGGAATTAGGCCTAACAGGTCTTTAATGCCTAATGGAGATCTCATGAGGAAAATGAAGGATGTGTGAGATATTGATCATGGAGGAGGTAATTAGACTTTTTCAATGAAGTTTTTTAAATTTTTATTTCTTTGGTGAGGTCCATTTGGGCCATAGTGGTTCAAGTTGTAACATGTTGCTTAAGATAGACCTAATGTGTTAGGTCTCTAAGTAGGCCTAGAAAAAGATTAAGGTCTAAATGAGTGCAGCTGTAATCCTATTATTGTGTGAAACATGTTTATTGATATATTTAAAGGGTGATATAATTATGGATATATATATTTTTTTTAATATTAATGGTGCATCTAAGAGTCTTGTATTTATACAAGGCATAATAGGCCTATTTGGGTTAGTTAAGGTATGTGAGAACATGCAAAGAAAAGAGATAGTTAAGGATAAGAAGTAGGTCATGTAGATAATAAAAGGGGATTATATGATTATTAATGGATATCTAACAAGAATAATAAGTGTTAATAATAAGGTTAGTTTATCTATCAAGCCTAGTAAGAGGCATGTTTGAGCGAATAAGCCTAGAGGCTATTTTGAGAGGGGTAGAAGGTTGAGGAGAGATATATGATTTTAATATAAATTGAGGTACCATAAGATATTCATCATATATTTGTTTCTTATGTATTATATAGGATAGATAATATATGGATCTAAAGAAGAGGTCACCATCTATTGATTAAGCAACAAGGTGTTGTGAAGCTGATCAAGTTTGTCATGGATGAGTTGGTACTTAGTCAAGAGGGAGTAGGAGATACCTTGTAGGATGGATATTTAAGAATTAACTTGAAGTTAATAAGTTGGTTTTGAGTCACTTATGGGGTTGGTTACTCCTTGTAAGTTGGATCTTGTTAAAGGACTAGTTGTGTTGGTGCTTAACTAGTGAGGGGTTGGTGCTCTTTATGGGGTTGGTGCCTCACTAAATGTTGATTAATTACTTATAGGGCTATATTAAATTTAGTGTGTTAGTGGTTTTTATACCCCATTAGGGTTTCCCACATATCTCTTATGTTTTTTTTTATGTTATTGCTTCATTTTCATATGAATAGCTGATCATGCATTGTTATATCTCTAGAATAGTTTGAATGTTTGATGAATGATAAATGGAATTGAAAGTAAATGTTTGTAAAATAATTCACTCCCCCTTAAATTTTTTTGATTCCAATAATTTTTATTATATTAGGTCCTTTGAATAATATTTTCTAGCTTAAAGGTGATCCTAGAAGCATAAGATGGCTAAGTTTGTGAAGGTGAGTTGCAAGATCAGTTTATTTATCATCTTGTGGAAGAAGAAAGTTTAGTGGATACTTGTTGAGTATTGGTAGATGTTTCATGACAATAAAGTGTTTTATTTATTCTTAGTATATAAAGATAGAATTTGAAACAACTAAGAAGTCTAGTTGTTTCAATGACCTAGGTCACTATTGAGGTCTGTATAAAGGACTACATGATGCTTCTAGCAAGATTGAATAAGAATAAAAATGATTATATTGAAGCCAAGTCAAAAATCAAACCTAAAAACTTTGAATACATGTTAAAATAAAGGTAAAATTTAAAATCTACTTGATTAATGTTCTATTAAGGTCATAACATGGATGAATCAGGTCAAGGCATTAAGGTGTCTTATAGAATCTTTATTTTTGGCTTTGTAATAAGGTTTGTGTAGGTATCTTGGTAAAGAAAGTAATAAGAGAGTCATGAGAGTTGTTGATTGGTATATAAGACCAATGCCATTCTTAGTTGAGGCATTTTCCATAAGATTAAAATACTAGAGAATATGACTATATCCTATGGTCATGATCAATGGTAGACATAGTAATTTTGGGTGATGATGTAGGTATTTGAAGCATATGACATGACTGACATGAATAAGGTTTTCAAGAATCTATGGGATAGTGAAACAATGAAAATATAGTGAGTGTCACATGACTATATAATTGGTTGTTTTGAGTCATTACCATATGAAGTTCAGTGATCTTGGTGGATGTCTAAATTACATTAGGATCATGTAATAAATATGGATAGTATATGAAGTCCTTGACAAAATCTTGTGAAGTAAAAAATTGATCAGAGTTTGATAAATATTTGAAAGAGGTATGCCACTAATATTAAAGTATCATATACCTAGTTGATAGTTTGGTATGTGGAATTCATTCTAAGATAGTATGAGACATGATGGCTTGTGAAACATAAAGATGATAGACTAATGGATAATGAATATGTTTGTGTATAGATGACTAAGATCATTATTTGGAAGAATGTTATTGTTTATAGACATGCCTAATGTGTGTAGGTATCTACAAGATCTAATTGAAGATGGTTATAAGAAGATGCTTTGTCAATGGAGTTTCTTCTTAAGGTATTACTAGATATCAATCAAGAAGAGTGATTTTCATGTGTATGAAGGCCTATTATGGTTTGGGCAAACTTGGAAGGAGAGCATGGTCTAGGGGGAGATTTATAGCTAGAAGTTTTATAATTCATAGATATGAGATTAAGGTGAGGTGATATTCTATTTGGATTGATCAAAAGGATATCAATAATGTGAACATAGCATGAGGTCAAAGGAGGGGACCCTTACCTTGTTTGGAAGAAGTCTGAATCAAGTAACATTTGGTGTTGCCATGTGTTCAAGTCAGATAAAGGTAGATGTTGAGGATCTATGGATAATCAAGAAGACTTCTCTGAGGTTTAGGTTTACTTGTCAAATACTAGAGATTGTGATGAGCATGAAGTCAAGAGGAGTTCATGTATTACTTTAGGAGATCTTTGAGTAGGTAGTCATCAATTTCAAGTCCAATGATCAAGTGGCAAGGTATGAATGATCTTTTGCCAATTTTTTTAAAGTAAGAGAAATTATAGATTTTAAGAGGAGATAAATGAATGGGTTCATGTAATATCAAGACCAGATGATGTGCTATAAAGAAGGTTTTTGGAGTCATGACAAACATGTGTCAAATTGTTGAGAAATAGGCCAAGTTAAGAGATAACATTTCAATAATTATAAGGTAAGCATTTGGTCAATTTTCTCTAGTATAAATATTGAGTTAGAGTGAAAAGACAAGGTGATAGTTTCATATACTCTTTATCATTAATGTCAAAGGTGGAGAAAGACCAGTTTGGGGAGATCCATCTTGAGGATATGTGAGAATGATCTACTATGTTAGAGTGTTTTTCCATAAATGACAAAGGGGGATATTGTTTATGTTTATTCCTACTGGTGTGTTAAATACATTATTTTTTTCATTAATTTTGAAGGTTTTTAAGTTTCATTGATGTCCTAAAAGTGATCCCATGAATATATATGGTAATCATTCATGATGGATCAAGCAAGGTTTAGTAGATTCTTGAGTTCTACATAATATCTTGGCACTTTGTTGTGTTGGAGAGTTTTAGGTTATGTAATGGTGATCACATATAGGTTTCCAAGGGAAATTATGAAGTGTCTTCATATTATAAGTGATAATGACAAAGTGTGTAATGTGCTTTTCCTAGTAAGCTTGAAGGAGGCTTTGTTGATCTTGAGTTTTGGCATGGTTTGAGATGTTTACAGAGTATTGAAGTATTGAACATGTGTAAGAGGTACCATAAGAATTTTATTATTATTTGAATACTTTTTTGGATGATTTGATTTCATCTGGATGTCCATAGCTTTCATATAGACATTTTGGGTCCAATGACAAAAAATCTAAGTAGGCAATTTGTTGACATCATAATTACCATGTGTAGATGAGTTAAGGGGAGTTGGTCATAAGTTTGTGATCACATTAGTGCATATTTTCTATGTGTTAAATCTCAAGTAATGTGATGAATTTTAGTCAGATATGTGGGTTCAAAGTTTGGCTCTCAGGCATTTTGACAATGTTTTCTATGTACAAATAGAGACAAGCATGTTGATGATGCCAACATTCACATGCATGAAGGTGTCAAGATTAAATAGTTATATGGTTTTGTTAATTTTTGTGTCTAATTTCTATGTGATAAGTCTCAAGTCATGAAACTATGTGTGACAAAATATATGAAAGTGTGAAATTGGGTTCTTAGGTAGTTTGATAGTGTTTTCCCATACTTAGCCAAATTTACATATGGCAATAAAAGTTGAGTAAGCATATTGATGAAGTTATATTTTGTGAATGAATAATTTTAAAGATAATTTCATCATATGGTTTTATTAAGTTTATTTCCTAGTTGATTTATATTAAATTTCAAATCATGCACCAAAGTGCATCAAAAGATATGCATGTGTAAAGTTGGCCTTCCAGGCAATTCTTAACATTGTTGGCTCTATGATAGATAAATCTTAAGAGGAATTTTAATTTAATTATGTATAACAAGTGTAAGGGTTCTAGGATTAGATTAACACATGGTTGGATTCTTATATTTGAGGAGATCATATGGTCTAAATTTTAGAACATGCCCTTAAGTGAAGCAAAATATATGGAGGTACAAAGTTGACCTTCCAAGGAGATAAGCAAGGTTTTCATACTTAGTGATTTTTTCACAAGTTAAATTTTGAGAAACATCAATGGACCTGATTTCTCCAAGAAGTTAGGAAGACATGAGATGGTGCCATGTTTTCATTAATTAATGGTGAGTAGAGATAAAGATTGATCTTCTTTCAAGGATCAATGGTGCGCAGGTGATCATATATATAAAGATCAATGGTGCAAATGAAAGTCAAGAGGTCAAAGTGATAGTTGTCTAGCATTATTATAGTTTGGAAAATATTGATGGTGTATGTTTAATATTATTAGTGAGAACATGAGATTTGAGTATAATGTTTGAGGTTTAATTATGACTGTTTGCTTTTGAATATTTGAATTGGCAAAGGAAAAACTAGTGTTCAACATTTGTGTTATATCTTTTGATATATACAAATTTTTCTATGGTGTGAAAAGAAAATTGTAGAGGAATCTAAGGAACATGTGAAAATATTAATTTTAAGATATGTAAGTGTGTATAATTGAATATATTTTGGTTTAAAGTTGATTGTGTGTTTGATATTGTTCTGCAAGTGACTCCAGAAGGATGTTCAAACTTGTTTTATTATTGTTTGGATGTCTCATGATGAATTAAATATTGAATCATGTTTTAGAATCCATGAGGACCATATTTTTTCATTATGAAGGTTTGAACAATTGTGTGTAGTATGAATAAAGGTTTAAAATTTGACTGTGTATGTGTTCATGGTGATTGTTGCCTAGAATGTTGTTTGAATAAATTATGCTCTGGTAAAAGATTGTTTTGGTGATTGTGAACACTTGAAGATGTCCAAGGAGACATAAGGAGTGGAACCATGTATTTTAAAGTCATCATATGTTCTTTTTTTAATTGATGATGTGCTAAATGGGTGAATAGGTCTCTATAAGACCTATAAGAGCTATAAGGGCCTTATTAAAAGGTGTAGTTACTTAAGGGTGAACCATAGATGTTATAGTCAACCTATGAATATTGTACTGAGTTGTGTATTAATATTATATATGCCTTAAGGGTTAAAGCATGCCTAATGGATGATTGATATGCTGATAATTATGAATGCTCTATATATAGTGAAATGAAATGTGATGGTTTTTAGACTAGAGAGATATGTGTATGAGATTTGAGAGAGGATTGGGTGTTTGAATTGTGGAGAAAAGAAGAGGTAGAGTGCCTAATATATGAATTGAGGATCAAAATGGATTGAGAACTATTTTTATGACCTATAGGTCACAATTCTATTATCAAAATAGTGTTCTTATAGTTTGAGTATGAGTGAAAGTGAAGAGTGATAAACATAGGTCCATCATCAAGTGTTGAAAACATTATTTCAAATGTGGATGTGCTCATAGGTGTTTTGGTAACTAAACATCTAGGGTATTTGTAGCTTCCTTGTAAGGTGAAACTTGATAAAGTTCTAGTTGTTGTAGCTCAGCTAAACAGGTGTTATAGCACCTTGTGGTATTGTAGTCTCACATAATAGGGATTGGAGTTCCTTGATCACTAATAGCTAGTATAAATTAGATATTATTATTATATAAAAATATTCTAATTGTAGGTTCTAGTGGGTTTTCTCCCCAAGAGGGTTTTCCACATATGTCATGTGTTATGTGATTGATCTTGCATTGTCTCTCTTTCTCATTACTATGAATGATGTGTATGCTTCATGAATACTTATGGGAATTGAATAAGTACTTGAAAGTGATTGAAATTGAAGTTAGATTAGTTGGGCTCACTGATTCACCCCCCTCCCCTTCATAGTGATTGTACCTCTAATAATTGGTATCAAAGCAAGTCCTTTGGTAAAGGCTTGAAAACTTGAATCTAATTATGATTTTTAGAGTGAAATAATGAGGAAATACATTATGTCCCTAATGTTTTATGTATGGTAATCTATTTTGTATGGTTATGTTATTCCTACTAGTTTATCTAGTGTTATAAATAAGAAGTTATTTGAGAATAATGCTAAGGCAATGAATGTCATCACTTTTGGTCTTTTAGAGACTGAGTTCACTAAGGTAATCTATCCATTATAAATCTTCTAAATAGATTTGGGAAAAAATTCAAATCATTTGTGAAGGAGATTCAAAGGTAAAGCTTACTATGTTGTAGACTCACAAAAGGTAATTTGAAAGTCTCAAGGTGAAGTAAGAAGATTTTATGGCATCCTTTCTATAGAGAGTTGATGAGATTATGAACATCATCAGAGGTCTTAGAGAGAATCTTAAAGAGGCTACTATATTCCAAAAGGTATTAAGGTCTCTAACCCTTAATTTTGATCTAAATGTATCTACTATAGAATAAATTCATGATCTTACTTAGTTGAATATGGATCAATTTCATGACACTCTTACTACATATGAGATGAGAGTTGTATGTAACTATAAATGCATCATGTCTATAAATCAATCCTATCTCAGAGAAGATAGATCATACCTATACTTTCAATTAGGGATACACCTATTAAGTAGGAACATGAGTAATATAGGGATCCAATAGAACTGATTAAGGGATCACTTGTCACAACATATCATACTAAGAAGTATTCCAAAGCCTATAATAAAAAATAATTGCACACCAATCCTAATGGAGTCCTATGGTTTAAACCATTCACCTATTCTAATAACAAGAAATTAAATCTAGTCTAGTGTACACCAAATCTTGTAGTACAAAGAGGGGGTTAGAAACAATAAAATAACTAAACAAAACATGTATTAGAAGACATATAGTCACATCAATGTATATGAAATCCTAATACATGGGAGAAAAATACAAATTAATTATATATATAATCTTACAAAGGAGAGATAAAGTTAGGAATAATTACCTTTGAAGACAAATGCACCAAGCCTTAATATCTCCCTTGGCCAAGGTGCTTTGTAAGATATTGTTGTGGTATGTAAGGATAACAAAGATAAATCATCTCTAAGCTACAAAACCTATCTAAGCATCCTAAATATTTCCATAAGACAAGATCTGTATCTTCAAATAAGGTATGGAACCCTAATCTTTATTCCTTAAGTATAATGGTCAATAAGTAAATGTTTACTCATAATTCTTCTCTCTTAGATATTATCTTATGAAAATGTGGGAAATGAACTTGTATATATAAGTGGATCTTTACCTATAACCTCCTATAAATGTTGGCTGCATAAGATTGACCTAGTCGACTTAGTGTGTTTTTGGGTATAACTCACTAGGTCTAAGCTAGGTCAGCCAGAAGGCTAATAAGCTAAAAAAGTGAAAAATAAGATGGTTTTAGGAGACAAGTGTATAGATGGTAAGTGGAAAAAGGGACAACAATCTTATGAAGCACCAATGGTCTACCCACCCTTTTCTTGGTGTGCCCCTTAAGGCATGTGCTCAGAGAGATTGAGACTTGATAGGTTTCTACAAGATACAAAGTATCAAAAATAAATAAAATTTTGAAAATATTATGTGTACACATATGCCCCACTTAAAGCTAATCATGTTTCATGTAAGTACAACATAGGATGGTGCTTCAGGATAGAACATGATAGCACAAAACATTGATACTAAGTAATGTGTAGTAAGCATCGAATAAAACAAATGAAAGGAGTGAATTGAAAAACACATACCTTTAACTTATCCTAGTATTGTAGATAAAGAAGTAGACTGTAAGAGATGTCAAGGTGTCGAATGTAAAGAACACTAGATGAACCTATAGAAGTTAATGAAAAAAAATCCAAAAATAAATTTTTTGGAAGATAAGCATTTGATATTGGAAACGAATCTCTACATCATCACAAATCTAATGCATTTTACAGTTTGCAAAATGGATGAGAAAAAACAAAGATATTGGTAAAACAAGGAATTTGTAGGACAATTATTGAAAGATTTAAATTACTAAAAGTGTTTATAAATAGGGAAAAATACAAATCATTTGTTATTTTGATTTGTGAGAGAGGGAAAATAGAGATCTAGAGATAAAATAAGCTAAGATGGTGAGGATAAGATAGGCTAGATAGGGAGAGGCTCCAAAGGTAGCAACAAGTGCACTACATGTATGAAACTATGAATATCAAACCAATTTTTGAATTTTTTTATTAAATTAAGTGTGTTTTTAGTAAAATTAAATTTTAAGTTTTTATATATGTCAAAATAAAACAAAATTATATTTTAGGGGTAGAAAATAGGAAGATGGAAAATGGGTTTAGAGGGCTTATGAACAAAGTGAGAAAATAACACTTTTCAAGAAAAAACAAGGGGTCGATAGGCAGAAAGCACTTGGTCGACCTAGTAAACTAGAAATGAGCAAAATCCATAGTGCTGACCTAGTAGGTATGGGTCAACCCTATACATTTTATAAGCTAACGGCCTAGTTCTAAGTTTCCAAGTGCTCCAAAAGGTCCAAAATGGAAACTTAGCACTAGGGAGGGGAAGAGAAGGGGGGTTGACTTAGATTTTTGATTCAACCAAGTGAAAAGATAAGAAACTTTTGGAAAAACTAGTTTGATTAAAGAGCTAAAATGATTCAAAAAAGTGTGAAAAATACCAAAAGAGTGCTAGAATGGCGTGAAATGACCAAGTATGATCAAGAAGGACTAAGAAGGCTAAAATTAGGGTAAAATGGAATAAAATGAAGGAATTTAGAATAGTTTTTGATTAAACAAATGTAAAAATAATGTATTATGACTATACATAACATGAAATAACTGATACATGCATTGTTATTTCTTGGGTATAGGAACAATAAAGATTTTAGAAACTTATGGATGCATCATGGTTACCAGACTTGTTAGATAGGTTATCATATGGAGATAGGGCTAGACTAGGATTTGTAGGTCTAGGTGAGATAACTAAGATGTGTTGGATTCCCCTCAATGTTGATCTATTAGTCATGTTTCTTGGTTATTGGGAATGATTGACTAATGTCTTCAAGTGGGAGGTGGATGGGGATATAATAGAGATGGATATCATGATAGAGGATGTCCATGCCATCTTGGGGTTACCTATATTAGAAGAGCAGGTAACCATAAGGATACCAAATAGTCCAAAGGAGAGGAAAGCCTTAGCCATGTGGGCTATAGGCTCAGAGATGATATTACCAAGTAAGAGAGTTAGCATTTTTGATATGTATAAATCATATATTCTAAACATATAGAAGACTATGATAGGCCTTGTGTATAGTGGGTGGTATGTCATAAGTTAGATGATAAGGTACCACTATTCATGGTAGCTTTGAGCAAGATGATCTTGGAGGAGCAAGTTTTATATGTCTTATGATATAATATCTAGGTTCTACTAGTACATGATATTTATGAGATGTTGGTAAGAGGGTATAGGATTATGGGAATAATCATATTGTTGATAGCTTGGATATATGAGAGGTTTCCTGTGTGATCCATTTGGGTTACCCCATGTAGTCGATGATAGGTCACCTCAGGTATAGAGATTGAGAGAGGACTAGGTAACATAGCACGGACTATACCCCACATGTTAGTGTTTTAGTTAGTGATATATATAGATATCATGTGGTAGCCATACAATTACATAATAACTACATGGGTGAGCTAGAACATAGTTGCATTAGTGATAAAGAAGACATAGATTATTAGACACTATTTATGGTGGAGAGAGCCACATATAGTGGTATGAGTGCTAGTATAGATGGGCCTACCTCATCTAATGACATTGATACTAATGCTTGAGTAGTGGGATTGGTGTGTGAGGGAGCTATGAGGGAGGAGAGGACTGGGGCCAAAAATAGTGAGGCTGACATTGAGGCCATGTCAAGAGTGACCATAAACTAGTTAGGCATGATGAAGAACTAAGTAGGAGGATAGGGATACATAGGTAGAGATACCAAATGTACTACTACCAACTCCATAGTGAGATGAGTAGTGACTACTAAGACCACTCAGATGCAAGCTAAGATGGACATGAGTCATTATAGCCATGTTTGAGTTGAGGAAGTGACCTATAAAAGAGGTGCTAAGAAGTTGTGTAGATGGGAAGATTATGTTAGGTGATCATGTAGATGGTGATACCATAGTAGTAAAGACATACATATGTAATAAAATATGGTTAAATTATTGCATTAAGTTTTTATTTCAAAATAGAGGTAGATAGATATTTTGAGATATATTAGTGATCTAATATCCATTTGTTATGATTTTGTAGATGTAGCTAAGGATATAGAGGAGAGATAGGATTCCCTAGTGAGGGAAGTACTCCATAACATCTTGGATGAGACTCTACAAACATAAAACCCCATAACACTGGAGTATCTGAGTGTTCCATCTAACCCAGCTCAAGGAAGTTATTTTAAGTTAGCTAGAGAGCCAACGAGGTAGATATAGGCATAAAGAGAGAGGATACAAGCACTAGAATTGATAGGTATAGGGTAGATATGGGCATGGCAAGCCCTATAATATGAGAGAGATTCACATCTAGCTATAGTATCATAGATGATAGAGATTTAGACATAATTGGCAGTCATAGGTGTGGATATCACCCCTATAGGGACAAGTAGAGGGATTGAGATCTCAGATAGCCTCCTTATAGTGTAGTATTCAGAGGAGTCAGACTAAGGCCTCAATAAGTAGCATGGCTAGGATATGAGATAGATAGGATGGGACCCAACCATAGAGGTAGAGCATTGCATATGGTTGTATATGCTATATTAAACTTATGATATATATATATATATATATATATATATATATATATATATATATATATATATACATATATATATATATATATATGGTTAATTTTAGCATATTATTTTTATATGTGTATGTTGTCATTACTTTAGGGCTGTGTGTTCATTATGGTTGAGGCTATGGATGCTTTGGATATATTTATTTCTATCACATGTATTTATATTTTTTGTACATGCTATAGGAAATATATGAGACATGGTTTCTTTTCTAGCATTATGAAAAATGCATGCATGGTTAAAAATAAACAAGCAAGAAGGACTTGGAAAAATATAATCAATCAAGAAAATGTACAACACACTATTTCAAGATAGGAAATGTGTAATAGCATGAAATCACTAAGTATAAATAACCAAGAAATGGTAAAAAGGAATTTGTTTTTAAACTAATATGAAAGATTTTTTCACCAAATTAAGACAAGTAACATCATACTAATATGGCATTGGGAAGTATGACAAACATAGTAATAGAATGGAAGGTATGTCAAAAGGCACAAATGACAATAAAAACAAATTAAATTATGTCAATAAATCATACTAAATCATGCTATAAATTATGATAGGAAAATAAAACTTCAAAATTTTGGTCTTAAATTGATCACATTAATTCAAGCTAGGAAGTGTGAAAAATTCAAGAAATGGTTGTATTCTTACATGCACTTAGAAAATAAGAAGTTAACAAGGTAAAATAAAAATGAATTAAGCATAAAACATATTAAACCAATATTATTAGCATATAAAATGATGTGTAACTTCATAATCGATCGAATCTTATCTCCAATTTGACACATGTAATTTGTATGGTGACTTGGGTATTGGAAAAACAATTGAGGAGGGTTGGGTCCTATCCATGGTCTTACACTAAAACTCAATAAAGAGAAAACCAATGGGGTGGAATAAATATGGAAAATTTGGTAATAAAGGATGTGGGTATTAGGAAGGAAAATATGTTAATTTGTGAGGATGGTTAGGTCATATCCATAGTTTTACAAAGTAACTCACAAATGAAATCCCAAAGGGAGTCATCAATAGACAAAACAATATTTTTGAAGAAGAAATATAAGGGATATAAGGAGTGAAAAATAAAATTTAAAAAGCAAGAATTAGGAATATTATGAGAATACCTTAGGAGGCAAAATACATACTACGGACATGAAAAGAGACTAAATGACTAGTGGTCATCTATGTACAAAGGAAACCTATTCGCTATAGACATAAAGCTTTGTAGGAAAATAAGTGTGCTATTAAGACCAACTAATGAAGGTATGTTGGTACAAGAAAAATAAAAAGGACCTACCTTCCCATTACGTGTTCCCCATTATTCAAGACCATGTACAGATTTGTTGGTTTACTAAAAAGATTGGGTACTTGTGTAAAAACGTAGGTAGCACTAAAAGATTTTTTTAAATTTTCATCTTCTAATCTACTAGCCTAATGCACCCCAAAGGACTTTGGCTATACTTTGAGGCCGATTGTGGAGTTTTATATTTTACTAGAAGAAGGAGATGTGCTTTGCATCATGTCTTTTACTATGATTACACTCTTAAGAATATTTTTGCATTTTGATATCATTTTCTTTGTTTAAATGATTTAGATTTTGACTTTCTTTTGAAGTATTTTTAAGATTCCTCCTCCATACAAATTTAGAATGACTGCTCATGAAAGAGATAGTGATACACATGAATGAGTTATAGGTTAAGGATAAAGGAAAATAAGTAACCAAAGATAAAGACTAACTAGGACACTTACACTTGACAATGAACTAGTATGTGATCTCAAGTCTCAAATGTGTATATGCTTAGTTTGTGGAAAAAGGAAGAAGGGAAAAAGGAGATCCAAAGTGGACTAGTAAAAGGATGTAATAATGAGATATATTTTTTGCTAACTGATCACATGGTAAATGGAGATAATAAACAAAGGGAACAAGGTTTTTATAACCAAGTCACCATGACAAATTATCTATGAAAAAGAAGGATAAGAAACCAAAACAATCATAAAGATACAAGAAAGAGAGTTCTAAGAAAAAATATAGCAATAAAGAGAAAGTAATGATAAAAAAATACAAACATATGCAAAATATAAATGATAAGATAAGCAAGATATAGTACAACAAGTAAGAAATCATGATATAAGATAAGTAGAAATTTGACACAATGTCAAATGATATAACATATAGAAATAATATTGGAGAACACACCCAGTAAAATACAAATGTGAAATCACCATGCATGTGCTTATAAATACTAGTAAATATATCCACACACATTATCCAATACATTAAATAAGTCTCTATGAAGCTAGATATACACTGTTGCTAAAATTTCATCAATATTCAATGAATACTAGGCAAATACTTCTTTTCTGATCTCCTCATTTAAAAAAGTAGGAATACTCAATGGATCATGTTGATGAGGAAAATTAGGCAAATTATGGTCATGAAAATACATGGGAGTGGGATTTACTAGAGATATAGGAATCACTAATGGAGAGGAATCTATGCGTGAGGGAAGATCCACGAGTGAAAGAATCATGGGTGTAGGCATAGAAGGTGGTGAAGGGACCATAGGAGGGAATGGAACCACTAGAGGTGGAACCATGGGAAAAGAAGGAGGAAATGTCTTGTAGTAATGACCTATGGAAGGAGTGGTAAAAGGTTTAGGAATATCTATAAGGTGATGCTTAAGATGTTATAGGATGTGACAATAATTAGTGTGATGGGTGTCACATACATGCCATAGATAATATACCTCACCATACTTGGGTAGATATTTGGGAAGTACCTTTAGGGGAGGTACATATTTTTATGATGATAGAGAAGAAGGATGCAAGGTATCAATATATTGTTGCAACTTATGAAAATGAGTAGAAGAATGATTATTTATCTAATGGAAGCAACAAATACACTTGTAAGTGATTTTAATAGAAGCACTCATAGAAGGAGGTAAAATAGGAGAGGAAGAAGTCAAAGATAATGCATTGGCCCATATGGTGGGTAGAGGATCCATCTTAGGTAAGGGAATTAAACCATCACCAAATGATGCTGATGATGAGGGAAGAATAGAACTAGGCTCAATGAAAGGAGTGATAGCATCAAAAGTAGGGATAGGCTAGACAATAGTAAGAGTAATAATAGGATCAAATATAAAAGGATAAATAAGAGGCTCAACTATATCAAACTCTATTAAGGGAGGAGAAATATGTATATAAGGTCTAAAGATAGTTTCACTAACCTCAAGGGTAAACCAACAAGTGTTAGGGTACCTAGAAAAATGGTAAGGCCTAATCATAGCATGATCCATGAGCATAGTCCTATAATAAAGGGGGAAAATAAAAAAATCAAGAACTATAAATTAAGGGAAGTGATGAGATTCATGAAAAGACTCAAGTAAATAAGAATGATAATGGACAATCTCAACATCACGAGCCTAGACAAGACTACATAATAATGGATCATCTAAGGAATATCCATCATCATTATCTAGGGTGTGAAGATCAATGACATAGGTATGGATAACCTTGTCATCTAATGAAGCATGGTAAATAGAATTCCTAGTCTTCATCAGGACTATAAGAATGTCATTACAAGGAGGTTTTCAAGAATGAGGTTGTAAGGAAGTAGGAAGCTATGAGATGAGATGAGGTGATAGTTTAGATGTTTTGATATTTAAGTTAATATGATTGGTATCATCAAAATTTTAGTCTAAGAGGTTGGGAGGAATGTTACCAATGAGCTCAAGATGCCCATGGTAACTTATATTTGAGTTAGCGGGAAACTTGAGATGTTGAGACTCACAAAATGGAACACTTGGTAAATGCTCAAGAGTAAAGATAGTGATACGTGGGATGGTAATGGGAAGCCACATGCAACCTAGAGAAGGAATTTTCCTTTTATCGTATCTTTTTTTTTTATGCATGTAGACTTGAGATTGCATTTGAAATACCCAAGAGTATTAATGAAATCAAGAGAAGTGACACACATGCCATAACCCTCATCAATTAATTCATGTTTGACATGGAAATCACCCATTTGGATGATAATAAATAAATAAAGATCTTCAACATGAATCAAAATCCTATTAGAAATCATAGATGTTATGGGAAATCATAGAGAAAGAGAAGTGTCTATAGTTTCAACAATGTTGATAGACATCTCTTCACATTTTTGTAAAATACTATCTTTGGAACTCGATAAAGTTTCCTCCCATCATACTAGGGGAGGATAAGGGATATTCATCTTAAATAAGAGCTGCATAATATGGTTTCTATGACATGGGGAAGTCCTCATAAGATCAAGAAATATAATTTAAGATGAAAGATTAGTGATCTTGGCAATGGGATCCCACTCATCATAACCCATAATAATTTTTTTAGATAAAGGTTCATAGTAATCAAGGAAATCTTTAGAAGAAGCCAAAGTACATTGAAATTTATGTAGATAATAAAAAAATGGAGGATTTTTTGAACAAGGTTGTAAGTCATGTGAAGATGAAGAAGTGGTTGGTTCAAGTTGATTTTGATAATTAGAAGAAGAAATGATTGTAAAAGCTTGGTTATCATTAATATTGGAAGATGATGGAAGAGTGGTAGAAATAGTATGGGATGTGTTATCCAAGGGAGAATCATAAATTGGATTGTTAAAAGTAATAAGGTCATCTTATCGTAACTCATTTAAATGAGTTTGAGAAGAATCCTAGATAACACAATACATATTAGATGAAGGAGACGTGTAGATAGGTTGTGAATCAATGAAAACTACCACACTTTGCATATTAGTCATGTTAACCACATTCTCTTTAAAAGTTGGTTCAACAAGAATTTATAAATTATTAGTGGAAGGTATGGTATTATCTTGGTTGTATTAAATAGGTTGATGATTAGGTAAAGGATCTTTCTAGATAGCTAAATGAGCATTGGCTTGATTCAAGGCCTGAGTTTTGTCATGTGATTTATAGTCCTTGAAAGTAATCTCATAGGGTTGTTGATGATTATGAATAATGGAATTATGATCAAAATTATGTCCAAGAATAAAATCCATAGATAAATTATTAATTTGTCTACAAGTCTCATGAGAGTGACCACAACTAGCATGAAAACAAAAAAACTTATTAGGATCATACCATGATTTTAGAGGATGTGTAAGATAAATAAATTGTGGAAGAGTCCTAGGTAGATGTTTAAGCAATTTATTTGAGGATAAAGGTTTGTGAATGTTGATTTTATTTGGTGAAGAAAAATGAGAATTGGTATATTATTGAGAAGAGAGAGCTGGTTTTGAAGAAGGATTAGGAATGATAACTTGAACATTATGAATGGTTTCATAATAATCGATAACAACATCAATAATGATATCATGGTTTTTGTTTTTGAGTAAGATATATGGACCTATAGAATTTTGGAGTGGCTTAAATTGATGCATTAGGAAATCTTGATGTGTAGCTTGTTCAATAGCCTCCTCCAAAGTGTGTGGAGAAAGAGTGCAGGCCTAATATTGTAATTTAGGAAAGAGAGCATTTATAAAGAGATGAAAAAGATTATCATCTTCCATGTTATGTTCAAAATTATTTGACAAAGTTTTCCATATCTTAAAAAATTCTTGGTCATTTTTATTTTCATGTTGTTTTAAATTCTAGTTATGTGTGCTCCAAGCCATTGGTTGTGGATGAGATTGAAGATTAAGAAGGTGTTTTTTCATCCTCATCATTTGATTTGTGTTATGAACTTGAAAGATATTAATTTGATTGAGGGTTTGAAATAAAATTTGATGTGTTTGATTAACATTATAAGCATTATAATTTGTATTTATGGTGGTATTAGTGGCTTGGGTACCACTATCAGTGTTGATATGAGCTTGAAATAAATTATGAGAACATGAGGCACTAGTGGCATAATTTGTTTGTGTAATAAGAGATGTACTAGTGAATGGTTTAGAAGAATAAGAACTATAATCATGATTACCTTGGGTTAAAAAAAATGAAATAGTGGAAGGATTAAGGATAGTGGATCTTATGAGAGGCCCACTAGATGTAGAACCTATCATGTTAGTTGAGATAATAGGCATGAATGTAGAAGAGGTTAGAGAACAAGATATCATGGCATAATAAGGTGTCAAAAAAGAAGGAAGAAGTTTATAATTAAATAAAGTGTTACCCCCATATCCAATATTTAACATAGGAGTATGTGAATAAGGCTCTTTGATTTGACCACTAATCATGAGGTTATAAATGGTAGAAGGATCTTTTCATCGATGTTGAGGAAATTTGGAAATAAAGAAAACCATTTCAGGAGTACACTCTAACTTAGGCTGGTATTCTAATGAGAAAATAGGATTATGTTATGAAGATGTATTAGGAGGGGTCCCATAGTTCATTGTGTGAGTGGAAATATAAACATTACTAGCATCTAAAAGATGACCCCTACTCTATCTATGGGAGACCTTATTAGGATTGGTAAATTTCATCATGTATGTTGACTATAACTCAGTGTCATAATCTAATATAAATTCCATGATGAAGGTAAAATAAGAGAGATGAGAAAGCAAATGAAAAATAGGTGTTTAAAATAGTACGGGGTCTACTAGGTTAACTTAACACAAAAATAGGGACTATAAAACTATACATGGTTGACTGGGTCGATCCAATACAATGTACAAAAGGAAGAAAAGCTACTAAGTCAATCTAGTATAGTAGATAGGAAAATCAAGAAGCCTAAAAATAGATTATGAAAATGAAACAAGATAATTTTGTAAGTAATGAAAAATTTTAAGTATTGAAAGGAAATAGACTATCAATTGGATTAACACTGGTTAATCCAATTAAAAACATAAGATAAAACTTTGAAATAATGCTGGCTAATAAAAGCTTTTACACACATAATTGAGCAAAAAGCATGAAATTAACTTAGAAAGTAAAAAGCTAGATAATTGGCCAACCTAAATGTTTATTAGATTATTAAGATATGATTTTTAATGTGACTAAAAGTTTTCTATAAGTAAGGTACTAGATAAAAATTTAAGGATGGTTTTAGGTAGTTTGGGCTGAAAGAGACTATAGTGGAAATGATATAGGCTTGGTATTGGGGTATAGCCCCTCACTTAAAACATTGAAATGATAATGGTGTCGAGTGCTTATCCAGAATATACCATTTACCAAGCTTTATACTTGACCAAAGTATTAAGCTAGCTTCCCCCTTGGTGATGAAATCCAAGTAGGTTGGACATAGGTAGACAAAATGTTAAAGTGCTTGTTTATGCTTTGTGATTTAGTCATGTGTGCATAAAATAGAAATAGTGAAACTAAGTGGTTAATAAAAAACCCCTAATTAGACTATGTGAACTATTCTAAGCATGCAAGCAATAAGAAAATAAAGTATGAACTAATTACAAGTAGATATGAGGTTAATTCCAAATTTGAAACAAGCTATAGTGTTGACACTATATGAAAAAATATATAATATGATCAATAAGATCAAACCCATACTATGGAATAAAGTTATAAAATTGTATAGGGTTAGTAGGGTTGACCTAGTTATTTTAGATAGCACATAGAGCACAAAACTAGGTCGACAATGTCAATCTAGTTGACTATGCAAAGGTAGTTTTGAAGACTAAAAATTGTGAAAAGAAAGATAGAAATGAAATAAATAGAGAGGTAAAAAGTAACCTTGGTGGATTGGAGATGAAATGAAATAATATTGATGATGATGAAGCTTGAAGTATGCTATATAAACCTATAAACTAGGTTGAAATAATCAATCAAGATGTGCAAGAACTTGCAGAAGAGTGTTGAAAATGTATAGGGTCAACTAGGTCAACCTAGTAGGTTGAAATAGATGTTTGAAAGGCTGAAAACCTATACTGAGTTGACTAGGTTGATATAGTTTTCTAATCTTTAAAACTTACATAAAAATTTAAAGAACTTAGGTTGCTATACTTGATCCACTACGATAACAATAATGACTAAAAAAATGAAAATAAGTGAAATAAATATTTAAAGGGTTAGTTTTATGTTGGGTTCACCAAAATATATGAAATTGGAAATGCATCATGTCTATATATAAATCTTGGCTTGGAGAAGATAGATCATTTCTATAATTCTGATTGGGGATACACTTGTTAAGTAAGAGCATGACTAATATGGGGATCCACTATACCTGATTAGGGGATCACTTGTCACAACATATCATGCTAGGAAGGGTTCCAAAGCCTACAATCTAACATAATTGAACAATAAGCCTAATGGAGTCCTAAGGTTTAAAACATTTACATATTCTAATAACAAGAAAGAAAATCTAATCTAGTGCACACCAAAGCTTATGACACAAAGTGGGGGTCATAAAATAATAATAAACTAAACATGTATTAGAAGACATATAATTATATCAATGTATAAAAAATCTTAATACATGGGAGACTAATACAAATGCATTTTATATCTACTCTTACAAAAGAGAAATAAAGTTAGGTATATTTACCTTTGAAGATGAACCTACCAAGCCTCAATCTCTCCTTTGGACAAGGTGCTTCATAAGAAATTGTTGTGGTATGTAAGGATAATGAAAATAAATAAAATATAGGATACATAACCTATTTAATTATCCAAAATACTTATCCACAAGATAAGATCCATATCTCTAAAGAAAGTATCAAACCCTAATCTTTATTCCTCAAGTATAATGGTCAATAATCAGATGTTCACTTAATTATTTTTTTTTAATTATTATATTATGTTATGGTGGGAAGTGAAATTGTATATATAGGTATATCTTTCCATAAATCCTCTTAGAAATGTCAGCTATACAATGTTGAACTAGTTGACCTAGTGTGTTTTTGGGGATAACTCACTAGGTCTGAGCTAGGTCAGATGAATGGCTAACAAGCTAAGAAAGTGAAAAATACCACTATACTATACTAGGTCAAGCTAGTTGACCTATTATAGATAACTAAACAAAAGTGATTTAAGGCAAGAAAATGAGGGATGGAAAGAGGAAAATACTAGAATAGGTAGGACTTAGGAGAATAAGCTTAGGGCAAATGGTTTTAGGAGACAAGTGTGTAGATGGCATATGGTAAAAGGGACAAAAATCTTATGAAGCACAGATGGTCTACCCACACCTTTCTTGGTGTACTCCTTAAGGCATGCACCCACAGAGATTGAGATTCGATAGGTTCCTACAAGATACAAAGTGTTAGTAATCAATAAAAGTTTGAAAATATAATGTGTATACAAGGGTAAATGATGATATAATACAAAATAAGGAATCAACATTCAAGACAAAGATGTATCCTAATAATAAGTTCCAAGGTAATAAACCCAAAGAAGATGACATATCTAACATTGATAAAGATGAACTAATTGTTTTGATTACTAGGGAATTAAACACAGCCTTAGGGAAGTATAAGGGTAAACTACCCTTCAAATGTTTCAACTATGGAGAGATAGGATATTTTACTCATAAATTATCTCATAAGCATGAGAATAATGTTTATGAAGATAATGGTGAAGGCCAATATGAAGACAAGAAGACTTATAAGATGAAAGGAGTCCAAAAGTATTACAATAAGAAGTCCTTCAAAAACAAGAAGAATCTTTACACCAAATAAGATTGTAACTCATCAAATGAGAATAAATATAGTGACTCATAATATGATCATAAAGGTGATGGTACTATTGAAGATGAGGCTTTATTCATGGCTAAGGAAAGAAGTTTCTCACATCAAAAGGATTCTACTTGGAGTGATTCAAATGATGATGAAGATGAGATGGACTATGAGACCGCATTGATAAATACTCTTGAAGAATTGAATATTGAGAAGAAGACCAATAAGAATATGAAGCCTCAACTCAAGGACTATGAGGAGAAATATAGTGTGTTTAAAGAAAGAATTAATGGAAACACCAAGGAGGATAAAGATATAGCCAATCATCTTAGTTAGAGAAGATGAATCTAAAGAAGAAGAATGTTCAAGGTATGTTTTTAAAAATGAGACTTTGAAATCTAAGTTAGAGAATAAATATATTAAGGTAAAGACATTTATGAGATCTAAAAAGAGCTCATGTGATCTAGATAATCTTCTAAGTGGTCAAAATCATGCTAATGATAGACTAGTCTTGGATATGAAAAAGAACAAAATTATATAACTCAAGACAAGATGAAGACTAATGTGAACCAAGACAATCATACTTTGAAGACAAATAATTAGAAAAGGAATGAAGGTGTTAGCAGAATGAAGACAAATCAAATTAGACAACCAAATTCCATGAGGTATGAAAGTTTCAATGATTATTGTTTCACATGTAATAATTTTGGGTATAAATCTAGAGAATGAAAGAGACTTATTAGAAATGAGTTTGCATGAAACTATGATGGGGTTCATCAATTAAAAGGTGTGAATAGAGTTAAGTGCTTTAACCATCTTGTTGTGGGAAACTTTCCAAACAATTATACACATAATGTTAGATAAGGTCAATTCTCTTCAAAAATAGGAGGTTGTTTCATTTGTCATGATATAGGACACACTTAAAATTTCTATCTAAATAAGGTAAGACAAGATATATTTCTTGTAAAAGGTATAGTGTGCTTCAAGTTTCAATAGAGAGGTCACATTACTAGATTTTACAAACAAAGGCCATCAAGTCAAAATGAGTTCAATCAGGCTCTTGGAATACAAGAAAGTAGTCAAGTTAACACATGGAAGCCAAAGGTGACAAGTGTGAGTCATGATGAGTCTACAAGTCCAAGTAATTTTTTTGTTATGGTGGATAAAGCTAAAAAAGTTAAAGAGTGCTAAGAGATCTCATTATCTACTCATGTTGAGAATGAAGAGATCAATCTTAAGGAGCAAACCAAGATGCTAGTTGAGGCTAGTTCTAAGGTGTGTATAGATCCAAGTGAACATCTTATTGTTGCTGAGAAATTTTCATTCAAAGAACATCAATTGTTTGTGCCTAGTGATGAGGTTCTAACCTATAATGTAGATTCAGATGAAAATGTATGTCATGAATATTTTTTGTCTCCATGTATTGTCAATCCAAACCCAAAAGAATATGAGAATGTTTTAGTGATTGAGCATGTTTCTTCTATTAATCCTAAGAAGAAGAATAAGAATTACAAGTATCAAATGACTAAGGATGAAAAATAATATGAGGATTTGTGAGTAACTACTAGTTTCACATTTTTCTATGACATTGTGAAGTAGGGTGTCTCTGCTTATGATTCTTAAGAGACATATTTTCTTATGATGAATCAAATTTTTTTGCTGAAGATGATAATGCCAATCTGAGAAGGTCTTTAGTTAATGGGGAGTAACAAGATCATGAGCTTATTCTAGAGATTTGTGAAGGAGATATAATAAAGGATTAAATTTGGTATTTCCAAATGGAATAATGAGTTTGATGCATTTTAAATAAATGTTTGGTGCTTATAAAGGTCTGTACACTTCTTTGTGATGTGCTCTAGTTGGTTTTATGGTCTAATGTATGGTGAAGACAAATTGAAGATTTTTGAGTGTTCTCAGTTCTCTTAGTTTTGGCTTAAGGGCAAGTAGGCCTAAAATAGGTTATTGGATGTATGTGTTCCTAAAGGTGTGGAAGCTAAAATCTTGGTCCAAAAGTGTGTGATGGGTGTATCCAAGTGTGTAAGAGGTTTTAGAGGTGTGCATTGACTAGAAGAAGTTTTGTTAACTCTATTTATTTTTAATATTCTAGGGTTTTGGGCTCTACTGCAAAAGTGGTTTGCCTTGTGAGTTGAGGTTTGAGGCTCCTTAATATATTTAATGGGCCAAATGGGTTTTAAAATCAAGATTCATAAATATTTGAAGGTTTTTGGTTTTCAAATTATTATTGTTTTTGTCAATATGGAGGCCTGATTAGGAAGTTGGTTTATGAAAGAAGTATGTTGCAAAGATTAAGCTAGGTGTTTAAAATTTTTGTGATTTAAGGGGCATATGATATTGATCCAAACATGAAGTTTCAGGTCTTAATGGTGTGTCTACTAAAATTTTTGGGCTCTACAAGTTATAGGTAGGGTTACAAGGAGACTAAATAGGTCTAGTAAGAAGAATAGTGATTTTTATTTAAGTTTCTCCAAAAGAGAAAGGCTTGAGTATTTCGAGGTTACTTCTTAGGTTGTTATAGAACATGTTTCCTATTTTGTGAGTGGCATGAAATTATTTTTGTGGTCCCCTAAGGTGGCTTGAGAGAAGAGGCTATAAATATTATGTGGTGATTCTTCATGGTGTATGGAGATCTGAAGATGCTCAAGTGATGCAATGGCTCAAAAATCTTAATGGTATTCCATATCAAATGTTTATTGGTAGTTATATTATATTTTAGTATTTTTATGTGTTCTTTCTTCATTATTTATAGTGTTTGGTTGAAGAGAGTGTTGGCATGAAGCAAGAGGAAGTTGACAAGGCAAAGCAAAGGTAGGATCAAGGTAGGGGCAAGTATTGTATCATAATTTTAAGGTGGTCCTTTCCAATTTATGGTATTTTTAGGTCCTCAAGATCAATTAGTGCCCACTTTTTCATTGTGTTAAAGGGGGAGAAAGTTCCTATTGTGGGAGTGCTTGAAGAGAGAGAAGGAAGATGAGCTAAATATTGATATATGATGGTTGTTGACATCAATGACAAAGGGGGAGATTGTTGGAGAGTTTTTAGTGATGTCATGGTGATTATATATATGTTTCCATGGGAGTGGATGAAGTGTCTTGATAGTCTAAGTTACAATGATAAAGTATGTAATGTGCTTGTTCTAGTAATCTTGAAGGAGGCTTGGTTGATATTTAGTTTTGACATGGTTTGAGATATTTAGGGATGAGTTTGAAGTATTGAGAATGTAAAAAAGGTCGCATAATAAGTTTTATATTATTTTATTTCTTGTGTGCATGAGTGGATTTCATCTAGTTGTCCATATCTTTTATCTAGACATTTTGGGTCCACGTGGCAGAAAATTTGACTAGGTAGTTTATTGAAATCATAATTGCCACATGTGGATGAGTCAAGGGGAGTTATTCATATTTTTATAATCACATTAGTCCCTAGTTTCTATGTGATAAATATAAAGTCATGCAATGAAGCATAGTCATAGATGTGTGGGTACAAAGATGGGTTTGCAAGCATTTTGATAATATTTTCTATGTACAAATAGAGATGACTAAGCATGTTGATGACGTCAACATTCATATGCATGAAGGTATCAGGAGAAAATGGTCACATGGGTTTGTTAATTATTATTCCTAGTTTTTATGTGCTAAGTATTAGGTCATGTGACTATGTGTGGCAAAATATATGCAAGTGCAAATTTGGGCTCCCAGGCAATTTGATAGTGTTTTCCCATACTTAGCCAAATTTGAATATGATAAGGAAAGTTGAGTAAGCATAGTGATGAAGTTATATTTTAAAAATGTTTTAGTTTTAAGATAATTTGATCATATGGGTTTAGTTAGTTTAGTTCATAGTTGATTTTAGTTAAATTTTATAGCATGCACTGAAGCACATCAAAAGATATGCATGTGCAAAGTTGGCCTTCTAGGCAAATCTTTAACATTATTAGCTCTATGATAGATAAATATGAGGAGGAATTTTAATGTAATTATATCTCACATGTGTGAGGTTTATATGATTATATTGACACATGGTTGGATTTTCCTATGTGAAGAGATCATATGGTCCAATTTTTATAACATGTGCTTGAGTGAAGTAAAATATATGAAGGTGCAAAGTTGACCTTCTAGATAGATAAGTGAGGTTCCTATAATTAGTAATTTTTATACAAGTTAAAGTTAGAGCAACATCGATGGATCAAATTTATATAAGAAGCTAGGAAGTAGTGAGATGGTGCCTAGTGTTCAATTTTTAACATTGATCAAAGATGAAGATTGAGCTTCTTCCAAGGATTAATAGTGAGCAGGGGATCGTACAGATAGAGATCAATGATGTGCATTAAACTCAAGAGGTTAAAGTGATAATTATCTATCATTGTTAAATTTTATATAATATTATGGTGTGTGTTTAATTTGAGTAGAGAGGACATGATATGTAATCATAATGTTTGAGGTTTAATTAGCACTGTTTGCTTTTGAATAATTGAATTTGTAAAGGAAAAACATGTGCTTAGTATTTTGGCTATATCTTTCTATCTATATAAAAAAAAATTATGGTGTATAAATAAAACTTGTAGATCAGTCCAAGGTAAATCTTAAAATATTTATTTCAAAATTTTTAAGTCTAGAGAGTCAAATATATTATGGTTTAATGTTTATTGTGTAGTTGAAAGTGTTCTACAAGTGACTCGAGAAGGATATTCAAGTTTGTTTTATTGTAGTTTTGATGTCTCATGCTGAATTAGCTATTGGAGAATGTTTTATATTCCATGAGGACCATATATGTTAATTATTAAGGTTTTAAAAATTGTATTTAGTATGAACAAAGGTTTATAAGTCAACTATGTATTTTTTCATGGTGACTGTGTGCACATAATTTTGTTTGAGTAAATTATGCTTTAACAGAAGAGAGTTTTGGTGACTATGAGCACTTGAGTATGTATAAGGAGACATAAGGAGTGGAACCATGTATTTTAAAGTGGTCCTATGTTATTTTTTTCTTGATGATGTGATAAATGGGTGAATAGGTCTCTATGAGACCTATAAGAATTACAAGGGCCTTATTAAAAGGTGTAGTTACTTAATAGTGACCCATAAATGCTATGGCTAGCCTATGACTAATATATTGAGTTGTGTCTTCATATGATATATGCCTTAAGGGTTAAGGCATGCCTAATTTATAACCAAGATGTTGATAATCATGAATGCTCTATATATAGTGAAACCAAATGTGATGGTTTCTAGACTAGAGAGAGATGTGTGTGAGTTTTGAGAGAGGATTGGTTGTGTGAATTATGGAGTGAAGATGAGGTAGAGTGCCTAGTAGATGAGTTGAAGAGAATAATGGATTGAGAACTATTTGTATGACTTGTAGGTCATAGTTCTATTGGTAGAATAGTGCTCTTGTAGTTTGAGTATGATTAAAGGTGAAGAGTGATTATTAGAGGTCCATCATCAGGTGTTGAAGACATGAGTTTAAAGGTCAATTTTTTAATAGGTGTTATTATGGAATCTCATCATCTAAGGGGGTTGTATCCTCCTTGAAAGTTGAAAATTGATAAAGGTCTAGTTATTATTATAACTTAGCTAGATAGGTGTTGTAGCACCGTGTGGGATTGTAGTATGACTAAATAAGGATTATAGTTTCTTGATCAATTACATGTAGTCTAAATTAGATCTTATTATTATAGGATAATAATCTAATTATAGGTTCTAATGGGTTTTATCCCCCAAGAGTGTTTCCCACATATGTCATGCATTATGTGATTGATCTTATGTTGTTTCTCTTGCTAATTACTATGAATGATATACATAATTCATGAATGCTTATGATAATTTATTAAGAACTTGAAAGTGATTTAAGTTTAAGCTGGATTATTTGGGCTCATTGATTCACCCCCCTCTTGATTATAGATATAACATGTTGTGATGTGACAAGCTTGTGATAAGATATATGGTATTGGTTCAACATGGTATAAAGGTGTTTTGGAATAATAATGAGTCTTAGAGTGCATTTATAGTGGAAGGAAGGAATCAAAGATATATGGAATCTAGTGGATTTATTTTATAGAGTAGTTCTTAAACATGGATATGGATTAAAGAGGTATGATGGTGATGAAATGGATGTGTATGGACTTGGAGTTATAAAATGAAGTGTTAAAACATGTGAGAGAGTTTTTGAGTCAGTCACATGAGTCTTAGAGTGAGCCAAATGGTTGTGTTCTTCTTTGGTGTTCTTCTCATGGACCTAGTCTTAAAACCACAAGTAGCATGATGAGGTATCATGATTAGGTTTGGAGGATTGTGAACTCATGTGAGAATGAATTGAGGTATGAGAGTTTGTTTCAAGATTAATCATGAAGTTTCAGGTCTCAATTTGAAGGAGAAAACATGAAAATTAGGTCTTAAGGTCTATTGTATGTGTAGAAGGAAGAGTTATAAACCAGAGAAGAACTTTCTCATGCTTGTTGGCATGTGTGAATATTTTATGGGAAGTCAAGCTCTTGGGGAGAGATGTAAAAGGGACCCAATAATGTTTTCCATGCATTAGGATTTGGTTTCAAGGGCAAAGTTTTATGAACAAATGTTAAGAATGGAAACTAGTCTAAACCCCTCATAAAACCCTTATAATGATCCAATGATGAATACTTTTAATTTGATTGCTTATAATGGATTAGGAAAGATAGTTTTATGATTGTAACATATAGAAGACTCTTTAAATCACCTCTATGTGGAATTTAGTGTGTAGATGAGTGAGTGGAAGCTAAATAAAAACTCTTATTTGTCAAAAAATTTGTATAACAGGAAGGGTTGACTAGTTCAAATAATTAAAATAATTATAGAACAAATTTTGATACTTCATTCCCATGATTATTTATGAGTAGGTTATATAATTTAAAATTTCTAAACTAGTCATAGAAATTGGTATATCGCTAAAAGGTAAAATAGTAAAGATAGTGAGAAAAACTAGGTAGGTGATCCAAAATTCAAAAGCTTTGGTTGAAAGATAATTCAATAAATAAGAAAAAAATAATAATAATTCTATCTCTAAGAAGAGATTTTTTATTCATCAGATTTACAGACCTAAACATATGCCTATCTCTGAGAAGAGATGTCGAATTTCCATTTCCGGTTACATCTTCATTTATACATGTTTTTGAGGTATGAAAAGGATTTGAAAGGTCACCAATATCGATGGATATTAAGTGGTTTGGCTTCCATGATTTAAAATGATACAAAATTTGAAGAATTAATATTTTTAGAAACTTACTATTTTTAGACTGCACTACTAAAATTGAAATTGGGGCACTTCCATTTGTTTTTTGGGGGTCAAAACCCACTAAGAAAATCTTAGTGCCATTTCATGACTTTCCCTTCATTATTATATTTTCAATAGTTCAAATGGGGACTAAAATGGAGATATGGTGAAAAATCTATGGCTCCCAAAATTTTTTCCACCAATTGGGTTAGAACCATCGCCCGAAGTATCGCCTCAAATGTTGCTCGGATCAATAGGAGTGAGAATGAGTCTAGGGATATGTTTTAGTGGATTAGGAATGAATAAAATTGATTTATTTTATTTTTAAATACATATAACGCATGTCACTTTTGGTTATATGTTATGGAAGTCATTTAAAATGTTACAAATGTTGTTCACAAGATGTCATATCTAGTGAAGGTCAAATAGTGAAGGAGTAAGGTTCAGAGTTTTATCTATATGTTTCATATTTTACATTAAAAATATATACCTTTGTGATTTTATATGTTATAAATATGTATAAGGATCATAATAATTCATCAATACCTCTTTATTATGTATACATAAGTGTTAGAATGTATGTTTACCATGACTAGTTCTCAAGATAAAATTACAGTTAGTTTGAGACTCTTTGATAGGAGAACATGTATACAATACACTTGAAATTATTTTTTTATATTCATATCATCTATAAATTCTTAATATAATGTGTAAATTCACTTTAAGGAGTTGAGATATGGAAGCCAAAATGGCTTATCTAGTTGTGTTAGAACCGTGAAAGAGAAGCTTAACAAATTGGTCTATAATACCAATGGTCATCACCAAAAACAATGATATATCAATTTCAAGATTATATATAGGTCACAATTTAACTATTAATGTGAAGATAATTCATGGAAGTGCCATTAAAAATGCTAAAGACAACATTCTTCTTGATTGTGTTTTTGGAGCTAGAGGTAGGTTTTTGTATGTAAGTGAGAATAATGTTCTTATGTCATTTTGACCAGTTTTGAAGTAAATAAATAATGTGGTGATGTATTATAGGTGAAATAATATATGATACATGAATTTGGAGTGTTTTCAAGAACTTGTACACATGTTTATGGTCAAATTTTCTTGATTGTGTTTTATAACTTTTTGACAGATTAGAGTGAGTTTTTTTAAGTAGTGTTTATAAGTGTTTAGATATTTATAGATGTATAATGGATTTTATGATGATAATGAGGTCATAATTTTTTCATAAATATGTTTATTATACCTTGAAATTGTTTATATAGGGTGTTTGATATGTATCTCTATAGACAATGTTTTTGGGGTAATTAGGCCTAATACATCATTTGAGGTTTCCAATGAAGTGTTTTAAATGTTGGATTTATTTGTTGAGGTTCATCTAGGAAATATTAGTTCAATTTTTAACATGAAACTTAAGATAGACCTAATGCATTAGGTCTCTAAGTAGGCCTAGAAGAAGATTAATGTCTAAATGAGTTTGGTCGACCTAATGGTGATACTATTAATGTGTGAAACATGTGTATTGATATATTTCAAGGGTGATATATGTATAGAGAGATGTTTTTCTAAAAAATAAGGGTGAAAACAAGAGTCTTGTATTTATACAAGGCATAATAGGCCTATTTGGGTTAGTTAAGGTATGTGAGAGAAAATAAAGAAAATATCTCTTTAAGGAGTAGAAGAAGGTCATGTAGATCATCAAATGGGGGTAGGGGATTAGTCATGTATATCCAATAGGAAGTATGAGTGTGAATAACAAGGTTAGTTGATATAATAAGCCTAGTAAGAATCATGTTTGAGAGGAGAATCCTATAGGGTGTTTTGAGAGGGGTAGAAGGTTGAGGAGAGCTAAATGAGTTGATTGTTAGTTTAGAGACCATAAGATATGCATTAGAGATGTGTTCCTATTATATTATAGAGGATATGAAAGATAGAGAGATAAATAAGAGGTAACCATATATTGATTGAGAAACATGGTATTATAAAGGTGATCATGTTTTTCCTAACTAAGTTAGTGCTTAGTCAAGAGGTAGTAGGATCTACCTTACATGTTGGATCTTGAAAAAGTATCCTTAAAGTGGATAAGTTGGTGTTTAGTCACTTATGGTGTTGGTTCCATCTTGTAATTTGGAGCTTGCTAAAGGACTATTTGAACTAGTGATTCACTAGTGAGGGGTTGGTGCTCCTTATGGGGTTGATTCCTCACTAAATTTTGATTCATTATTTCTAAGACTATAGTCCAAGTGGTGTGTCAATATTTTTATCCCCCATGAGGGTTTTCCACATAGATCTTGTATTATTATGTTACATTATTTCTTCATTCTCATATGAATAGTTTATTATGTATTGCTATATCTCTAGAATAGTTTTAATGTTTGATGAATGATGAGTGGAATTTAAAGTAAATGTTTATACATTGATTTAGTCCCCCTCTCAGTGGTTGTGCTTCAATATGTATTTAGGGTAAATATTCAAACTCACTTGGTTTTAAATTATTTGATATTTATTTTGGTATATTTGACTATATTTACACCATAAACATGTTCTAAGAGGTTGAAAAAAAAGTGTGTTACCTTTGATCTGATGTCACTCACAAGAGGACAAAATATGAAACTAATGGAGTATTATTAGCTCTCAATGGTTCTCACTTTTAGAACAATGAGATATTTATTCATATCATCCTATGACCACACATGCCACACTAGGTTGGAATCAATCTTAAAAGGATGAACATTTTATTCAAGTCCATATACACCACTTCGTTCACACAGACCAATGTAATCAGATTAGACAACTAAGCCATTAGGATTGCATAGGCAGTCTAGAGCTGGAAAAAATCTTAGTGATTATTCATATAGTAAAGACCATCAATATTGAAATTATGGACGTGTAATGGAAGTACAAATGGACCCATAAAATCCATAAAGTGCACTCACTCTAACTCTTTTTCTCCTCTCCATACCTGAAAACCTTTGACCCTTTTTGACTTGTCCAAGAGAATGATAGGAGAGAAAAATAGGGTTTGGATAATTTTGGATCTACTAAAGCCAAAAAAGCTTGTAAATGACCTATGGGGATTCCATAACATCTCCTTTAAGTAATCACACATGCCAAATGAGTCACTTCATTCTGTACAACATTTGAAACTATCCTTTTTATAGGTGATCTTCTTGTTTTAAAATTGAACCTAAAATATTTTATTTTCAAAATTATTATTTGACATTCCTTTATAATAATTACATTATCCTTCTCTTTCAAATTTTTTTTTGGAAAAAATATACAACTTCCTTAGAATGACCTAAGGTTTCATTAAAGGACATTGAGACAAATGACAAATGTGACAAGGTTAAAACATATTAAGTGACCCTCAAATTATGAATTAACCTCATTTAGGACATTAAGACCACTTTAAAACCTAAAGGATCTTATGAAAAGTTTGAATATGTAGGGGTGTTGACATAATTTTACCTAAGGTGAAATTTAGTCAACATAATGAACCAAGCTATTTTGATACTTTTTTATATATCTCCATTTGTTTGTAATATCTCAACATTGCTTTCAACTATAGAAACCCATATTGTGTAGTTCACTCCTATAGAATCATCAGGGCTAATAAATAACATATCTCCTTTTTTTACATCTTGAGATGGATCAAATTATTTTTTTGTGCTTTTACTTCTTAGACTAATATATGTTTCTGTATATGACACTCCAAAATCAAGGGCCTTATCATGAACAATTTTGTGTAGATATATATGCAGGGCTATGTCATGGCAAGTTCTAGTCCAAAATCCTCCTATAAATTCAAATTCACAAGGGAACATTTATTCTCTTATCATGTCAAGGATATTTTGGAAGTAATATGCTAGATCCTTCTAATTACTATTTCTGGTCAAACCAAATTCATTTAATTACTTTACATACAAAAATCAAGTTACCTCTAATTTTTTTCATTCTTTTTTCTACTTTTATCTAATAAATTTTCAACAATGGAATCTTGTGACTTTTTTCGATTTTTCAAGTATTTTAAAATTATTTTCATTGTATTACCTTCTAGAACATTTAGCTCACATTTTATTTTGTTCCCCATAATTTAATTAGTGGGGGACCAATTTATATCTCTTATATAGTTTTTGCAATGCATAATGGACTGACCTTGGTCCATGCATAGAATAAAATATTGACCTTTTATCAAGCCTACTAATTAATTTTATCTTTTTAGCTGGTAAATATTAACATACTATTTGAAATCTACTACTACAATCAAATATGGCATGAAGTTTCTTATATTTTCACACGTCCTATAATTATCCATCATCTTTGACACACTCCATACATTTTTTCTAGTTATATATTTAGATAGGTTTCCAAATGTACCATTGATGTCCTCATGGGTATGTCTTATAGGGATAAATCTAACCTTGACATTAAGTAAAATACCTTTATAGACAAGGAGAGATAAATATTAAAACACAAATTTGCACAAAAAAAACTTTATTTGTGAATTTGTAAACATAATAGAATTACAATTACTTCCATATAAGCTTAGACATTTTTTTAATATAATAATGGATGGAAGTAACTACCTATTCTTACTATCCTCAAAATAGTTTTTATATTGAAGGTATAACTTGGAAGGAAGTTTCTTGAATGAACCAATTGGTTGTGTTTCTTCTATATAGTTTTTGCATTCAAGGTAGCATTTATTAGATAAAGTGAATCATATAAAAGACATTTTGAAGATCTAGGTTTATATAGTAAAGATGCATAAGTACCTGGTATATTTGTTTCAATATAACTAAAACACTTGTTATTTGAGTTGATATTAAAGTTATATCCTCCAAGAACATATAGTAAAAATAATTCCATATCCACTTGCACCATGACCATGTATGATAATCCCTACCATTCATAACTCTACTATTCTATTAGTAACTGCTTAGATTTTTTATATATAAATTGGTACAAATGTTTTTTGACATTCCACCTTGTCTTGAATGACACTAAGACATTATTCAAGGTATTTTTATGATAATCATTTGTGTGTAATATATTTGTCTTGTAGAAAGTATCTGATTTGAGTGTATCATAAATTCTTAGTCAATACAATCTTCTTGATATATAGATAAGGACCTAGATAATTTGTGTTGAGTCAAAAAGATACTTGTTTTGAACTTAGAGAAGTCATTAGACTTGGTAATGGTCACATCATGAAAATTAGTTTTCCACATGATATTGAAATTTGGCTGGGATATTAGCTTATATTTTATATCTTCTAGTTTAGAATTGATGTGGTGTCTCATTAATTCTTGAGTGAAATATGTTGGAATGTGTCTAACATTATCTTGTGTGAATCTATATATACCTAACATGTAAGTATTGGAGAAACATTTATAAAATAATCCACTAATTAGGCCAACAAGTCTTTATCTTCCATTATCTTCTTTTGTCCAAACCTCCCTACATGGAACACATTTCATTCTCCATTTTTGTGATGCTTTTGAATTTAAAAAAATATAATTCTCTTCAATCCATATATTTTAGCCCAATATTACAAACATATCTTATTACCATAAAAAATTGATGGTAGTTTTATTTTTATCAAACAAATTAGTAGAAAAGGCATCCAAGACATGTTGCCTCCTATCTATTATGGTGGAATAAAAAAACTTTATCCTTACATATTTCATCATCTCAAATGACAATCCTAACTAAAAACATTTTTTTGGTAAAACATTTCTCTACATACACTTTTGTAATCTCATTATCTATGCTTGCATCAAACTCTACTTAGCTGAGTGAAGTGTTTGATTGAATTTTTTTTGGCTTGAGTAGTTGTTGGCATGAGTTATTATTTTGGATACCTTTTCTCTAGGAATTTCATGAAAAGAATGAATTTAGTATGCACTACTTCATAAACATTTCCAATTTCTTTCTGCTTTGGTGTCATGTATGATAAATTGATTTCTCTATATTCAATGTTCACTATCTTCTTAGAATACCATATAATGATAGATGCTTTAGTTACCTTTGTACTATAAGTCTTACAATGTTGTATAACATGCCTTACATAAATTCGTAATTAATTTTCCATTGTTGACATAGGATTGCAACCAAAAATCTCACCTAGTTGTATAAATTCAACATAACCAAAATTATTTTTTAATCATTTACAAGAGTTGTACATTTTTTCAACAAATGTACCCTTCCCCCAATACACTAGTTTATAAGGATCTAAAATATGATAGGATAATTGGTATATCAAACTAATGAATCTGGGAAAATGTTTTCTTGTTTCAATAGTTTTATATGCATAAATGAACTGAGATTATTGTGTCATTCTTCCATGTCATTCTCTATAAAAAAAAATTATGATGTGTTGCATAATTCTTGTTCTCCATATAGTAAAACTATAAAATACATTACCCAAATTATCCATAAAAGTTCCAAGAAATGGAAGTGGTAGAGTTGGATCAAATATTTTGTCACATTAACACTTACACATTCAATAAGTATTTTATCATTGCAATATGTTGAAGTGAGATTTATGGATTCCAAAGAGTCAGAATCTAGTCTTGAAACTTTGTGTATTCTTCCTTTACTAAGGACCTTACCATTATTTATGGGAGAGACATAGTCCCCACATTGGAAATCCATTGATGTATTATTTTTTCAGCCTCAACATTTGCAAAAGACATGAGAAGATTTGTTAATCAGGGTATTTATAAAACCAGTCCAATTTGTACCTATATGTTGGAGATAAAACTTTATTTATACCATGACACAAGCATAGGGATATGTTAAAACTAAAATTCTTAAAAATTTAATATATAACACTTTTTTTAACAAAATTATTTATGTCAATCCCAAAAAATAATAGATTTTAATATCATATAATCCATACTTCAAACCTCATTTCATCATAATTTTAAGGTATCTCATAAGAGATACCTTTCAAACATACATAAGAGTGGAATAGCTAAGTAGAGGAAAATCGTTAATTAAATCAACATTCAACCATGTATTTTAATAGTATAAAAAATGATATTTATAAATGGGGGTTTTGACTAAAATCATGGAAAATGATTAGCTACTTATATTTTGGGATCCTGTATGTGATTTGAACATATGTGGTGAACCTAAGAGTTTGAAGGTATACCCTAGGATATAACTTTCAAACATGCATAAGGGTACCCTTGAAGGTATTAAAACACCCTTCAAGGTATGTTTGAAGGCATTATTGGGTGATACCTTAAAGTAAATTGTAATACCTTTAATCTTACCCTTATGCATGTATTCAAGGTATATTATATGAGACACCTTCAAGGTACCCTTGAAGGTACTTTAATTCCCTTCATTATATCTCCTTGAAGCAAATATTAGATGATACCTTAAATGGCATTTTAATACATTCAAGGATACCTTTAAGGTATCTCCTAAAATATCCCTATTGGACCCCCACATGCCCATTTCAAGAGAATATCCTTAAAGGTACTATTGGGTGATACATATTGGTATCAAGTGAATCAAATAAATTACATGTTTGAAAGGTACCTCCTACGAGACACCTTCAAGGTACTATTGTACCCAACATCCCCCACTCTCAAATTTACTTTGAATTAGGACCCACTACACCTTGAAGAGAAAGTAAATTTGATCTGAGAGTTGTTATTAACATTTGAATGCATGTTTAACAAGACAATGTCTGTAAAGTTCTCATTTCTTGAGTAATAATATCATATTAATATGCACTTCTCCAATCTTTATTAGAATTAACATTTTCTTAGTTATCTTAGTATTTAGTACTTTACTTTTTGTGATAACCTATTAATGGTTGATGAAAGACTCTTATGTACATAGCTTTTTGAAGTTGTGTAGGATAGAATTCCCTAATCATTCTTTAGCATTTTTATTTTTTAAAACTTCTATGCAACTTCCTACTTATGGGTTTTATTTCTTTCAAGCTAACTAGCGTGTTGGACTATTTTTATTACCTCATGTAGGTCAATACTTACTTATAGTTTTTTCTCTATTTTGCCTAGAAATTTTCCAAGTCATCTCATTCTTCCATGTGGTGTCTAACCACTTGCTCATGGCCATTAAAGCACTTAGAAAATCCTAAAGGACTCCTAGGTGTGTGGATCATTGGGATTTGAAAATGTGTTTATATCCCATTCACCCAATGACTGACAAGGTTAAATTTAATTTGTATGAAAGTTATAAGGTAGCAAAGCAGTGACATCTATCCTTGTGTCATGATCCCACTAGTTTTTTTTTGTTAGTACATTCTAAGAAGTCTTTAAATCCTCCAAGGTAGAAAGGTGAAAGGTGTAATATGATCTTGGTTAAATGAATCACCTATATTATTCCATATATTATGATATGTATAGCTCAGGGCAATAAAGAGAAGGATAAAAAAGAAAAGGCCATAGAAAAAGTGGAGTGATGAAATATTGCCATGTGTATCTAAAGTAACACATCAATCAGGTAATACTAGTATGAAACTATCAAAATGGGTTGAACATGTCATAAATGTCAAGTAATTATTAAAAAACACCTAGAGGTAGAGGGAGGAAAATCCATATGACAATGGGGATCATAAAAGGTGGCACTTTGTTGGCCAGATTTGAAATATGAATTAAAGAGGTTAAAGGTAAAGGGTCAATATAGTCATTAATCTACATAAATTATCCAAGTAAATGCAATCAACTCATCAATTTTTGTGAATCCAAAAGGTAGTATAGGTGATCTTCCATGCTGATTGCAATTAAACTATCATTGAATTAGTTATTACTTTCCAAATTTGAGCTATGTTGCAACCAAGTTTATTTTTTTACAATTTCAGAGAACATGAACTTGAGTGAAAAACTAAAGGCCTCTACCTTGTGTCTTTGACATCTCACTCTATGTACACCATTAAAAGATTAATTATATACACTGATATAAGGTTTGATGAGGTCACTTTCAATAATAACTTCAAGCACTATTATATTATATGAGAAGAAGTTGAAGTAGTATAACTATGGCTTCCATAGTTTAAATTTATACCTTCATGTAGAAATATAGATAGGAATTGGTGGAAATCAAGATCATGGTCCTACATGATACAATGGTAAAACCTAAGGTAATTTTTGACATTTTGGCTTCACAAGTCAAATGTTAACCCCTATAGTAAGAAATTTTCATGATAGCCCTTCTAGGTTTATTAATGGTGTCTAAAACTTGTCTTGATCTCATGTATGTCTTTTGAAAGTCTTTGAGCCTTGTGAGAGGTCTCATGTTATTATAGAGCCTATTTATGGACATCACATATCATAATTAGCTTAGCTTTACTAGTAATGTGCTAGTAGTCATGATTGGTCTTGGATTGAGAAGAAAATAATGTCAAGATGTCTTATGAAGATTTTTTGTTATTTTTTTAGTGTCATTATTATTTTTATATCCTATTCTATAAATATACAGCCTATATAACCCCCCTAAAGTCATTAAATGAACCATAAATTTTGATTATAAGCCTGTTTACATTAATAACCTTTGAAAGGGGGGTGATAAAATGACCCTTAAATCCCTATTGTAAGCCTATTTACATTAATATAATTTTAAATGGGGGTTTTTTGATAAAAATCACATTATAATAGGTCTTAAAATGGTCTCTAAGTTCCTACTAAGTGTTTCATGCCAGGAAAGGTTCTTCCTAAGGCTTACATCCAGCTCCCCACTCAACTAATGGACCCAACACATGAGAAATAGGTGTCATTTAAACTTTATTTATTTCACCATAAATTTTAAATTACATATGACTTATTTTTTCCCTCTCTCTGCCCTAAAATGTTAGTTTAAGGTGAAAACATGGAGAAAATAGTGGAAAATAAGTGTATTTAGGTGTTTCTTGCATATTATATGGATAGTTACATATAGGTAAGTTTAATATATGTTATAGGAGATAATTAATAATGTATAAGAGATATTTTAGATAAAAATAATGATAAATAGGCCAAAAAACACTCTCCTCTCTTCACTAGCTTCCTTGGTAGCCCAAACAGTCTTATTAGGTTTTCCTTCATTCCATACAAGAGAGGTCAAATTAGGAGATAGTCTCTTGGGAATATAAATAAGGCCCATTTAAATTATTATCCATTCATTTTAATATAGGTTCATGGAAATATCTTAATTAATAATCACTAATAATCTAGGCACTCCTGTGGACTTCTTCATTTGTGCAAGTTTGATAAAGTACAATGGTTTTGGTAGATTTTTGAAGATTTTACATAAACAAATAATTTTTGTATGTTATTGAGGTCATAAGACACCATATACAACACCTTACACTCTTTTTTCACATGTGTGGAGTGTGAAGGAAAGAATATCATCATGTTTCTTCATTTGGTCGATTGTAGGTAGTTTTCTCAAGTTGCAGGGTCTTTAGTATATGTTTAAGGTGTCTGATGATGTTTTAGTCTTAATGGTGAAAACATTGGATCCATTTAAATATCCTTTGTATTTTATTATCATCCAAGTTATATCAAGTAATCCTTCAAGGTCCTATTCCTAATAGATTATCATGAGTAAATATGGCCTCATCTATAAAAGGAAAATATAGTGGCTGCAGGGGTCTTTGGTAGTTTTAGAGATGAACAACCTTTATTTTTTATTAATTTCTTATATTTTTACCTTAATTTCCTCTTCATATTTGACTTATTAATTAACCATCCACACTCTCATTATATTATGTAAGATAAGCCTACAGTCATATCATACCTATTGTGGAGGATAAGTGATGTGGTGTCAATGTTGAGTTGGAATCTTGGAGATAATGATAAATTTTGAGGAGCCATATGGTCCTTTTAAGGAGAATGTATGATAAATAAATTAGGATAAATAATGATCAACACTCCTAGTCACCATATATGCCAACTCAACCATCTCTCTCAAGATCAAAACATACAATATAAGCTTAGAGATGTAACTTGCATACCTCACCATATTACACATGAAACATTGTTGGAAAGAAGAATGGGAAGAGTACATAAAATTTATAAAATACATCATGGAACATCAAGATATCCCTAAAAAATCTCACACTTAGATTAACATATACCTCATTCATGTATATAGTTAGTTGAAGGCACATAAATAAGATGTTGCTTGTTAGGATGTTGATAAATGTTCTTGAAGATCATGAAAAAATGAATGAATATTAAAACTCTCATATCAATTAAAATAACTTGGCTGAGAATAAAATACAAAGGAGATTTAAATGGATCTAATGTTTTCATCATTAAGACTAAAACATCATCATATGCCTTAAACATATTCTAAAGACCCTGCAACATGACTTACGTTTTCCCTCTCTCTACCCTAAAATGTTAGTTTAAAGTGAAAACATGGAGAAAATAGTGGAAAATAAGTGTTTTTAGGTGTTTCTTGCATATTATATGGATAGTTACATATAGGTAAGTTTATTATATTTTAGAGGAGATCATTACTAATGTCTGAGAGATGTTTTACATAAAAATAATGATAAATAGGCCAAAAACCACTCTCCTCTCTTCACTAGGCTCCTTGGTAGCCCAAACAGTCTTATCAAGTTTTCCTTCATTCCATACAAGAGAGGTCAAATTAGGAGCTAGTGTCTTGGGAATATAAATAAGGTCCATTTAAAGTACTATCCATTCATTTTACTATAGGTTCATGGAAATATCTTCATTAATAGTCACTAATAATCTAGGCACTCTTGTGGACTTCTTCATTTGTGCAAGTTTGATAAAGTACAATGGTTTTGTTAGATTTTTTAAGATTTTACACAAACAAATAATTTTGGTATGTTATTGAGGTCATAACACACCATATCCACCACCTTACGCTCTTTTTTCATATGTGTGGAGTGTGAAGGAAAGAATATCATCATGTTTCTTCATTTGGTAGATTGTAGGTAGTTTTCTCAAGTTGTAGGGTCTTTATTATATGTTTAAGGTGTCTGATGATGTTTTAGTTTTAATGGTGAAAACATTTAATCCATTTAAATATCCTCTGTATTTTATTATTATCCAATTTATATCAAGTAATCTTTCAAGGTCCTATTCCTAATAGATTATCATGAGTAAATATGGCCTCATCTATAAAAGGAAAATATAATGGTTGCAAGGATCTTTGGTAGTTTTAGAGATGCACAACCTTCATTTTTTATTAATTTCTTGTATTTTTACCTTAATTTCCTCTTCATATTTGACTTATTAATTAACCATCCACACCCTCATTATATTATGTAAGATAAGCCCACAGTCATATTATACCTATTGTGGAGGAGAAGTGATGAGGTGTCAATGTTGAGTTGGAATCTTGGAGATAATGATAAATTTTGAGGAGGCATATGGTCCTTTTAAGGAGCATGTATGATAAATAAATTAGGATAATTAATGATGAACACTCCTAGTCACCATATATTCCAACTCAACCATCTCTCTCAAGATGAAAACATACAACATAAGCCTAGAGATGTAACTTGCATACCTCACCATCTTACACATGAAACGTTGTTGGAAAGAAGAATGGGAAGAGTAAATAAAATTTATAAAATAAATCATGGAACATCAGGATATCCCTAAAAAATCTCACACTTAGATTTAAATAGACCTCATTCATGTATACAGTTAGTTGAAGACACATAAATAAGATGTTGCTTGTTAGGATGTTGATAAATGTTCTTGAAGATCATGAAAAAATGAATGAATATTAAGACTCTCATATCAATTAAAATAACTTGGCTAAGAATAAAATACAAAAGAGATTTAAATGGATCCAATGTTTTCATCATTAAGACTAAAACATCATCAAACACCTTAAACATATTCTAAATACCCTACAACATGACTTACTTTTTCCCTCTCTCTGCCCTAAAATGTTAGTTTAAGGTGAAAATATGGAGAAAATAGTGGAAAATAAGTGCTTTTAGGTGTTTCTTGCATATTGTATGGATAGTTATATATAGGTAAGTTTATTATATTTTAGAGGAGATCATTACTAATGTCTGAGAGATGTTTCAGATAAAAATAATGTAAATAGGCCAAAAACCACTCTCCTCTCTTCACTAGCTTCCTTGGTAGCCCAAACAGTCTTATCAAGTTTTCCTTCAGTCCATACAAGAGAGGTCAATTAAAATATAATCTCTTGGGAATATAAATAAGGTCCATTTAAATTATTATCCATTCATTTTACTATAGGTTCATGGAAATATCTTCATTAATAATCACTAATAATCTAGGCACTCTTGTGGACTTCTTCATTTGTGCAAGTTTGATAAAGTACAATGGTTTTGGTAGATTTTTTAAGATTTTACACAAAAAAATATTTTTTTTATGTTATTGAGGTCATAACACACCATATCCACCACCTTATGCTCTTTTTTCACATGTGTGGAGTGTGAAGGAAAGAATATCATCATGTTTCTTCATTTGGTAGATTGTAGGTAGTTTTCTCAAGTTGTAGGGTCTTTATTATATGTTTAAGGTGTCTGATGATGTTTTAGTATTAATGGTGAAAAAATTTAATCCATTTAAATATCCTTTTTATTTTATTCTTATCCAATTTATATCAAGTAATCCTTCAAGGTCCTATTCCTAATAGATTATCATGAGTAAATATGGCCTCATCTATAAAAGGAAAATATAGTGGCTGCAGGGGTATTTGGTAGTTTTGGAGGTGCACAACCTTCATTTTTTATTAATTTATTGTATTTTTACCCTAATTTCCTCTTCATATCTTAATTATTCATTAATCATCCACACCCCCATTATATTATGTAAGATAAGCTCACAGTCAATCATACCTATTATGGAGGATAAATGATAAGGTGTTAATGTTGAATTGGAATCTTGGAGATAATGATAAATTTTGAGGAGACATATGGTAATTTTAATGAGCATTTATGACTAATAAATTAGGATAGATAATGATGAACACTCCTAGTCACCATATATGCCAACTCAACCATCTCTCTCAAGATGAAAACATACAATATAAGCCAGAGATGTAACTTGCATACCTCACCATATTACACAAGAAATGTTATTGGAAAGAAGAATGGGAAGAGTACATAAAATTTATAAAATACATCATGGGACATTAGGTTATCCCTAAAAAATCTCACACTTAAATTCAAATAGACCTCATTCATGTATACAGTTAGTTGAAGGCACGTAAATAAGATGTTGTTTGTTAGGATGTTGATAAAGGTTCTTGAAGATCATTAAAAAATGAATGAATATTAAGAATCTCATATCAATTAATGAAAATAAAATGTTGAGGAATGTTTAATAAGTGGTTGAGATTCTAATCTTTAATAAAATGCCATGCATATGCCTATATACAGGCAATCATAAGAAAACTAGATGACTAATTGAGAAGTGTGACTTAATAGATGGTTTTATAATGTATAGACTGATAAAGTAACCCCTTGAATTTTTATCCATAAAATTTAGGATACAAAATAATATGAAGTGAGTTATCCCTACCTATAGCTTAGGCAGACTCAGAAAGACTACCTATAAGCAAGACATTAGCCGAGAAGATGAAGATGTTAAACATAGATACAGGTCTAGGTGAGTTTTTGAAGTTGAAGAAACCTAAGTGAGAGTTAATAAGATATAATAGTTAACCCAAGTGAAAATTTACTCATTTAAAATAATGAACTAATGATCTAACTAGGCTAAATCGGCCTAAAAATTGATACACACAGACATACCTGACTGTCTTATACAAGCAAGGTCTTAGATTGGAAGGTGAGGGATGACTAAGGGAATATACTTAGTGAATAAAAGTGAAAATTATTAAAATTATATGTTTTAATATATCTTAAATTTACCATCTCACCTTAAATTTTGACTCATTAGATGCAATAAAGAACCTAATAGTGTAACCCTTGTGGGCCTAAACTAGGCAGCTATAAGACAACTATAGAATTGAGAGATATCTGTACAATAAAAGGGATTTATATATGTCTAAATATTATTGATAATGAAGTGAGAAATTTTTTAAAAATATCCCATATTGTTATTTGAATGGTGAGATAAATTTGTGAAAAATATCCACCACTATTTTTTAAAACTACCACTAGTAGATAAATTAGTCACAAACACCTAAATTAGTAGATAGACCTACAAGTAGTCTTATGAGGAAGATAAGATAAGTTGAAGTATGGGAAGTTATAATAGTTTTATAATATTGGATAGAGGTTTGAAATAATTAATTATGATAATATTGGGGCCCTATGTCACCTAAAAGAACTTCAGATCAATAATATAGATTAAGGCCAATTTAGCCTAAAATCCATAACTATGCCTTAAACTGCACTATCACTTTTGAGGCACACTCAAACTATCCTAGGAATATTGGACATCATGAAGAGGTATAAAATGATGATTAAGTTCCAAAATATTAGGTTTAAATAATATAAAATCAAGGAAGTGTTAAACTTGGTCCTAAAACCTTATTTGAATTACTTAATCACAAGTAGTCACTTCAAGCTATACCTTTGATGCTTCTATCTTTCATGGAAAGGGGGATCAGAGAAAATGATTTTAGGGGAAGTTGGGAACACCTATGTAATAAATATAAATTTTATAGGGAGTTTTTTTTGAGGTCCCCACCTTTAGAAATGAATGCTAAGACTACAAGCATATCTAGATAGCTTACAGAGAACTGAAAGTATATCATCTCACATTCATATCTCTCCACACTAGTTCTATGGGAACCTAAAATTTTAGAGGTTTTAGGGGGGTTTATGTAATAAACATCCATGACCATAATTTTGGGATTGGTAGTCTTATCTTTACGAACAATCATTAAGATAATAGACCTCCAAAATCTTGTAGAAATCCTACTATAGACTATTATGAGAAGATGATGAATAATTTACATTTAATTGCATGGAATGACCCTAGAAAAACAAGGAAAATCTAGAAAAATTAGAAGAGCTCTTTACCATGGTTTTATATTGTGTGGAATCTATATAGACTTAGAAAAAACTATACTTTTCTAAGAAATTAAGTAAATGATAGGATACAAAGATATTTTAGAAGAATATAATAATTGGAGAGGTAGGTTTGGAACTTATTTCAGCATATAAAGTCATTAAATATCTAAAACCATACCTGTAAGTGTCTTTGTAGGTCTCTTCCAAATAGCCAATTTGTAGACATGAGACAAAAAGTGGCTTAGTTATCTAGGTGAAGTGTGGTTCCATGTATAATTTGATTTGAAGAGTTGAATCATGGTATGAAATAGTTTTTATGAATAATGACATGATAATTCAAATTAGATCAAGGTTTCATATAAGTTTTCATGGTTACCAAATACATACAGTCAAGCCACTAGGCCTAATTGGTCTAATTGGCTTACTTAGTCAATACGAAGGGTTGAAGGTTGGCATAGAGAGGATGTGAAGGAGTTATTTTAGGGTAATTAATCTTGTAAATAATTTTTATGGGGTGATATAGACACATCACATCCATGATGATATTTTGATGGCAATTTTCTAATTTGGTCAATGCATGAGAGGACCAATGGGATTCTTAACACCTTGTGGAGGCTAGTTTTACCTCAATTCTACCTTGTAACTACAATATAGATGAGTGATTTACTATTTTTTATATGTACTTTATTTGAATAGGTTTGGTTTAGTGTCTTCAACCTCACCTCAAATCCAAAATGGGTATGTTCCAAAGAATCAACACATGGGGGAGTTAGAAAGGCTATTTCTAATTGATGTAACTGCAGGTTGAGTTGGTTGTGGTCAATGATGACTTTTAATATGTAAATCCACATAGAATTTACCACTCTTTCTCTCTTAATTTTCTATATATTTATGTCTTATGTCTTTGAGTTATATTTCTCTCTTGGGCATGAGGAAATGTTGCCTATTTTTTACTCTATAGGCCTCTTGGACTGCTAATGAAAACTATTGTAACTCTTTTATTGATGATGTCTAGTGTATTACACATGATCTGATTTGTATATGTGATTAATATTTCTCCTTTGTAGGTCCTTATTCACCTAGATGATAATAGAATAGGTCATGTATTTATGTGGTGTGTAGTTTGAACTGTGATTTGAATGGTAAGAGTCTTATAATAGAACATCTTGTCATAACCTTACACCCTAGTTGTCTAACACAACATCAACATGAAGAACTCTTGCAGAATAATTTTTGAAGATGGTTGTTTAGTTATTTTCTTATTTTACTAGTGTTATTTGAGTTTAATTTGAGTGTATGAACAATTATATATGTGCATCAACACCCCTTAGTGTATATTTCCTTTATGAAATCTCTTATTCCTTTTCATCCTAATAGAATTAGGTGTTAAGAGGAAGATTCAAGTTGATAAATTAGAGGATCTATGCCCATAAGCTAGAGGTTTTTCCTAGACAATAAGTAACCTAGATCCTATAGGTCAATCCCATGTTACTCCAAGTTTGAGGTGGATTAACGCATTCTTCTTCAAGAAGTTGAAACTTGGGTAGCTAACAATTTTGGCATGCCCAATGGGACTAGATTTCAAGTGCCTTGAAGCATTCCTTATCAGACATGGAGGACATTTGGAAGCTAAATAATTTAGTAATATTATTTTTAATCATCTCAAATAATTTAAAACACTCACATGTTAGGTTTTTATTCAAGAATCATGATAAGGGATGTCATAAGTCATCATATTAGGGGTAAGAAAGGTTATTGTTCATAGTTACATTATTATCCATATGTTTAATGATTAATTATAGATGTATATGGGATATAATAATGTCATATACTTCCTTATGATCATCTCCATGATCCATTCTAACTTCATCATGATCCCTACCAACCCTATTATAAACCCTATCATCCTTACATTCACCCTTATAATCCCTATGATGAGTCTCCTTATTGCCAAGACTACCAACCCCATTTTGAGCCTCATCTACCTCCTTGGCATTCTAATTATCAATATGATCAATCATGTAAGAACCATGATGTTATTAAATATCCTACTCATACCTAAATTCAATCCATATCAAACCTTAAATAGACCCTATTAATCTATGAAAGACATATGGTAAACATTGACACACGAAGAGGGTATCAACAAGAAATCCCTAATCATGTGATTAGGAGCATTATAACTTCACTGAAATAGAACAAAGGAGAGTGGACATATGTCATGAGATAAGGACATTAAATGGTAAATGATGACATGCTTGATATAAATGGTTTAATTTCCAAGATTTAGTATAAGCTGGTAGTATATGAGGAACAACAGATTCACTAACATCAACATTATGTCCCATCCTCCATCCCATATTAGTCTTATGATGATATACCCATAACCTCTAAATTTATTCAATTAAATGAGTTTCAAGGCCTCCAAAGTCACTCATAATATTTTTCAGCCTTTACATTATGGAAATGTGTCAAAGAGAGAGTACAAGAATAAGAAAAGGTGTGCATTAAGAGTACTAGTCATCATGATCAGACCTATGATTAGTCAAGGCTTGATTTTTATGCCTACCTTACCAAATAAATTGAGGTTATAGACAAAAACTTTTATTAGTTAATAGAAGCTTCAAAATCAACATAATCACATATGAAAACACCTCTAATCATGCCCCAAGAAGTATTACACACAATGCAAGAGACTCCTACACCCAAGTTTTTAACCTGGAAATAAGTGTAGTAGTTAAGGGAAAGATAAGATCAGTAAAGTATAGATAGAAATGTTGAATCCAAAGGAAATCTTGAATTCATTCAAACCTACCCCTCCCTCTTCAAGAGTCTAAGGCATTTCCCTCATGGAAATCTATTCAAAGTAATGTGTAGAAGGAGCTGATGGTTGTAGGGAATAGGTAGCTAAATGAAGGAAATGAGGCATATATGTCATCTCTCTTAAATTCACACAAATAATATACCATATGACTCGAAAAAGAGAATATTCTTGAAGAGGTGAATAAATAACATTAGATTAAATTAGTATTTGAAGATGGTGACTTGAGTGAGGTTGAGGAAGAACTTGTCATTGGGACACCCCTTGGTAAGGAAGGACACCATTTAACCTTCAAAGATGTAGAAGAGGATGAGTTTTAGGAGTGTGATGAACCAAAAGAGGAAGACACACCAGTTTAACAAGAAGAATATCGTTACAAGAGTTACTTCATGACATGGAAACCATTCTTGCCATCACATTCCTAAAGAGTGGGAAAATGATAACTTTCAAGGGTCTCTAAACATTCAAGAGAAAGTATGTGTTCAAAGGGCCTCTAGTTTCATTAAAGACTAAAGATTCCTTCCTTGTTTCCAAGATAATATTTTTGATATGCATGAGACCTCAATGGTTGATGAGAGATTGAAATGTGATCATGATTACATGAAGTGTCAAGTTGATATTAATGACCTTTGATAATAGTTCATAAGCATTTGTAATGAATATCAAACCTTTCAAGGACTCACACCTCATTTAGAGCTTGTTGAATATGTATCATCTATACACCCTATCAATATTTATCCATAACAAGAGTAGGCCCAAGATGATATAATAAATGATGAAGTGGTTGCTACAATAGTATATTAGAATTAAGACGTAGGCCAAGACATGGAAAATTGGGAGCAACCCATGACTAAAGAAAAAATGAGATTGAATATGCAAGATAGATGGATATGGGAAGAATATGATTGCAGTGTTTGAATCACATAATGAACCCATGTACCTCGGGATGAAGCCATAAGGTCTAGTCACTCTCCTAAGAGGCCATGAGCATGAAAATGCTTCCATATGCAAGTGGGGGTCCCAATCAACACAACCATTTGACCTTGTAAAACTAATTAGGTTTATTTCCTTTTTAGGTTTATTCATGGTGTTTGAAAATTGTCATGATCTCATGGATGTATTTTAAAAGTCTTTAAGTCTTATGAGAGGTCCCATGCTATCATAGAACTTGTTTATGGACATCACATATCATAGCTTTCTTAGGTCTATTAGTCATGTTCTAGTAGTCATGATTGGTCTTTGACTGAGAGGAAAGAATGTCAAGATGTGTTATGAAGGTCTATTATTATGTTTTCAGTGCCATTATTTTTTGCCTATCCTATTCAAGTAGTCTCAAGCCTATATAACCCACAAAAAGTCATCAAATGATCCCTAAATCCTTATTATAAGCCTATTTTCATTAATAAACTTTGAAATGGGGTGTGTTTTGATAAAAGTCACATTATAATAGGTCTTAAAAGGGTCCCTAAGTCACCACTATGTGTTTCATGCCATGTAAGGTTCATATTAAGGCTTACATCCACCTCCCCACTCAACTAATGGACCTCACACATGGGAAATAGGTGTACTTTCAACTTACATTATTATACCATAAATTAGATATGCCACCTAGATTATTTTTTCCCTCTCTCAACCCTAAACTATTGGTTCAAGGTCAAAACATGTAAAAAATAGTGGAAATGAGTGTTTTCAGGTGCTTCTTGCATATTATATAGAATAGTATGGATAGTTCCATTTATGGGAATTTATTATATTATATAGTATTTTTTCACTAATGTTTGAGACAATTTTTACTTTAAAATATTGACAAAGAAGACAAAAACCATTCTCCTCTCTTCATTGGCTTCCTTGGCGTCCTAGGTAGTCTTGTTAGTTTTCCTTCATTTTATACAAGAGAGGCTAGATTAAGAGCTAGTCTATTGGGGTTAGAAATGGGATACCTTGACCATATTATCTACTCCATTTTACTACATGTTTATGGAAATATCTTTATGAATAACACTAACAATCTAGGCACTCATGTGGACTTCTTCATTTGTGTAAGGTTGATAAAGTACAATGGTTTTGGTAGATTTTTGAAGAGTGTATGAAAACGAATAATTGTCATGTGATTTTGAGGTCATAAAAACCATCTCCAATATATTTCACCCCTTTTCACATGTGTTTAGTGTGAAGGCAAGAAGAACTTCATGTTTCTTCAATTTGGCAGACTATAGGCAGTTTTATCAAGTTGAAAGATATTAAGTATATGTTTGAGGTTTTTGATGATGTTTTAGTATTAATGGTGACAACATTGGATCCATTTAAATCTCCTTTGAATTTTATTCTCAACCAATTTATATAAATTAATCCTTCAAGGTCTTCTTCCCAATGGACTGTCATGAGTAAATATGGCCTCATCTACAAAAGAATAATATAGTGGTTGCAGGGGTCTTTGTTAGTGTTAAAGATGCACAAAATTATTCATGTTTTAGTCATTTTTTATATTATGACCCTAATTTCCTCTTCATCTTTGACTTATGAATTAAACATCCCTGCCCTTAATATAGTATGTTAGATAAACCCATAATCATATTAGGCCTATTATGGAGGTTAAGAGATGAGTTGTCAATGTTGAATTGGAATCTTGGAGATAATGAGAACCTATGAGGAGCCATATGGTCCTTTGAATAATTACCGATGATGAAGAAAGTAGGTTGGATAGTGATCAACACTCCTAATCACTACATATGCCAACTCAGCCATCTCTCTCAATGGGAACACATACAATATGAGCTAAGAGATGCAACTTGAATACCTCACTGTCTTCCATAGGCAAGGTTATTGACAAGAGGAATGATAATAATCCATTAAATTACTAAATACATTAATGGAACATCATGCTATCCCTAAAAAGGTCAAACTTAAAGTCAAATACAACTCATTCATGTATACAGTCATCTCAAGGCATATAAATAAGATGCCACTTATTATTATGTTGACAAAGGTTCTTGAAGATCATGAAAACATAAATGAACCTTAAGACTCTCAAAGCCACTTAATGATAAGAAAATTTTGAGGAATGTTTGTTAATTGATTAAGAGTCATAGCTTGAATAAAATTCCATGCAAATTCCTATATACAAGTAGTCATAAGAAAACCAGATGACTGCATGAGAGGTGTGACCTAATATATGGTTTCAAAATGTATACATCAATAAAGGAATACCTTAAATTTTGATCCATTAAATTGACATTCCAAAATACTATGAATGGAGTTATCCCTGCCTATAGCTTAGGAAGACTCATAAGTGTTAGAGGTATAATCAATGATAAGGGAGGGGGGTGAATCAATGAGCTCAGATAATCCAAATTCAATTTCAAACCTTTGAAAAAATTCAATCACAACAAGAATTTATGAAGCATACACATCATTCATAGTAATGAATAAGAGAGACAATACAAGATCAAGTGCATAACACATGATATATGTGGGAAAACCTCTTGGGGGAGAAAAGCCACTATAACCTAAAATTGGAATACTATCCTATAATAATAATATCTAATTTAGATCATCTATAACTAATCAAGGAACAACTATCCCTTATTTAGTGAGACTAAAATCCCATAAGGTGATATAACACCTATCTAGATGAGTAACCATAAAAACTAGACTTTTAGTAAGCTTCACCTTGTAAGGAGGCTAAACTACCCAAAATGTTGAGATGACATAACAACACCTATGAATACCTCCACCTTTGAACATATGTCTTCAACTCCTGATGATGAACCTCTAATTATCACTCTTCGCCTTCACAAGAGCACTATTCTTCCAACAAAATTATGACCTATAAGTCATACATATAGTCCTCAGTATGATTTTATCTTCAAATCATCCATTGGGAACCCAACCTTTCCTTATATTCACAACACTATGCTATCAGATTCAAATTCCACACACAGGTCTATAAAATATCACATTTGACTACACTATTTATAGAGAATTCATGATCATCACCATCTTGGTCAGCCAATAGAAATTACGTAACCCTTAAAACATCTATCTTATCAAGACAAATCTTAATACAAACCACATTTTTTAGCCATAGAACTCATGGGTCACCCTTAAGCAACTACACCTTTCAATTAGGCCTTTGTAGCTATTCTATGTCTCATGGAGACCTATTCACTCATTTAGCATAATATCAAGCAAAACAAGAATATAAGGTCACTTAAAAATTCATAGGTCCACTCTAAATTAACCCTTTGTCATTATCAAATTATTAGAGTAATCATTTCACTCACTTTTGCAATCTTAATCAACTCAAACATTAGCCTTGTTCATAAGGACACCATTAACGAATCACATAGTCAACTTCTTAAGCATTGTTCATACTTAATTAGATTTATCATACCTAAAAGATACATAAAAATGATCATAATGGAGTATAAAACACTACCCAATATATAATTCATCATGAAACATTGAAACAACATCAACACAAGCTCAATTATCCTTCTCGAGTCACTTACAGTCCATGGTCAAATACATAGTCCACTTTGAAGTGTAGATATGATGTGGAGGAGTTATTGTGGGGTCCTTACCCTTGTAAATGATAATTATGGGGTGAGATAGACACTTTTTAGAGCCATGATGATAGTTTTAAGGTATTTTTCTACTTTGGTCAATGCACAAGGGAGCTAATGGGCTTCTTAATGCCTTATGAAGGCTAGTTCTACCTCAATTCCATCTTATAACTATAATATGGATGAGTGATTTTCTATTTTATGCATGAACTTTCATTTAAGGGGTCTAATTCAATATATTCCACCTTACCTAGATTTTAAAAGGGGTATGTTCAAGATCATCAACACATGGGGGTGCTAGAAAGGTTGTTTGTAATTAATTTAACTGTAAGTTGAGTTGATTGTGGTAATTTGTTTGTAATTGATTTAACTGTAAGTTGAGTTAATTGTGGTCATTGATGACCTATAATATGTAACTGTACATATCATTTACCTCTCTTTCTCTCCTTATTTTATATATATTCAATATTTATGGCCTTGATTTGTATCCTTCTCTTGGGCATGAGCAAACTCTACCTAATTTTTACTCTATAGGCCTCTTAGACTGTTAATGAAAACTATTACAACTCTTTTTTTGATGATGTCTAGTGTATTACACTTGTTTTGATTTTCATATGTGATGAATCTCTCTCCTTTACAAGTCCTTATTAATCTAGATGCTAATAGAATATGTTATGTAGTTATGTTGTGTGTAGTTTACAGTTTCTCATAACATACCTTCTTGTCATAACCTTGCACCTTAGTTTCCTAACAAAACATCCATGTGAATCACTTTTGAAAAAGAATTTTAGAATATGGTTGTTTAATTGTTTACTTAGTCCATTAGTGTTATCTAAGTTCAATTTGATTGGATGAATAATTATATAAGTGCATCACTACCCCTTAGAGTAGATTTCCTTTAAGCAATCTCTGTTTCCTTTTCATCCCAATAGAATTAGGCATTATGAGGAAGATTCAAGTTGATAAATTAGAAGAACTATGCCCATAAGCTAGAGGTTTATCCTAGACAACAAGTAACCCACAACCTATAGGTTAATCCCATGTTATTCTAAGATTGAGGTGGATTTTATTAGTCTAATTTAAGAGGGTGCAACTTGGGTAGATAACAGTTTTGGTATGCTTGATGGGACCATATTTAAAGTGCCTTGAAGCATTCCTTGTCAACCTTGGAGTAAATTTGGAATCTAAGGACATTTAGTAAAAGTATCAATAGTCATCTCAAAGAATTTAAAACAATCATATTATAGGTTTGCATTCAATAATCATGACAAGGGACATCATAAGTCATCATATTATGGGTAAAAAATGTTATTGTTCATAGATACATTGTTATGCATATGCTTAATGATGAATTATGGATGTATATGGGCTAGAATTGTCATACACTTATTTATGAATAACCCCATGATCCATTCCAACTTAAACATGATCCCTACCAGCCCTATTATAATCCCTATCATCCTTAAATTCATCCTTATTTTCCTTATGATGAGTCTCCTTATTTCCAAGGCTACCAACCCCATTTTGAGCCTCATCTATCTCCTTGTTGTAGAAAGGTTCACTAAATTAGCTTTTGTGCTAGTCATGCACTTAGCATTCAAGACAGGTTAGTTTTATTCCTGGTATAGCTAAGAGTAGGCATAATAGGGTCTAATACAAAACATTTAACACACTACTATGTTGGCATCAATTTAAAACAAGGTGCAAGCCTTATGTGCTCACTCAAAGTGCAATAGCAAAGGGACTAGGCTTGTGTTAGGCTAGTTGAAACATGGCATAACTTTGGGTTCAAAGGGACTTAGTCATTGGTAGGACAAGTTTAATTAGAATTTTAGTGCTAGGCTACTATGGGAATCTCAATATGTATGAGTCTTCTCAAGGGCACAAATCTTATATGCAAGTTCATATCTATTAACCAAGGCTCTTCATGGTGCAAGCCATCGAAATAAGAGGTTAACAGTCATTCAGGTGGTTAGTTGAGTCATGGAAATGGATTGGATTAAATTGTTCACCCTCAAGATAATGCTCTAGTCATGGGTCTTAGAGTCTCAGTGCATCCAAGTTCCAATACTTAGTTTAATTTATAGGTAGGTCAAAGTCACTATATGGCACAAAGATTCCATTAGCAACCAAGGATAAAACTTTATATAGAAATACATTCAAAGTAAGAAACTATAGCATTACACATATAAAACCAAATCACAAACATATTAAAATTTAGAATATAACACAATAATCTACACTCTAGTGTTTCAAAAACATTCTTCATTAACTTCACATTTCAGCATACAAAGTTCAAGATATAAAATAGAGCATACACTCTTCACTAACACTACTCATGCTAGTGGCTCATAGGCAAGCTTGGGTTGTACCTTTTGAATACCTAATCTATTCACATAGATTACAAAATTATAATGTTAACTCTCTATTGTAGTAGAGCTTCACTACATTAATCACCTCCCTCTCTTCTTCATATTCAAGCCTTCTTTTATAGGCAATTTGGCATCTCGTTATAAGATTAGATGGGCACATGCCAAGTGATGAGCTAGCACTGGGGGTTGTTAGTCCATCAGATCCACTATGCTACCTGGGTTGGATGAGCACACAGCATATGTTAAGATATCTCTAGGGAGTCACTATTCCTACCTGCTCTACCACTCTTAACACCTTTACTTCTCAAACCACCATATACAAGTTTCTACATGTATATCCTTTGAAGGTTTATACTATGCAACTACCTTACATTTGACATGGGATCCTTGAGGATTCCTCTAACTAGCACCAAAAGGTATAAAAATGAGTAAATAAACCAAATATTACCTCACACCAAGATAAATTAAGTTGGCATGGTCTACGTAGTTGGTAAAAAAGGGGCCCAACATTACCCCATACAAAATTTCTAGTCCACCCTAGACTAGTCTTTTAGAGCCTTTAGTGCACAAAACTTAGGTGCACCCTATTCTAAATCTACCTTGAAGTTTTCAAAGCCCTATATAACACCATTGGTTTTTTCAATGGTGTTATCTACTTTAGTTTAGGTAGCCTCAAGGGAGATCATGTCCATGTTTTCTAGTTATTTATTAAAGGCCTCAAGCCTTTTTCTATCTCACCTTAGCCCACCATCAAAGATACACCCTTGCTCATTGGCCTTCATTTGGAAGGCATGAAAGAGAGCCTCTAAGTCTTGCTCCTAGATCTTCAATTAGGTGCTAAGAGTATTGACATTTTACATTACTTATATGTGCTTAGTTTTTGTCACCATGGAGTGTTAGAACAAAGCATATTTCTCTTCCTTTACATTTCTTCTAGACTTCTCTTCCTTGGCCTTCCTCTTTACCTCTTCTTTTTTGGCCTTTCTCTATGCAGTTTTTGATTTCCACTTATTTTCTCTTGTTTCTATTTCCTTAGCCTCTAACTGATTAATCTCATATTAGGATATGCCTTTGTCCCTCATGTACTCATTCTTTTAGTGTAACCTTAGTAATACATTAATATGACCTTGTTCCAAGCCCATGTCCTTCCACTAGTGCTTTAATTCTTCTTCTATCAAGGTGTTTAAATGTGTTACTTCATCCAGTTCTTCTTTTATTTCTCCTTCCTTCCTTCCTTCTCCCTTCACCTTTTGTGCGATATATTTTTCCTCTTTCTTTTTTTCTTTATCCTCGACCATTTTAATGACATCTTTCATGATCCCAACCTTTATTATTTCTTTGTTTTGGTCCTCTAGCTCCTACACCCTTTAAATTTGGGCTTCATTGAAGTCAAGTTTCCTCCACCTCTAGATTTACTTCTCTAACTCAGTCTGAGGTGGTGGGGAGGGGGTCCATTTACATGATGACTACTCATCATACTTGGTTACTATGTATGTGCCCCTCCCACTTTCATCTTCCTCTAACTCTTCTTCCTCATCTTCTTCCTCTTCCTCAGATAGGATTATCCTTTACACCATAAGAGGAGGCTTCCCCTTATTCTTTTTCCCTATGCTAAGAGAAGTCTTTGGTGTAAAGTACACATGCTTTAGTGTGAAGGTGAAAGGTGATGCTTCTCCTACTAAAGAAATATTAAACCTTATTTGCTCCTCTATTTCCTCCAAATTCTCCCCTTCTTTATCTTTAGAGACTTTTTATTTTTGGCTAGCACTAGCATTCCTTCATCCCCTATCTAGATTGGGGGGTCTTCCCTTTGATCTATGTTGGAATCCTTCTTTCATTAATTAATATCATAGTAAGTCTATGCATGAATCCAAGTGTGGTAACCTCTTGGATGGGATTGATGTGTATATGATCCAAGGTATCTTATTTATCTTTAATAGATTTTCCATATGTGTGAGGAAATTAGTGCCTCATCCTGCACCTTTTGGCATCTAATTATTTCATTATAATGTTATCTATTATGCATTAGGAATCTAGTGCAATGCATTCCTAAAGTACCCCACTAAAAAGATGAAGGGTAGCTTCAACCATCCCAACCTATTCCCATCCTATATAACCAAGTGCACCATGCAATAGTTTTGTATTACATCAAAATATGTCATCTCAAACATACTATGGGGGAGCCCCTAGGGAATGCACCACTCCAATCCAAAATATTCTATATACTTTTTACACTAGTGCATTACATGCATCTTGTACTTGGGACTAAAGGTGGTGTTCTAAATATTCATGTTGTTTTAAGAACACACATAAATTATCCTTGCTCCTGTTTGGGATCCCACTTTCTTCCATAATGATCAATATGAGGATAGATCCCCACCTAAGGTGCTCTTGGTACTATGTCATTATAGCATTTTTTTCACCAAATCCTCTATGATTAAATTCACAATGTTGAATTGTACTCCTTGTGCCATGTGATAGGCGATGCAGAGGCATGTGTTTGAAACATCAGTCCACCAACTGCTCAAGCATAATTTAGAACTCATGAGGTGTGCTAATTCCCTCATGCTAGGATATTTGAACTTATTTAAATGGGAACACAAAATCCCCTTTGAAGTACATTAGGAGCTTTATAATCCACTCCACCTTGTCATCATCATCCATTAGCTGATGGATGTCTTATCTATCATCTAGTAGCCTGATTATCTTCTTAATCAACTATGTTAAAATCTTCATGTGCCATCTCATAAAATATATGTGGTCCTCATATATGTGTAAGTGTAGGAACTAGATGAGTTATTCTAGCTTCCTAAAGTATGGAAACTCATATAACTGAGTTGCAATAGAACATTTTGACTTATCTTAAATTGAAACATCGAAGAGGGAATCACCTTGCACTAACTTTCACCCCATTTCCACCATCCAATCCTAAATCAAGTCTTGCAAGTGACTTGACATATGATGGTTGTATTCCTTGAGTTGGAAATTATGCACAAATGAGTACCAAATTTCCCCCACATAAACCTCTAGGGAAACTATATATACTAGTATGGCTTTTTTGTTATCACCTCAATGTCTACCTCAGCAACATTAACTACTTTGATTGATTATACGTTGGTCTTGGTGACCATCATCTCCTATATGATCTTCACCTGCTTTGGGTCCTATTTTGCCTACATGGATCTTTCTATCTTTTCCATCTTCATCATCCTAAATTGACTTTTTTAAACCTTGGAAGATGTAGCTTACTGAATTATTAAATGGTGGTCACTATTTCTATAGTCATGGGATCTATGACTATTCCATTGGTTCTAAGATTTGCTATCCATTAATGGAGGCTTGATTGATATCTACTCATTCCAACTTGATTTTTTACACAAATATTTCTCTCCAACCATTCAACTTGGCCTTACTATGAACACAATCTTTCTCAATGTGTTATCATTCACTCTAGGTTCTTGAATTGCTCAAGTTTTCATTGCTATAGGGTTATTTCTCTTCAGCTCTTTGGTTCTTGCTTAGGTTTACTCTAAGTCTGAGTTGTTTTAAAATTTTTAACCTAAGAAAGTATTCTACTTGTTATTTTTTACCCTTTATTCTAATCTATCATTATTAATATAGGCTTAATGGTGTAGGCACCTTGATTTCTTAGAAATGCAAAAAACTATGAAATCCTCAAGAATCTCTTATCATTTACATAGTAATTACATATATTTATTTCACCACTACCTCATTAAATGATCCTAATAGATTTTTAAATGAATTAATGTGTGGTTCAAATGGTCACTTTCCACTCATTTTTGGGTGGATGCTAGATATCTTTAGATGATTTCATTTTATGCATGTATCTTTGACATCACCTTCACCTTATTTGTGGTAACTTGGGTGCAATGCCTCACATGCATGTGATTTATCCTTTTCAATTCCACTTTTTATTCTAGTTATTATCCTATTTCAAGCATTATTTTCTTTCTTGGTCAATTTATTATATGTCATCTATCCTTATCCTATCCTACCCCTTATAAATCCCTTGCACTATCCTTCTAAAGCATTGATTTTCTTCCAACTCTCTTACACATTGACAAATGGTGCATCTTCACTTTATTCCTTGTACTCAATGATTTTGAGCATATTCACTTGCCTTTTAGGTTTATAGTGTATGATCAATGGATGCACCCTCTTTTAATCATCAGTGCAAAGGTAACAATAGAGAAATTTGTTTTGGATCCTTTAAGTGCCTTGTATTATGCATCTTGTACACATGTATCTCCTTGCTTATTTTGATTTTGATATTAAGATTCATGTGACCACCACTTATATTTTTGAAATCATTAATTTAGGGGTGAAAGTTCTTGACTCATCCAATTGGAATTATTTTCTCCAAATCTTGCACCCTAGAAGAGGGTTGTTTAGGCCTCTTCTAGATTTAAGCAACATTGGGACATTTCTAGGCTTGTGGGTGTGCCTATAAGTGGAAATGAACCTCTAAGTTAAAAGGGATAGCTCTATATATTATATTATTATGTAATAATACTATTGATTCAGTTTTTATGAGTGAAAAGAGTTAGAAGCTTGCATAAATGAAAAGCCTAGTTAAAAATGGTGATACACCAAGAATTAGTATCCACTTGTATACCCTATACTTATGCATAATACAATAGAACATAGTCTATAACTCAAGATCTATAATATTCCAACATAAGTATTTAAATGTAGAGATAAAATGAGTGAGATCATAGAAGGTAAATAACTAGAAAAGACAACCTGTATAGTCTAGAAAAGGGTTATATATGTACAAAATCTCACACAGCTAGAATTCACTCTACATGACCTATTGATCAAATATTTGCTCAAAAACATGAATTATAGATAACAAAAGGAAAAAAACATCACTTTTTATTTCTCTATGTCTCTTGCATGCCTAGGAAAATGTCTATAACTTAGAAATAAAATAGACTTATGCTTCTTTGTTCAAAAGCAATAAAATCGTAAACCGTTCTAGCATGGATTCATCATACTATCTGTGGATGATAAAAAAAGAGCCCAAGGGTCATATTTATATCAAAAGAGGGAGAGAAGAGAGATATCTTGGGTTATAAAATAGAAGCCTCTAAAATGGTTTGTAGTCACCATCCTGGTGATACTAATTCTAGTTGTTCTCTCATTTGGTTGGAGTTTGTCCTTATCTTTGATTTGCCCTATTGAAATGACCAAGATCAATAAAAAATAAATTGTGAGATGACCCTCCATAATAAATGGCTCAAATCACTACTTCAAACCTTATATTCCTCTTTAAATCTCATGTCTTTTGCATTGTAGACCCATTCAAGCCTTTTGAATGGCTTCACTGATAAACCTATAATTCAAGCATGTTGGGAAACCCAGTTTGCACTACAGAGTCATTTGGGTTTTCCAAGTGACTTTACTTCTTACTTGTTCCTTCAATTTCTTTGATTGATTCTACTTATAAAATTCATAAGCAAAGATTTTTGGGAAAATTAATTTGCATTATAGAGTTGTTCAAGTTTTCCAAGTGACTTTACTTCTCACTTTCTCCTTAACGACTAGTTGTCCACCCTAAATTTGACATCCTATGACACATCATCTTTGCACCAGAATGACTAGTGGGTTGTATTAAAATTGACATCCTATGACACATCATGGTGATCCATTGGGTCAAGTTTATTATTTGTGGTAATTTTCTTGAAGTAATTCCTTTGGATATTTTATCTAAAGGAATTCTTTTAGGGATATTACCTGAAAGGAAATAATTAGTTCCTTCAAGAAATTTTTTTCAAGGACACTTGGGAAAGTGTCCTTTGGAAAAGTTTTGAAGGATACTTAAGGAAGGCACAAGTTCCCTTCAAAACTTTTTTGAAGGGAATTTCCAAAGGCAAAGTGCCCTTTGAAACTTTTTTGAAGGGTCACTTGGACAACAAAGTGCCCTTCAAAAAAGTTTGAAGGGACACTTGGGAAGAAAGGTGCCCTTTGGAACTTTTCTAAAGGGTCACTTGGATAAAAAAGTTCCCTTAAAAACTTTTATGAATGGTCATTTGGAATAAAATTTCCTCTTCAAAAAAATTTGAAGGGATACTTGGGCTAAAAAGTGCCCTTTAAAACTTTTCCAAAGGGTCACTTGGAAGAAAAGTGAGGTAAGAAAGGCCCTTCAAAAACCTTTCAAAGGGCACTTTTGGGGGAAAACAAAGCTTGATAGGCTAAGGTCAAGAAGGTAAAGGGAAATAATAAAGAACAAGGGAGAAGAGTCCAAACTAGGAGAGGTTGAAGGGAAAAGACAAGTAACAAGGCAAAAGACCAAACTAAAAAATGAGTAAGGGAGAAATGAAAATAGCCAAAGGAAAAACAAAAACTAGTCATGCAGAAAATGGTTAACATTCTAGTGATTTATAGGGGAGACATACCTATTATGTCATTATATTAGTCACCTAAATCCTTCCATTAGGCATGGAGTCACACAATGAAAACAAGAGTTGAAATAACAAGCCATGGTTGAACACACAAGCTATAGAGACACATGCATAACCAACAAAAATAAAATATGCCAAAAATGGAAACACTATGCTCCATATCACTTAGGGAGAACAAATATAAAAAAGGAAACACACCAAAAAAATCCATATATAATACATGGATAACAAGGGTCAAAATCAAGGCCTCAAATGGATTCCATTCACTATAATAGGTATCTCTTCTCCATCAATTTTAAATAGATGAAAAGAGTTTCTTTGTTTGCACTTACTAATGATGTAAGGACTACTCCAAAACGTATCAAAATTTGAATTTTTTCCTGGTTTTACTCCCTCTTCATCCCATTTCAAGACCAAGTCACCTTCTTTAAACACTCTTTCCCTTGCCATTTTGTCTAAGGATTTCTTCATGAGAACTTGATAGTGTTCTAAATATTTGTGTGCATTATCTCTTGTCTCTTACAAATACTTTGATTATATCAATTTGACCTCCATGGGAGTGTTTTCAAGTAATTCTAGCTATTGTGCAAGTTTCAAGGCAAGGATTTCTTATGATATAGACAACCTAGCTTCTCTCTCATAGATAATTACAAAGGGATAATTACCAATTGACTTCTTGGGAGTGATTATGTCTACCCATAAGGCTATCTTTAGCTTGCTATGCCATGCTCTTTGATTGGTTTTTAATGTCCTCTTGATGATCTTGATGAGGGTCTTATTGGTAGACTCAGCCAATCCATTACCTTGAGGGAAGTAGTTTGATGAGGTACTCAAATGAACTCCACTCTTTGTTACCCAATCAAAAGTTTTAGAACTTATGAAAGCAAGTGCATTATCTGAGATGATGACATGGGGAGTTCCAAACATTATTATAATGTTGTCATAAAATTCCAAGATGGAAATTTCATTTGCCTAATTCAAAGCAATAACATATACCCATCTTGTGAAGTATTCTATAGTAGTCAATATCCATTTGTGTCCATCACTTGATGGAGTCAAGGCCCCATTGCACGAAAGGTTGGTCCACTTGGATAGAACTCAATGGAAGGGAAGAAAACTTTTGTTTTCCAACAAAGAAAGAACATGGAGGACAAACCTTAGACCAATGATAATATTCCTTAAAAAGACTAGGCCAATAGTAACTAGCTCTCATTATTTTTGCAACTATTGTTCTAGGAGATAAGTGACCACCATCTGCACCATTATGGAACTTTTCTAGTAGCATATCAAATTTATCATTATTAATGCATCTTAGCAACACATTTATCACATCCTTATTAAATAGAATGCCATATAAAATAACATAAGGAATAGTTTTTAGCCTAAAATACCTTCTTTGAGATTTGTTCAAGCCATTGAGACACTCACCATTTTAAAGAAAACCAATGATGTCTTGTGTCTAAGTTTGATTCTAAATTTGATCAATTGGTTGGTCTTGAACTTGATTCACCAAGGCTTGCACTTTTGGATCTTAAAATTTAGATGTTAAGTGCTCACATAAACCTCTTCCTCTTACTATGTTGGTTTCCTTGATGTCAACATCATATTCCATCACTTTCATGATCCATCCAGCTCTCTTCTCATTGAGATCCTTGCTTAGGAGAAACTCCTTGGTGCTAAGATAGGAGACCATGACATGGATATTTTTTTTGGAAACCATATGCTTGAAATTTTTCAATCCTCTAGTGATGTTTAAAGCTTTCTTCTCAACAAAATAATATCTCACTTCATAGCCTTCTAAGCCTTGGCTGAAGAAAATAATTGGCTACTCAACATCCTCACCATTCTTTTACATAAGCATGGCTGAGATTGTGTCAAGGTTATATAAAGTATAAAGAATGAAATCCTTAGCAAAATTAATATTTAAGAGAGTGGGAGATGATGAAATTTCTTGAATGATTACCTCAAAGTTGCCTTTACCTTCCTTTGTCCAAGTAAAAACTTGGTTCTTTTTTAGCATGGTTGTAATAGGATTTACCATAGTTGTAAAGTTTGGGATAAACCTCCCTACAAAGTTTATTTTTATAAACTTTTTATCCATTTATTGTGTTGATATAAATATAATCCTAGAATAGCTTCAATCCTTTTAGGGTCAATAGATAAGGCTTTTTTTGAAACAACATGACCCAAAAGCTTACCTTCATAGACAACAAAGATATACTTCATTAGATTGAGAGATATATCATACTCTCTACACTTCTCAAATAGATGCCTTCAATGTCCCATATGATAGACATCATTCTTTGAAAAAATAGTTATATCATCAAGGTAAATAAGTAAAAGTTTATTGATCAAATCTTTGAAAGCCATGTCCATTGCCCTTTGAAATATAGCTCCAGTAATGGATAAAACAAATGGAATTTTCTTGTAGGCAAAGTTCCCCCACTTGGTGGTGAAGGATGTCTTGAATTGATCCCCTTCATTTACCAATATTTGATTTTAACCTAAATAACTATCAAGAAGTGAGAAACATTGAGAACTTGTAACAACTTGAAAAATTTGTTTCGTAGAAGGGAGTGAGTAATGATCCTTGAGAGACACTTTGTTTAGATCACAAAAATCCACACAAAGTCTAATTTCTCCATTCTTATTCTAAACTGGCACAAGGTTGGCTACCCAAGTTGAGTGCTTGATAGGAAAGATAATCCTAGACTCAATCAATTTGGCCATCTCTTTCTTCATGAGTTCTTCTACCTTGGGGATGATAGGCCTTTGATTTTATCTTATCAGTTTAGCTCCATGCTACAACTCAATGGTGTGATGAGCTAGACTTGGGTTAAATCCCTTCAAATATTTATATTCTCAGACAAATATGTCATGAAACTCTTCGCATAATACAATAAAATCTTACCTTTCTGACTGAGAATAAGCCTTTCTAATATTCAAAATTTTATCCTTGAAAATTAGAACTCTCTCATAGTTCTCTTGTTTTGTTGACATGATCATTCTTTGGTTTTTATTTTGATCATCCTTGTTGAAGACACTCTCTAAGGTAATTAGACCCTTAGGTATTTTATTTATCTTTAACTATATAATCTACTCTTCATAATGATCATGCAACTTCTTTTGATTTCTTAAAGAGAAGCTTTCCTCATTTTGAAAGAAGTGTGTAATGTGTTCATCACTTTTAAACACTTGCCATGACACTTCATTATTTGGAATGGAAGGTCTCATAATGATCTTGATATGGGATAAATCTTATTCTTCTTCAACATCAATATCTAAGTCAAAATGTGCTTCAATTATAGCCAATCTATTAGTGTGTTTGTTCAAGTCTCTTGGTATGGGATGGATATTGAAGGCATCAAAATCCTCAATTAGATCCCATACCCTATGCTTGTAGGACTTGAGCAAGGGGTTCTTAGCTATAACTTCAATTCTCACTTGATGAATGACCAGCTCACAATCTCCATAGACTTTCAAAATCTTAATTCCTCTCTTCTTTGCCCATTGGAGACCATGAACTAAGCCTTCATATTCTACCACGTTGTAAGTGTAGCTAAAGTGAAACCTATAAGAAGAGTAGTAATGATTTTTCAATGGGGAAACTAACATGACACTAGCTCCTATGCCTGATTTTCTCCTTGAAACATCAAAGAATATTTCCCACATGCCATCAAGCTCATGATCTTCATTAGTGTGTGAAGGAATTGGGATGTTCTCCTCATGCATGTAGTAAACTACCAAATTATTTTCATTAATGAAAGAGTAAGGATCATGGCCATGTGTTTTAGTGATGTACTTATCAAGATATAGGTTAGAAATACCTTCAAGAGGAGAAGAAGTTTCACTATTCAGGATTATTTCTTCCTCTTTGCTGATTAGATAGTTTTGATTTGTCATTGTCTCCAAGTATGGTTCAATGTGGAACCTTACTAATGGTTGATTCCTTATGCTTACCTTGGTTCCATACCCTATCTTCAAATTTAGAAAGGACCAATCAGCAAAAATTTATCCTCCTATTTTGGATGTAAAGTCCCTAGACATGTATATAGCAAAGTCTATTGGAAGGTCCACCACCACAATATCTTGCATGATAGGGAAGCTTGGGTAGCCATGTAAAAACACTTTCAGACATTTAACCAATCCTACCATCTTCATTGGAGTTCCATCCAACTGAAATATGCCTTTACTATGTGGCTCATAGTTCAAACCCATCTTATTAGTCACTACCTTAGGCATAATAGTAGTGCTTACTCCACTATCCATAATACAATTGTGGACCAACTTATCTCTCATTATGAATGTGAGGTAGAAAGGTGGAGTCTTTTCAACTTTAGTATAAGGATTCAAAAGATGATTTGGATAATTTGTGAGAGCCACACTATAATGACTACAAGATTAAGGAGCCACCTATATGCTTGTTAACTACTCTTACAAAAACTCCTTTTGAACAGGTATATGTACAACCTTCCAAAGGGATATGCTTGTCTTATTGATCTTTAATGAGTCCATGATATTTAGAGGTGGAGTATTCACTTTCTCCTAATTTTTTTATGGTAATAAAGGAGCTATAGCCTATTATGTTGCAATCTTGGCAACTGCATTTACATTTTGATTTTTTTGAGGAACATGGCTTGTAGAAAGTACAACACTTTGATTAGCACTTTATGGCCTTGGAGAGGCATCACTTGGAACTATTCATGGCTCCTAACCCTCTCCTAATGCTCTCTTTTAGACCTTGTATTGGATATAACTGACATGCCTTTAGTTAACACAAAATCATCCTTTTCTTCAAAATTCATCATTCCCACACTTAGGTTGTTTCCTTCTCCATGACTATCCCTTTGGCTGGGACATGCTTCTTCTACTATCATGTAAGGAGTAGCTTCCTCTTGTGTATTCAAAATGTAGCTAGTTCCTCCATCATCATGTATAAACTAACCTTAAGTTTTCCCCTATTGGTCCACATGATCTTCTCCTTGCACTAGATTTACATGAACTAGAATAATAGCCTTTAAGAGAGGAGTAGAATTTTGATTATATGCATTGGGATGCCTATTGTAACCTTGTTGATTTTTATCTCTCCCTTGATAATTGTATTGGGATGGATCTCTATATCCTTGTCGAGGATATTATTGTGCATTAGGAAGAGAACTTATTTGATATTGAGCTTGCATGAGATGATCTCTTAATGATCTGATTTCTTCATCCTTATCTACAATGTTATCCACCTTCTTGGGAAATGCTCTTGACTTCACATTAGCATTGGGAACCTATGCCATTTTTGGAGCTTCAACTAAATTATGGGACATCAAAGGCATAGAAACTCTTGGAGGGAGTCTTCCAACCTAAATCAATCTATTATCAACCTCAATTGTTAGCTCATATACACTTGGAAGAGTTAATCCTCCCATTGACTGTAACATAATAGCAAAATCAGTACCAATCCCTTTGAGGTATGTTGGGAACATAAATCTAGGAGGAGGTCTCATGATTGGTGGTAGCCTATACTATGTTCTTTGAAATATCTCATTGAAACCTCCTATGGATTCATTTGGACCTCTTATTATTAAATTCAACTAATTTATTAGGGAAACATGATCACTCTTATTTTTGAATCTTACCACCAATGGGTCTCCAAAACCATCCCAAATTGTAATGCATTCCCCCTCCAATGTTCTATACCAATCAAATTCTTTGCCTTTCAAAGACATAAAAAGTATCCTAATGGCCATGTTGGCCCTAGTAACATTATGAAAATTTTAGAAATTAGAGATGTCTCTAATATGTTCAGATGGGGTAATAGGACCCTCTCCATTGAAACTAGGAAGATTTTTGGTAATATTTGGAGGGATGGGGTCATATGAAGGAAGATCTATTGGGTTTTGGGTATTAAAATTAGGTAAGGGTTTATGTCTATCTATCTCTCCCCTTTCCCCCATTTCTCTTCTTCCTCTATGATCCTCTATTTCTTCTTCTTTTTCAACATCCTCCTCTCCTTGAACTTCTTCAACCTCTTCTACTTCTTCCACAAAGCCTCGCTGCCAAAGATTTAATACATCTAGGAGTGGTTCAAGGTGTTTTTATTTAGTAAAATATTCAACTGAAGGGGCTTGGTCATAAAATATTAAGGACCTTATGAGGACCATGTAGGATAATGTATAAAACTTAGTCTAGAACCTAGGGTTCACACCCTTTTAGAGTTTCCAAATGTTGGGTTAGGGGTATTTTTACTACTTATGGTAGTCAAGACTAGCATTCACCTTAACTTATCAATAATTCCACTCCCACCAGGCATGCCAAAACTATTGTCTCCAAATCTTGCACCCTAGAAGAGGGTTATTAAGGCCTCTTCTATATTTGGGCAATGTTGGGATATTTCTAGGCTTGTGGGTATGCCTATAAGTGGAAATGAACCTCTAAATTGAAAGGGATGGATCCCTATATTATATTCTTGTGCAATAAAAATGATGAATGAGTATGTATGAGTGAAAAAATTCAAAATTTTGCATAAATGAAAAGCCTAGTCTAAAATGGTGATACACCAAGAATTAATATCCACATTTATGCCCTATACTTATGCATAATAAAGTAGAATATAGTCTATAACTCAAGCTCTAGAAGATTAAAACATAAGTATTTCAATGTAAAGACAAAATGAGTGAGATCACATAAGGTAAATAACTAGAAAAGATAACCTGTATAGTCCAAAAAAGGGTTACACATGTGTAAAATCTCACATAGCTATAATGCACTCCACATGACCTATTGGATCAACTCCTTGCTCAAAAGAATGAAGGATAGAGAATATAAGGATAAAATATCACTTGATATCACTCTATGTCTCTTTCATGCCTAGGTAAATGTCTATAGCTTAGAAAGAAAATAGACTTATGCTTCTTTGCTTAAAGGCAAGAAAATGGAAAAACTTTCCAAAAGGGCTTCACTGTACTATATGTGGATGATAAAATAAGATCCCAAGGGTCCTATTTATATAAAAAGAAGGAGAGAAGAAAGAGATATTGGGCACCAAAATAGAATCCTCCAAAATGGTTTGTATTAGCCATCCTAGTGAAACTAATACTAGATATTGTCTCATTTAGTTGGAGTTTGTCCTTCTCTTTGATTTGCCATCTTTAAATGACTAAGATGACTAAAAAATAAATGGTGAGATGAACCTCCATAATAAATGGCTTGGATCACTACTGTGATCATTATATTCCTCCTAAAATCTCCCATGCTTTGCATTGCAAACCTATTCAGACCTTCTAAATGGATTCACTTATAAGCCTATAAGTCAAGCATGTTTGGAAACCCAATTTGCACTATCTTTTCCATTTCATGTTCTTTGATTGATTTTACTTATAAAATTCATAAAAAAATATTGCTGGGAAACCTAATTTGTACTACATAATCATTCAGGTTTTCCAAATGACTTTACTTCTTACTTACTCCTTTGGGTTCTTAGATTGCTTCTACTTATAAAATTCATAATCAAAGCTTGTTGGGAAACCTAATTTATACTATAGAGTCATGCAAGTTTTCCAAATGACTTTACTTCTTAGTTGATCCTTAACGGTTAGTTTTCCACCTTGAATTTGATGTCTTATGGCATGTCATCTTTACACCCCAATGGCTACTGGGTTGTATTAAACTTGATGTCCTACGACACATCATGGGGATCCATTAGGTTGGGTTTATTATTTTGGGAAATTTTCCTAAAGTAATTCCTTTGGATAATTTTTTTAAAGGAATTCTTTCAGCAATTTTTCTTGAAAGGCAATGACTAGTTCCTTTGAGAACTTTTTCCAAAGGACACTTGGGAAAGTATCCTTTGAAAAAGTTTTGAAGAAGACCTGGGGAAGGCATAAGGTCCCTTAAAAATATTATAAATGGAATTTCCAAAGAGAATGTCCCTTCAAAACTTTTTTAAGGGCATTTCTAAAGACAAAGTGCACTTCGAAAAAGTTTGAAGGGACACTTGGGAAGAAAATTTCCCTTCAAAACTTTTTTGAAGGATCACTTAGACAAAAAAATGCCCTTAAGAGCTTTTCCAAAGGGTCGCTTTGACAATGAAGTTCCCTTAAAAACTTTTTTAAAGGGTCACTTAGAAGAAAAGTGCCCTTTGGAAAATTCCAAACGTACATTTGGCTAAAAGTGACCTTTGAAACTTTTATGAAGGTGAGACAAGAGAGGCCCTTCAGAAAAATTTTAAAGGGAAATTTTGGGGCAAAACAAAACCTGACATGCTAAGGCAAAGAAGGCAAAGGGAAAGAAAAAATAACAAGGGAGAAGAGCCTAAACCAAGAGAGGCTGAAGGGAAAAGACAAGTGACAAGGCCAGAGACTAAACTAGAAAATAAGCAATGGAGAAACAAAAAGAGCCAAAGGGAAAACACAAACTAGTCATGTAGAAAATGGTCAACAAGTATTATACATGAAGTGATTAATATATAATATCTTGTGGCCACCATGCATCTCTTACTACCTCTCTACAAAGAATTAAACAAAAAGAAAAGAATGGTTTGGCTTGCACCAAGCTTTATCTTGGTCAGATCAACTCAAACTAACTAGTGACTAAGAAGTCAGAGTTTCATGGCACAAACACCATCCTACTACATATATGGCTTTAGTTAGTTTCCATTGAAATACCTAGGGAGAATTTCATATTATAATGTGTGTAACTTGAATGTGTCTATTTATAATATGTGGTGGATGATATAGGGACCCATATATAGTATTTGCAATTTGACTAGGTGTTTAAAGTATTTAGAATCATAAAGTAGCACCAATGCTCATTTAGTTGGTTCTTTATGCTTGATATGCTTGTCATGTTATCATTTTTAGCACACCTTATCAATCTACTTACTCCATTTGGCTTGGGCATGCTTCTCAACCAAACACTCTAGTCTTCCAACCTTGTGATTAAAGATTCTTGGTCATCTAAGTGACCAATCTATGTAATTCATAAGGAGGGCACCATGAATTCCATGGGCACAACTGCATCAGTGCCAAAAACCATTTGAAATGGTGTAGTTTTATTTAGGCACTAGTATGTCACGTGGTATGCCCATAGTAATACTAGAACTTTATCATCCCAATCCTTGTAACTAACATCACATATCTTTGTTAGGCACTTTCCCAAGATGTTGTTGAATGCTTCAGACATGTCATTGTCTTAGGGATGATATGGGGTGGTTTTGTGGTATACCACCATGTACTTAGTTAGGATGATACACACTATCTCATTGATGAAATGAGTACCCCTATTTCTAGTCATAATTAATGGGCACCCATACCAACTTATGATATTCCCCCATAAGAAGGGCATGGCTATTATGGTTGTGTAGTATTTTATTGGTGTAGATTTTGCCTAGTTGGTGAAATAGTCCATGGCCACCAAAATATACCTTGCACCTGTGCACCATGCTATGGGAGTAATTGGCCTAACAAATTTAATGGTCCATTTTTAGAATAGGGCCTAGGAAAGAATGGGGATGAGAGGCATCTCATCCCAGTGGTTGGGATATTTGGTATACTAACATATGTCACATGCCTTAGCATACTCCTTTGCATCTTGAAACAAGCTTGGCCACCACAATCCTAACTACAATAGCTTATGCACCATTGCATCTCCATTATAATAACCTCCTACACTCCCTTCATTCACTTCCTATAGGATGAAGTCTCGTTCAAGTTTTAAAACACACTAATGTAGGACTTCATCTCTATTCAATTTGTATAACTCCCCCTTAATGAGATAAAAAGGGGTAGCACAAACCATAAGTTATTTATTATCCTTACTTGACAAGACATGGGGCATAAATATAGATGTTAAGAAAGTGATAATCTATGTTAGATCTTTAGGGATATACTGGACTCTATTAACCTACATGTTTGGCATAACACCCTGAAATGACACTACTACATCACCAAAATTGATGTGGAACAAATTATATCATCCCAAGTTCTACTTTATAGTTTTAACAATAATGAATAACTATAATACCTATAATAACACAATCCATTTACATATATGTGTGTGTAAAACAAGTTTTTTCATGAGGTACTTGAGCACCTCATGATCAATGAAAAAGATTAATGGGGTTACTAGTAGATATTGTCTAAATTTTTGAGAGGCATAGACCATTTCTAGTTACTCATGCTTAGTGGTGGTGTAATTCTACTCTACCTACAACAATTTCCTTCTTGTAAAGGATATGAGGTGGTTCATATTTGCCTTGCCTAGTTATGCTAATATGGCACCAATTGTAGAGCCTAAACACTGAAATGGATGTGGAAAGGAGTAGTCCAATATAAAAATTGTAAAATTGGCGCACTAGCCAATTTTAGATTCAATGTTTCAAAATCCTCCTCTTGTGTCTTACCCTAATAAAATGGGTCATATTTTCACAAGAGCTCCTCTAGAGGCACTATGATCTTTTCATAGCTCTATATAAACTTCTTGTAGTAGCCATAATGTCATATAAAGTCACACATGTATTTATGCATTGAATGAGTCTAGAGCTGAATTATGATGCCTATCTTTGTAGGATTAACAAGCAAACCATATTTACAGGAAATGTGCTTGAGTAATGTTTCAAAGGGGGTTATAAAGATGCAATTCTTCAGGTTTAATGATATCTAAAGTTGCCTACACCTCTCAATCATGAGGAATATATTATCATAGTGGTCTTTTACAAGGCCGTACATAGTCCAGTCATCAAGATAAACTTGGAAGAACTTATGGATAAATTCCTTGAAGAAAATGATCGTTATTGTGGAAAATATAGTTGACACATTCTTGAGTCTGAAGGGTATCACATTATAAGAAAAACAATCTCATTTAGTCTCAAAGGTTATTTTGGTCTTATCCTCTTCCTTGATCTGCACTTGATGGTAGCCTAAGAAGCCATAAGTGAAAGTATAGATTTTATAGACTGTAACTCCATTTAGGACCTCATTGATTAATGGGGTCAAGAATGGATCATTGATGTAAGTATTATTCAAAAGCCTATAATCAATGTAGATCCATATGTTCCCATCCTTATTGATGATAATTTTCATTGGGATCACCCATTCCAATTCTTATATAGGGTAGATGATGTTAGTAACAAGCATTCCATTAATCATTATTTTGACCTTGGCATAGAGACTAGGATTTATGTGATACGAGTGCTTCTTAACTGACCTTGTGTCATCTACTAGCTTAATTATCATTTTATTAAGGGAAGGGTGTGTGCTCTTCATGTCTTAGTATCTATGTGGGAAAAGGTCATGAAATTCCTTTAGAAGGTCTATAATAAATGTCATCTCTACCTCAAACCAATATGTGCCTATAGTGGAAATCTTTGGTTAACCTTCTATATTGATGTCTACTTTAGTGGTCATGAGTCGTATGTGTTAGGGCTCATTCTTCTATTGACGAGATTATTTAACTTGCCTTATACCCTTAGTTATTTCAATTCAAATATGTGTTATATCATCTTCATCTGGGGTATTATCATCCATAAGGCGCACAAGTTTTTGTGTTTCTATTAGAGCCTTCTAATTGTGCTCTTTCCAAGCCTCATCATCTTCCTTGTTAGAGTCACTATTGATCTCCTAGTCTTCAAAAAATGTCAAGAGTGTTATTCCTTTCTCTCTAAAAACTTCACTAATGTGCTCTTCTAGGAAGGAGGTGTCCTTAAACACTACCCTATTAATGACTTACAGTAGCTCAAGTAATAAGTTTTGTGAAGAAAAGGAGAAGGTGTGCATGAACCTCTTCTTGATTATTTCCTAGTTTCCTATCTCATGGGGCATATCATTTATAATGTACCACACTCATTCCCATGTTTTCAAAGTCCAATATAAGGTATGCACCCATACGCCTTTTATCATGTTATCACTATAGATAGTCTAGGTTTCTTTACATAGATGCACATGCGTGATTGGGTCAAAATCACTTGAGTAAGTAGGTATGTCCAAGTCCTCATTAATCTTGAAAAAACTAGTGCATATTGATGTCTTTACATCTTTCCATGTTGGCAAGCTAGGTCGTTACATTGCCCACCATTAAATAATAGTGCACTTTAAAGTATGCACTAGTACACTCATTCTATCCATTTTCTTGGGGATACAAGATTTAATGTCATAGATATACCTCTTTATAATACCATTCATTATTTGGGAGTTTTTTAATTTTCCATTTACTTATCCAAAACACCCTTTTTCTAGCCTTTTTGGTATGGGGAACCAATCTCTTCTGATTACACTCAATCCTAACTAGTCTTGTTCAGGCTGGCCTTAGATCAACTATGTGTACTAACAATTAGCTTTAACTAGTGACCTTATAATCCTCTTCTACCCATTATTCATAAGCTACCTCAATTGTATCAAAGGTTGATTTTCCATCCTCCCTTTTGAGCACACCTTGGTCACTAGGGTTGAAATTTTCAGCACCTTACACCGTGATGTTGTAAATGTGGCTAATATTTTCATCGATATCAATTATTTCCACATATGGGGGCCCTTGATCACATGATAAAGGGATCACCATCCTCTCTTTTCCATTTTAAAAACTCATGTAGCACTTCTTAAAGTGCATGTATATATTATTTGTATAGCACCATGTCCTACTCAAGAGTCTTGGATAGTTGTCCTATTATATCGACTCAATAACCTTGAATTCAGCTTGGAAATTGACACCCATGATATCTATAATATAACCCTCTAAGATCCTAATAGGTTATGCTTGGGTTTTGTTAGACATGAATAATATGTGAGGTGAGGGTCTCAAGGGTGCCCATCTCATCTTCTCCTAGGTAGTTTTGGTCAGAAAATTAACCTTGATACCCATGTCTACAAGTACATCACAAAATAACCATCCATTGATGGTGGAATTGATCAATAATTCTTGATCATACTCTACATTATAATTATGCCTTACTTGGCATGCCCACTCCATATACAATTCATCAACTTCTATCAATTTAGGCACAACTTCTTCTAGTTTATTCTATACATCAATAATAAATCTTTTATTAGGGGTATCATCCATTTGATTTATAAGAGGCATAGGATCTCAATCAACTCATATACTTCAGCGTCTTGGTTGTCTTGTCTTCTACACAAAGTAGTGACCTATGCCTTTAGATCTCTATCCAACTAGAGTTTTCCCTAAGAATTTTGTATCATGCTCATGGATTATTATAAGACATCATTCTATTATGTAGGGTCATGATAGGGTATATATTTTATCTTATTTCATGTTATACATTTAGTGTAGCTTGATTATCCATATTCTAAGTGTAGTTATTTACTTGACACATTAGTTAGCTAAGTAATGAACACACTCTAGGTTGTGTCCTACACTTTAGGTGCCTCTTTGTAAGACTTTTATGGCTTGGGATCCAACATTTTTTATTTGGATCTATACCTAACCATTTTATCACCCTTATCTGGCCAACCTTGAGTCAAATTTTTGTATAAATATGGGCATTCCATGACCATATGTGGTCCTTAGCAATACCAACACACTAGGTATGTGTGATACTTAAACTGATAATGATCAATTAACCCACACTTTTAACATAATCATGGTGGCAATATTCTTCCACCATGTCCTCTTCCTTTCCTATTTGCACCTCTCTAGTTCCCATAACCCATATTATGCTCTCCATAACCTTCATTTCCTTGACCTACCCAACTATCAGTTGATGTTGTTGCCTACCTCACACCTCTTTCCATATTTTGGCACATCTCATCGATGACTCAATAGTCCATTATTTAATGAATATATGCATCACACATTTTTCAATAAATGGTAGTTTTACTTGACTAGCATGTTATAATAGAGATAGTTCTAAGAGTCATGTGGTCCATGACAAACTTCATAATTGAGAAGTAGGGTGCAAAAATTTCTTTACAATAAATTATTCTTGTTATGCCCCTCCATCTCACATTTAGTGCACCATAACCCATTGTGAGTGTCATGTGATAAAATAATAGTTAGCTTTTGTCTATGGGAAGTCATTGACATGATCTACACCTCCATGAATGGGTTGATCCTAGCATTAGTTTTTTTTACTACCTTAGCCCAGAGTGTGATTTCAAATGCTTCATGGGGGCCCATAAATGTCTTCATGGATAACATTTTATCTAAAAGGTACTAGTAGGCCTCTAAAAAACCATTATGCATGTTTAGGGGGGTTAATATCATACAAAAAATTAGAGAGAAGTGTTTTAAACCATGTGTCATATAGGTGCATACTCTCAGATAACATTTGGCTTATTTCCTTGAGGGTTGTGATTCTCTACTATTTAAACTCATGGATATCAAACTCTTTGAAGAAAGATTCCTTCAGTATATCATAGTCAATCATAGCCTGGTTTAGATCAAATTTTTGATACCAAGTATGGGAATGATCCAGTAAAGTGGTGACAAATTGAATCACTTTGTGTTTGGGTTAAGTGATGTCTAAAGTATGCCATTGTAGTACACACTCAAGCACATGCTCCATGGTATTCTCAACACCATGATACTTAGGCAAGTGCATTTCCATCTTTAAGGAGATCTATTGAGGGGGTATTACCAAGTTTTGAGGTAGTTTCCCCCCTTAAATTTATGTTGGAGGTGGCCCTATAGTGCTTCCAGTTGTAAGGTTGAGTGTTGACCCTATCATTATTGGATATATTGTTGAACCTATCAGTGCAGTATCAATCACTTGTGGTGTCATGCCACTTCTTGTAGGCTATATCCTAGTTAGCATAATTGACATCCTCTACATGGGAATGATTTCATCTATTTCCATGCTTTATATTTTGTTATTTATTAGATTCACCATGCCTTCACTTAATTACTCATAAGGAATCACTTACTCAATCATAAACTCTTGATCTAAATCCTAAATCCAATCAAAGTTGGTGTTGATAATAGGGTCAATTACCATTCTTTTATCTTATGATGGAGAATTTAGTGCATGAGCTTATGCTTTAAGTTTAAACAGGGTAGGTATTTTTGGTACATCCTCAATCACCATGTCTTATAGGAACCCATTGCATCGTACACCTAATTATTGACCTCAATCTCTTGCTTCTTATATTTTCTATTCATGCTACTATAATTTAAAGGATCATTCCCCATGCCCTTCCTACTCACTATGAGTCTTCTCAAGACATCTAGGTTCTATATCCTCCATCAATCTATGTCTTTGTTTATTAAATTTTAACCTCTAGAGCTCTCATGTATCAAGTTACTCATCCTCTACCATTGCACCTTACCTACACTTCCTCTTTTCACCTTCTATGCTTCCTCATACATGCAAGGATTTTAGAATTCCATTCTTATGGTTTCTATATAATAATCCACCTGAAGATTATTTATTTTAGTGTTGATCCCTCTTATGAATGTGCCCCTTAATTTATGAATAAACTTGTACTTTGATTTTTTAGGGCACAAGAAGGTCAACACTACTAACTCCAACACATATCTATTCAAGGTGACACTCTACCACTTATCTATAGTGCAGGTCTAAAATTTGTCTAGGATTTCAATCCTCTCTATGCATTTTAGTGTCCACTTGATGCACTAGTTATAGCTTCACCTTCTATAGGTAGTATAGGCAACCAACTGCTAGTACACATTGTAAAGTAAATTGTAAAACAATACCTCATATAGAGCATTGTATAGGTTCACTTGTACCCATTTTCTTGGATCCTATCCTTTATAATGGGATGATTATACAAAAACCTATCTTTAATTTACTCTAGCTAGTGCTCAATGTTCTCAAGTTATAGTCAAAGCATCACTCTATTCCACCATTACATCAACAAAATTCAACACAGGTCATAAGAATGAAACTAAAATATTGTAAAAAAGTTTACTAGATTATATTTTGTGCTAGTCATGTGCTTAATAGTCAAGCCAAATTAGTTATATGCCTAGCATAGCTAAGCATGATAATAATAGGGTTTGGTGCATAATTTTTAACACACTATTGTGTTGAGATAAATTTCACACAAGGTGTAAGCCTTGTGTGCTCACTTGAAGTGTAATAGCAAAGGGACTAGGTTCATATTGGGCTAGTTGAAACATGACATAGCTTTGGGTCTAAGGGACTTAATTGTTGGTAGGATGAGTTTAAGTGGCTTGTAGACACTAGTCTACTCTATGAATCTCAATAGGTGTGGGCCTTCTCAAGGGAACAAATCCTATGTAAAAGTTCATATCTATTAGCTAGGGCTCTTCATGGTACAAGTTATTGAAATAGTAGGTTAATAATCATTCAAGTGCTTAGTTGAGTCATGGAAATGGCTTGATTTTAAGTGCTCACCCTTAGGTGAGGGTTTTAAAGTCTTGATGCATCCATGTTCCAACACTTAGTCTAATTTATAGGTAGGATGAACTCCTATATGGCACAAGGATGCCATTAGTTACTAGGGATAAACCTTTATAGAAAAATACATTTAAATTAATAAACTATAGCATTGTACATATAAAAATAAATTATAAGCATATTACAATGTAGACTATAATGCAAAAATCTACACTCTAGTTTTTCAACAACCTTCTTCATTAAATTCATAGTTTAACATACAAAGTTTAAGATATTAAAATAGATCATATGCTCTTCCCTAACACTACTCATGCCCACTGACTCATAGGCAAGCTTGGGATATAACTTTCAAATACCTAATATATTCATACAAATCAAAAAATGCTAATGTTGACTCTTTATTTTGGTAGAGCTTCACTACATTAATTTTTTCCCTCTCTTCGTCAAATGTAAGCCTTATTTTATAGGCAATTGAGCATCTCCTTGCTTGGTTGAATGGGTACATGCCAAGGGATGAGTTGTCATCAAGGGTTGATTTTCCATCAGATCCACTATGGTACCCAAGCTGGATTAGTGCATGTTATATCTTGAGTTCTCATTGGGTGGTTATTATTCCTACTTATTCCACCACTCTAACACCTTTTCTTCTTGAGCCACCACATATGATTTCCTAAAAGGATTTCCTTTTAAGTTTATCACTACATAAATACCTACAATATGGTGTATTATCCTCAAGGATTCCTCTAGTTGGTGCCAGAAGGTATAAAAAGGGAGCAATCAAACCAAATATTGCCTCATACTAAGATAGGTTGAGTTGGCATGGTCTAAGTAGTTAGTAGAAAAGGGGTACTAACACTCTTTAGTAGTATAATTATCAATATGATTAGTCATGGAAGAATAATGATGTTATTTACTATCCCACTCATGCCCTAAGTCATTCCATATCAAACCTTCAACATAACTTATTGAGTAATGAAAGACATATGGTAAACATTGACACACTAAGAGGGTATAGGCAAAAAATCCCTAAACATGTGATTGGGAGCATTATAAATTCATTATAGTAGGCCAAAGGAGAGTAGACATCTTTCATAAGAGAAGGAAATTTAATGGTCAAGAATTACATGCTTGATATATATTTTTTAATTTCCAAGATTGAGGATAAGTTGTTATTATATGAGGAACAATAGGTTTACCAACATCAAAATAATGTCCCATCCTCCATCCCATATCAATCTTATGATGATCTACACATCATACCTCAATTGCTTCAATTAAATGAGTATTAAGGTCTTTAAATTCCCTCACAATCATTTTCAACCTTTCCATCATGTAAATGTGTCCAAGAGAGAGTGATAAAGAAAAAAATGTGTGCATTGAGAGGACTAGTCATCATGAGCAGACCTATGATTAGTCAAGGATTGATTTTTAAGCCTACCTTCCTAAATAAATCGAGGTTGTAGACAAACACTCGTATCAATCAGTAATAGTTTTAAAATCAACATAATCTTAGATGAAAACACCTCTACTCATACCCCAATATGTAGTGCACACAATGCAAGAAACTTTTAAACCCAAGTTTACAACTTGGAAACAAGTGCTGGAATTAAGGGAAATATAAGAGAAATAAAGTATAGATAAAAGTATTGAATCCAAATGAAATCTTGAATTAATTAAAACCCATGCCTCCATACTTAAGATTTCAAGATATTCCCCTCATGAAAATCCATTCAAATTCATGTGCAAAATAAGGAGGAGTTGAAGGTTATAGGGAATACGTATCTAAATGAAGGAAATAAGGCATACATGTCATCTCTCTTAAAGTTAATCCAATAATATCCCATGCCACTCCTTGATATAGAGCCTATTATTTAAGAGGTGAGTAAATAAAACTAGATTAAATTGGTAGCTGAAGATGGTGACTTGAGTGAGATTGAGGATGAAATTTTCATTAGGACACCCCTTGGTAGGGAAGGACACCATTCAACCTTCAAAGATGTAGAAGAGGATGAGTTTCAAGAGTGTGATGAAACATAAAAGGAAGACACATTAGTTAAACAAGATGAATATGGTTAATAGTATTTTCTTCATAACATGGAAACCATTCTTCGCCATCACATTCCTAAAGATTTTGAAAATGAAGGATTTGGTTAATCTATAGTAACTTTAAGGCAAAGTGATAAATTTTAAGGGTCTCTAAACATTCAAGATAAAATATGTGTTCAAAGGATCTCTAATTTCATTGAATACCAAATATTCCTTCCTTGTTTCCAATATAATCTTTTTGACATTCATGAGACCTCAATGGTTGATGAGAGCTTGAAATGTGATCATGATTACATAGAGTGTTAAGTTGATAATGATGACCTTTGGTAACAACTCAAAAGAATTTATAATGAACATCAGACATTTCAAGGACTCACACCTCATGTAGAGGATGTTGAATATGCATCAATCATTGACCTTATCAAGATTTATCCATAAGAATAAAAGGCCTAAGATGATAGAAGGAATGATGAGGTGTTTGTTGTAGTAGTACATAATAATGAAAACATAAACCAAGATATGGAAAATCGAGAGCAACCCATGATTGAAGAAGAAATGAGACTAAATATTTAAGATATATGGATATGGGAAGAATATGATTGGGTATTTGACTCACATAGTCAACCCATATACCTATGGATGAAGCTATAAGGTGTAGTCACTCTCCTAAGAGGCCATAAGCATGATAAAGCTTCCAAATACAAGTGGGGATCCAAATGAAAACATAACCATTTGATCTCATGTAACTAACTTGATCAAATGAGTTTCCATTTTAATCTTGGAGGATAAATGATACATGTTTTCATTAGTTTTTCCAAGTTGTTTATTGCCTTGTCTCAATAAGTGTGATATACACAAGTTATAGTCTATTTTCTTGTTGTTGTAGTTTCCTTGTTAGTTTTGATTCCTCGATGTTAGTTGTGTTTATTAGGTGTAGGTGTTGTTTCTTTATTGTCTTTGTTATGTCATGTTCTTGTTATAGTCGTAAGAGGTGTCACTGAGTACTAAATTAGTTTTACAATGCATCAATGTGGTCATTCAAGTCATCAGTCATCTTTGAGTCATATTTGTCATGAATGTGTTTGGGTTATTTTGACCAATAGGTTGGTCATCCCTCAAATTCACCATAAATGTTGACATTTTGGCCTCACAATCCAAATGTCAACCCCTATAGTAACAAACTTTCATGATATTGCTTCTAGGTTTATTCATGGTTTCTAAAACTTGTCATGATCTCATGGATGTATTTTGAAAGTTTTTGAGTCTTATGAGAGGTCTAATGTTCTCATAGATCTTTTTTTGTGGTCATCACATATCATAACTTCCTTAGTTCTATTAGTGATGTGTTATTTGTCATGATTGGTCATGGAGTGAGAGGAAAAAAATGTCAAGATGTGTTATAAAGGTATGTTGTTATGTTTTTAGTGTCATTATTTTTGATCTATCTTATTCAAGTAGTCTCAAGACTATATAACCAACCTAAACTCATTAAATGACCCCTAAATCCCCATTATAACCCTATTTGAATTAAGAACCTTTGAAATAGGTTTTTTTTAAAATAAAAATCACATTATACTAGGTCTTAAAAGGGTCCCTAAGTCACTACTAAGTGTTTCATGCCATGAAAGGCTCATCTTAAGGCTTACATCCACCTCCCCACTCAATTAATTTTAAATGCCACCTAACTTATGTTTTCCCTCTTTCCACCATAAACTATTGGTTCAATGTCAAAATGTGGAGATAATAGTGGAAAAAGAGTGTTTTTAGGTGCTTATTGTGTATTGAATAGAATGGTATGGATAATTTGATACAAGTTGATTTAGTAGATTGTAGATGAGCTTGTTACTGATGTCTAAGAGAAGTTTCTAGTTAGGATATTGATAAATAGTACAAAAACCATTATCCTCTCTTCAATAGCTTCCTTAGTACCCTAGGTAATCTTATTAGTTTTTCCTTCATTCCCTACAAGAGAGGTTAGATAGGAATTGGTCTCTTGGGAATATAAAGGGCATAACTTGACTTTCTTATCCATTACATTTTCCTACAAGTTCATGGCAAGACCTTTATAAATAATCACTAATAATTTAGGTACTCATGTGGACTTCTTCATATGTGTAAGGTTGACAAAGTACAATGGTTTTGGTAAATTTTTGAAGAATTTATGCAAAACAATCATTATCATGTGTTATTGAAGTCTTAATATACCATATCCAATATGTGTGGAGTGTGAATTCAAGAATATCTTCATGTTTATTCATTTTGGTAGACTGCAAGTAATTTTATCAAGTTGTAAGGTCTTTAGTATATGTATGAGGTGTCTAATGATGTTTTAGTCTTAATGGTGACAAAATCAGATCCATTTAATAGCCAAGTATGATCAATTAATTCTTCAAGGTCATATTCCTAATGGACTATCATGAGTAAATATGGCCTCATTTACTAAATAAACATATAGTGGTTGCAAGGGTCTTTGGTAATGTTCACAATGCATAAAATTATTCATGTTTTAGTCATTATTATCTTTTTACCCTTATTATATCTTCATCTTTGAATTTTTCATTAACCATCCCTAACCTAAGTATATTATGCAAGATAAACACATAGTCATATTAGACCTATTATGGAGGCTAAGAGATGAGGTGTCAATTTTGAATTGGAATCTTGTAGACAATGAAAATATATAAAGAGCCATATGGTCCTCTTAATAATCACAAATGATGAAGAAAATAGGATAGATAGTGATCAACACTCCTAATCACCATAGATTTCAACTCAGCCATCTCTCTCAAGGGGAGCACGTACAATATAAGCCTAGAGATGTAACTTGGATACCTCACCATCTTCCATAAGCAAGGTTGTTGAAAATAATAATGGGAATATTCCATCAAATTATTAAAATATAAATCATGAAACATCAAGCTATCCCTAAAATGGTCACACTTATAGTCAAATAGACATCATTCATATATACAACCATTAGAAGGCATATAAACAAGATGCTACTTGTTAGGATGTTGACAAAGGTTCTTGAAGATCATGAAAACATTAATGAAACTTAAGACTCTCATATCCACTTAATGACAATAAAATGTTTAGGTATGTATATTAGGTAATTAAGAGTCTTAGCTTAAATAAAAGGCCTTGCAAAGTCCTATATATAGGTAATCATAAGAAAACTAGATGAATGACTAAGAGGTGTGACCTAATATATGGTTTTAGAATGTCTATACTAATAAAGAAACACCTTAAATTATGATCCATCAAATTGATGATCCAAAATAATATGAAGGGAGTTATCCTTACCTATAGCTCAAAAAGACTCATAAGAGTTAGAGGTAAAATTAATGATAGGGTAGGGGGTGAGTCAATGAGCTTAGATAATACAAATTCAATTTCAAACCTTTCAAAAGTCTTAATGAATTTTAAAAAGCATTCATGAAGTATACATATCACTAATAACAATAAACAAGAGAGACAATACAAGATCAACCACATAACACAAGACATGTGGGAAACCCTCTTGAGGTAAAAAAACCTAATGGAACCTACAATGTCAATATTATCTTATAATAACAAGATCTAATTTAGATCAGCTACAACTAATCAAGGAATAACCATCCCTTATTTAGTTAGACTACAATCCCACAAGGTGCTACAACATCTATCTAACTAAGAAACACAATAACTAAAATTTTAGCAAGATTCACCTTACAAGGAAGCTATAAACCCCTAAATTTTGAGATATCACAACAACACCTATGAATACTTCTTTAAATTTATGTCTTGAATAATTGATGATGGACCTTTGATTATCACTTTTTACCTTTGCTCACACTAAATCTGCAAGAGCACCATTATACTAAAAAAATTATGACCTATAGGTCATACATATAGTCCTCATTATATTTTTATATTCAACTCATCCACTGGGCACCCACACTTTCCATTTCTTCACAACATTATGCCCTCAAATGCAAATTCCACACACAAGTCTAGAAACCATCACATTTGGTTTCAATATTTATAGAGAATTCATGATCATCACCATCTTGGTCAGCCAATAGGCATTAATTAACCATTAATTCATATATATAATTGATACATGGCTCAATAAAATCCACATAGGTCAGCCATATCTCTCATGGGTCACCCTTGACCAACTACACCTTTCAATTAGGCCCTTATAGCTCTTATAGGTCTCATGGAGACTTATTCACCCATTTAACATAATATCAAGAAAAATAATAATATAATATCCCTTAAAAAAGCATATTTACACTCCACATGACCCCTTTATCATTCTCAAATTCTCATAGTCATCATTGCACTCATCTATGCAAGCTCAGTCAACTCAAATATTAGCCTTGTTCATAAGGACACCATGAATGAATCACATAGTCAAACTCTTAAGCATATTTTATAATTAATTAGATTGATCATACCTCAAAAATAAATATATGTTATCCTTATGTAGTTTAAAACACTTAAAAATAAAAAATTCATCATGAAGCATCTAAGCAACATCAACACAAACTCAATTATCCTTCTTAGGTCACTTATAGTCCATGGTCAAACACATAGTCAAATTTAAAGCTTAATATATCTATATATACACACTTTAACACCTTAAAAATTATATTTTTTGATGTGTCTTATATTCCTATACAAATTGTCTTTTTACATCATGAGTAAATTTTTCATAAATCAAAAGGTATGGCCTAAAAACCAAACACTAGTTTTCCCTTTGTTAAATTCAAATTTTTGAGTTCAAACATTCATAGTTAAACTTTGGTCACTTAAAATTCATCTCATGCCCTCATATATTTGATATATCATACATTTTTTATCTCGTTCTAACTTTAAATCATAGTGTACCACTATCCAAATGTTAAACTTAGAACACTTGGAGTCATCTTAAGCAATCTTGATCACCCACGCTCCATCAATCTCTTCAATATTATCCTTGCTTTAACAATGCTAGATAACTATCATTTTGACCTCTTAAATTTAATACACACCATTAATATCGATCAATAATAACACCCACTCACTATTCATCCTTATAAGAAGATCAATATTTATCTTTGCTCAATGTTAAACATTGAACACTTGGTACCATCTCACTGCATCCTGATATGTTGGAATAAATATGCTCCATGGATCTTTTGTATGGAGCTTGGTTTTTATTTGTGTTAAGAATTAGATAAATTGACATCATATCACTCATTACATATCATTAGATCAATATTTATGATCACCAATGAGCCATTAGATATCCATTTCATCTTCATCTTTAACATCATGTAAAATAGATTATGGGGATGATTGCTATTTGCCTAGAAGGCCAAATTTTCACCTCAATACCTTTTTTTCACTTAGATGCATGATCTAAAATTTGGACCAAATTATATCCTCACATATGATAATTTAACCATGTGTTAAACTACTTTGAAAAACTTTTCATGTGAAAGATATAATGTCATTAATAAGTTCACTTATATTTTTTGCCACATAGCTAACTATGTGAAGAAATACCTAGAAAGCCAACTTTGTGTGAACTAGGAATTTGACTCAAGAGAGGATGGTTAGTATCATGTTAGTTTCAAAATAGAAAATAAAATTAAAAAAACACACTTACTAGCATAACATCTCTAGGCCTAGACATTAGAGAGAGCTTAGTTAACAAACACGAATAATACACACAAATAAAATGAAAAATAAACCCTCTTTTACCTTCCTTGGATGCTCCAAAATGCTTATTGCAGTGGCTTGCTCAGCTTGTGCTCATGAAGTCTTCATCAAAGGAGACTTGGATATCTCCTTTTCTCATTGGCACCTTATGTCTTTGGCTTGTCTTAGAATCAATTTGGCATGATATCACTAGTTTCTTGAAGATTTTGGAACCAATCCTAAATTATAACTTTTCACAAATTAATCTTAGAAATGATGTGGTAAGGCCTCCTATTTATATATTTTTGAGATTGATCAAAATCAACCTAAACTATCCATACTAAGATGAAGATGTGTGGTTGAGGATTAATTCAATTTTTTGGAATTAATTTTACAATTATCCTCATCATGGCATTGGAAAAAGGTGTAATTAAGAGGCATGGAGGGTATTGAAGAAGCATTAAGGGCATGAATCCTGATATTTGTGGCATTTATGGCCTAGGGATGTCTTCCCAAGAAATGATGTCACTTGATGATGTAGATATTCAATATTCATTTCCAAAACAAATTATTCAACAAGTTTCCATGGATTTTTTGATTAGGCTCTAATTTGGTTTAATTATCTCTTAAGCATGTTTGAGCACTTTGTGCACAAATTACTCAAATCGATCAAAATTATTTATTATTGGTCCAAAACTTAACTGGATTAGAATTAGAAATCAATCTTAGATGTGTTGGATCCATTATCCCATTTAGGATATTATCAAAATCAAATAACAAAGGCATGTGTCTTGTGTAAGAGATTTGATAGGAAAGAGCAATCTAGAGCACCTAGGTGTACAATTATCATTTTGACTTGAAATGATATGATCAAAGTTAGCTAGCCCATAAATTGCATTACACCATTTAGGGATATCCTAGAAATAATCAAAACCTGAATTTATCAATTTGAACTCATTTGATGAATTTTAGTGTTTTTAGGCCAATTTGTGCACTTTAGGTGAAAATTTGTCAAAATCCTAGTTAGAGGTTATTGGTCACCAAATTTAGGTGTCTATAGTTAGGCCTTATTTAGGAAGGTATTGCAAGCTATAGGCATAATAATGTCTTCTAAAATTATTAAAAGGTCCTATATGCCTACAACTGCAATGATGATAAACTAACTATATGATTCATCCTTAAGGGAATGATTGGCACAATTAGGTTAGCAAATGGTCCCTTGATAAGAAGCAAAATGAGGGGACCAAATAAATAAAAGATGATGGGGTGAAAACATATAATATTGAAAAAGTAGTCAAAATCACTGAGAATATAAGTGGGACAGTGTACAATGGTTGCCTAAAGGTGGTTATAAGCATTATACCTTGATAGTGGCAATGTGGTATGATAACACAATGATTTATCCAAAGGTAGTTATAATCATTGAGAAGATGGGGCTACCCCAGTTAAGATAGACAAATAAGATAATAATGTGCCCCTATATGGGAGGAAAATATAAAGTGTTGAGAACATAATTATTTTACCAAAGGTGGCTATAATCATTGATAAATTTAGGTGGGATGGTGTGAAATGATTTGCCCATAGACAGTTATAGTTATTGGACAATAATGATGACAACTTAACACAAAGGGTATGATGAATTGTAATAACCTACTAGTAAGGAGATGCTCATCTAAACTAATAAAGGTTGAAATTATTTCATGTTTAATTACTCTATTTAGGATATGATTATGATGGAATCAAGATGTCAGTGTCGAAGAGATGTCACCATTGTTGAATAGACTTCTTAAAGCTAATTTTTGTTGTAGCATTTGTCAGTAGGCACCATGGTATAACATCATGAGGACTTGGCTAAAATATGCATAAGGACTGACTCCCATAATCTAATACTTAATATAAAATAATGCACCAATGATAGAAACCATGATGATAATGCTGACATATGAATATGGATGGATTCAAGTGTAAGTGTGGGTAGGGAATCACCTAATGAACACACATAAACTGAATCAAATCAAAAATATTGAAAGCAAACAAATAGGCAAGTTAATAAACAAACTAACTAACTAACTAACTAACAACTTGAAATAAATAAACAAATAGAAAACATAAAAATAAAAGCAAAAGATAGCATCCTAACAATGATAATTCCCTAGTAAGGTGGATTGAGGACAGCTGACTAAGCTTAGGTAGGACAAATATTTTGGGATTTTTGGAAATATTAAGAATGTTTTTGGCATATTTGAGGTATCTTAACTCATTAGAGAATGACAAGATACCTTCTCACAAAATGATGAGAGCATATGAAAAAGGGTATTGAGATGACCTCAACATGAACTAAGCATGACCCACATAGTCCTAAAATGACCTCAAGTCAAAGTAATTCCATCCACACAAAAGGCAAGGAAAAACCAACTAGGTCCTAACAAGTTCTCAAATCTAGCAAATGACCAATCAAATGAAAAAAATAATGGCAAGGCGATGCAATAATGCATGATAAACAAGTGTTTCCCCTAGTTTTCCCATAGGTGGTTATAATTAGGATACAATGGTATAGGTCAATGATACTAATTTTCCCATAGTTGTTTATAATTAGTAAGAAGACTGTTGAAACACTGAGTTCCCCATAGGTGGTTATAATCAAGCTCACATAAATAAACTTGATAGGATGAAATATATCTTGTTAGATAAATTGTCACACTACTTTCATATACTATAATTGAAACAAGATTGGATTGATTGTTGAAACTTGATTAGAATCCTTTCACAAAAGGTGTAGGAAGAATCAAATGAGCCAAGATCAAAATAGGATTGGGTAGGATGACTAAAAATAGGCTTTGGTATAGATAAGAATGGAATGATAAGATGGACTCGCATTACTTTAGGATAATGATGGTTTGATAAATTATATAAAATGGTAAGTGGGTTTCCCCCAAATGATGGGTTAAATGGCTAGGATCTATAATAATGACAAATAAGCATATGTAATAATGGTAGTGGCATGGCAATGAAATGGTATGGTACATGTTTTTGGCCTAGGTATGGTTTTTGATTCTATTTTTCCTACTAATGGGGAGAGGTACATCTTAATCAACAAATGATATAAACAAAATACTCAATCATGTTAATTTCCATCCCACACCTTGTCTGAATTACTACTCTATCAAAAATGGCCTTCAAATTTGGTTGTCAAGAATTCTTTTGTGATCTTAATTAGTCATTGATTTTTATTCCTTCAAGCATCAAGACAAGGTATTTTTTTAGCCTTTATAAAGGAAAGTACAACCATGGATGATAAACAAAGACAAATAATGGATGGTAGATTTATTTGTGAAATGGAGTGGTTGATAATAATGGAATGTATCATGGTGGGGAAACAAATGAAGATCATGACTTACAGTCACATGTAATGTTGTTGATGTTAGATTCAACATAACTTTGGTTATGGTAGGGTTGAAGACTTGTTCTCTCTATAAGACCACTACATTTTTTGATTATTTGATCTTGATAGTAGCTACTATCTGATTCGGCTATAGATTGGAAGTTATTTTGATTTGATCTTTGATTTTGTCTTCATCAAGTAGTTAATAAATTTTATGCTTAGCTATTGATGCCTCAATGAGGTTTTCACCAATGAAGTTGTCTTGATTGTCCTGTAGCACCTCCAAAAAGGTTTCACTAATGAACATTGTCTTTTGACTTTGATTTTCTTCTAGCACTTCTAAAAAATTATCACTAGAAGATGCTAAGTTATAACTTTGATTATCCCCTAGTGCCTCTAAAAAGGTTTCACTAGGAGAGTACTCTTTTGCTACATGAATGTGGTCTTGGCCTCCTTACTCTTCTTCAATTACTATGTGACCATGGATGCACTTCAACAAAGTGTGATTCTATCAATCCCAATCAACACTTGTGGGAGATGGAATGTCAATGATATGGCTATTTTGGTTGATGTTAATGGCTTGTATAATGGTAATGGAATGGGGAGAGGATGCAAAATCCTTGTAGAAGATACTAGGGCAACTTGTGTCAAAACTGAAGTACTCATCCTCAAAAACTATATAAGGATCACAAATATATTCAAATTGATCTACAAGGCATGCATAACCAATGTTGTAATAGACAGAACATATTGTTATTCTGAATCTAATTCTAACTTAAGGGACTCTGAATCTGATGTTGAGATTGATGTTGATTCAAACTCTAATGGTAAATCCAATGTTGATTCAAGAATAAAACCTGACTCTAACTCTGATTCTTCATTTGATGGGTACTCTATTATAATGATGTCTTGTTGAATATTTGGTTTTGGATAAGTAACGGCCTGTGATGGCATAATGGGATCCACAAAAACTAGTTTGTCAGAGTGAGACTCCTCTAGAATGGTAAATAGGTCAAGAGACAATTCCTTAAAGACTGGCTTGTCAATAGGAGGCTCTTGAAAAATAGGCACATAGTTGAGATAATGATTTGCCCAAAGGTGGTTATAATCATTAAGAAGTGACTCAGCATAGATTGGCTCATCATAGTAAGACTCCTCGACAACCGATATAAGATCAATAGGTAATTTATCATAGGTTGACTTATCATAAATGGTTGATTCAATATAAACATCTTGGCTTGGTTGGTTATTTTTTCCTTAGTTTCCAATGAGTTAGAAGATACCAATTTTTAACATAGCTTGGTCTTTGAATGAATGGATCAATTGAGGTTTGGATGGGATTGGTACTAGATGAGTAATGGCTTATGGTTGGATAATAGTATGGAATTGTGGAGCATGATTTCTCACATGATCCAAAGAATGGATTCCTTAAATGGTAATGAAAGGGTATTTGTGGGGCTTGATTGCTCACACAAGCTAAAGGACTAGGTCCTAAAATGATGAAGGGGCATTATGGATCTTAATTACTCGTACAAACCAAAGGATGAGGTCTTGGTATGAAATTTTGGTCCTAAAATAGAAATGGTATGATGTGGTGGAGCCTAATTACTCACATAAGCCAAAGCATTCAAGTCTTCCTCATAGACCATATCATCCTAGTCATGAGTTGGCTCATAAGCTAGTTTTTTACTATGTTCCACATACTAATTATTGTAAAGAGAGTATGGATCTATATCCCAAAAAAATTATCTATAGTTGGGTCTTCAAAGTCCTCACAAGTCTCTTCATGCAAATCAAGATCTCAATTTGGATTTTTTGGATTTTGACTATGTTCCCCATATAGAGTATTGTAGGGAGAATAATAAAAGTCCTTAGAAAATCTTTCTATATAGGGGTTCCTAATGGGATTTCGTGCAACTATTATATTATAAGTTGGATTTTACATAAATCCACCATAATTGTATCTAGACATATCTACATAAATGATGAAATATCTAAAATAAAAAGGCTTAGAGTTCTACAGACTCTAAAAATCTATCCAAAGGACAAATGGTTCAAACTTGGTCTAACTTGATTGAAGATGGAGTTGTATCTCCAAAATGAATTATGCTAAGACTTGGCATAAAAAAAACTAACATTAAATTTCTAATTTCAAATTTCATATGTACAAAATGTCAAGCATCTGAATAAAAACTGACATGTCAAAAGTCTAGGTCAAAGTGTTCTAAACAAGGTCTAAACTAGGAAAGGGAAAAGTTGAGTTTCTAGGTCTTTTGTGCAAATAAAAATTCAAAAGTTAGGCTCAAAAAATAGACATACACTAGGACTTTTTTCCAAATAGCATCAAAAGATAGACTTGAAACAAAGGCTGATGTGATTTGATTTAATATAACAAGTTTGGAGATAACTTTTACATATACCTGGTATATAGGAATCAAACATAAACATGATCAATTGGCATAAGGCATAAGACAAAAGGCTCTTTGAGAAAGGTTATTTTTTCTTAAATAAAGGCACAAATAATGATGATGATAGGCATTAATAAAATAAACCATCAATAATTTTCAAATTTGGGTAATTGATTAACTAAAGTTATGCAACCCAAAAGAGAAAGATCTAATGTATCAACCTCAAAAATTAAGGCCTAAATAGAAATTAATCAATATTTGAATCCAAACTTGACAAAACTAATTTAAAAATCAACATTAAAAACTAAGATTTTATGAAATAAACTAGACAAGATTGGATAGTATGACAACACAAGACAAAGGTCTAAATGGTATACATAACATAGTTTGAAACAATGGTTTTTGATACAAGGTAAACTAGTCTTGAAACAAACTGAGCAACGTAATGATGTAAGAATGCTTGAATGATGTGATCTATGTTATGTTTCAAAGACTAAAAAGGCTCAAAATATTTTGACATGATTTAGGCAACATAAAGCTACCCTTTTAAACATAAATGATACACACACAAACAAGTTTAGGAAAAATTTCAAGGCATAAATATGGCATAAAATGACCAGTATAATGCCTCTTTAGACAAATTATTTTTGACATGGATTTATTAACAAACAAACAAGTTTTAGTATCAAAAAAATTGAGTAAAATAAATAACCAAAATACACTAAGTATAATCATCCAAATCCTAACAAGGGTATGACAATGTGGGGTTGACTAAACTATCAAGTTTTAAATGTCTCTAAGGGAATGAATTGCATAATTAATTTCATATCAAATGATGCAAAAGACAAGCATAGGAATTGGGTGACTATAGCATTGACTAGTTATAAAAAGGTCTTATCATTTTTATAACCACTACATCATGTTGTTTATTCAGTGTAGTATGATGTCTAAATGTAGATACGTCCCATGTGTAAATCCAAAGGAGTAAGTAAAGTCAATTCGAAGAGGTGAGACCCTAAGTCAAAGCTTCCTTAAATAACTCATGGGAGGTAATGATGTCCCCCTCAAAATCCAAGTTTTCATAATAAATAAAACATGAAATTGAAAGACTTTAGGGTCATTTTCAAGGTCACCCAAACTTTGATAATTTTTTGGGGAGTGATTTAGATGACTTTAGTTCTAAGTCTTGGACTAGGCTATTTTTAATAGGAATGGTGATTTTAATTCTAAGGGTTCCCTAGAGGGGACAAATAGAAGAGCATACATGCACAAAATTTATTTTTTCCAAACAAGTTATAGTCAAACAAATATTGAAAACAATAATTGATAAGTGTGTTCAATTTTAAGCCCAAATGAAAGATTTGGTGGCGTTCATTTGACCCCTTGGACTTAAGATTATGATCTTTGAAAACTAATGCTAAAAACTTACTCAAGCACCTGAATGTTACATTAAGCACCAAAATGATGTTCCTAGTTCATTTTAAAATCATTCCTAAGATGTATTAATAGCATGTTTTAACAAGTTCCAAGTCTGTTGGTTACCTATCTACCCTTAAGGCATCACCCCAAAAGTAAATATGTTAGATTAGAAACATTTTAAATATATTTTCAAAATTTTGTGAAAAATATATGAAAATTGAAGCTAAACTAATGTCAAATTATTAAAATTTAGGAGAAAACACATGGTTTTTAAAAAAACATCCAAAATAGAGTTTGTATGACCCCAAACCAAGCATTTTAAAATGGCTTATTAGCTCTAAGGTTTTATGTCTTTAAGAAAAACATAGTGACCAATGTCGGTTCTATCACTAATGATGGTTACACTTACTAACTAATGGTGGTTACCTAATCAACAATGGTTATACCAATAGTGACCAGTGATGACTATTCCAATTGATGATGGTTTTACTAACTAACAATAATTACTGTGTAAAGCTGTGACAAAGAAAAATTGCACAAACAAAGTAATAAAATCAAATTGTAAGAGTTTTAATGATCCAAATGAAGATTTTAAATTTGAATAATGATCTTCTTCATGTGTCGGATGCATCTGGTCCCACCAGGCATGAAATTATGTGAACTAAGAATTTGAATTAATAAGTTTCTATTTATTTCTTGGTTAGGCTCTAATTTGGTTTAATTACATCTTATTCATGTTTAAGCACTTTGTGCACAAATTGATCAGAATGCCTTGTTATTGGTCCAAAATTCAACAAGATTAGAATTGGAAATTAATTTCAAATGTGTTGGATCCATTATCCCATTTAGGATATTATCAATAAAAAATAACAAATGCATGTGTCTTTTGCAAGAGATTTGATAGGAAAGAGCAATCTAGAGCACCTAGGTGCAAAATTGGCATTTTGACTTGAAATAATCTTATCAAAGTTAGCTAGCCCATAAATTACACTACCCCATTTAGGGATACCCTAGCTAGAATCAACACTTTAATATATCAATTTCAGCTCGTTTAAATTATTTTAGTGTTTTTAGGCCAAATTATGCACTTTAAGTGAAAATTGGTCAAAAGCTTGGTTGGAGGTTATTGTTGTCTAGATTTAGGTGTCTACACTTTGCACATGCATATATTTTGATGTGATTCAAAACATGACCTAAAATATAGAACATATTAAATAGGCCCAAATATGGACAAACCCATATGATCAACTTATTTTGAAATTTTCACATGTGTGAGATATTCCATCACCAAACTTCTTACTCGATGATTTTTTGCCACATGCAAATTTGGTTAAGTATGGGAAAACACTATCAAACTACTTGAGAGCCCAAATTCGTACTTTCATATATTTTTTCATGTTTATTTGCATGACTTGAGATTTAGTGCATAATATCTATGCATAAATTGGATCACAATCATATGACCAACTCCCCCTAATTCATCCACACTTGGCAATGATGACATCAATAAATTGCTTATTCATATTTTATGCCACTATACCTAAAATGTCTAGATGAAAATAATGATTGACAATATTAAATCCACTCATGAACACTATTTCAATGAATTTCTTGATTATTATGGAAAATAAAAACTAATTCTGGGTATGGTTGAATAAATTGATTGATAGTGCACATGTTGATATCAGAAGATTATGAAGAGATCCTCTTTGGTTTGGGAAGATAACCTATAGATAAGAAAACACTAAAGAAAACTTATTTGTTAGACAAATAGTTGGGTTGATTTCATAGTGATACGTAGATCCCAAAACTAAAATCTTCTTTAGGGGCTATCAATCCACACATTTTAAATAATTAAGCTTATAAACAAAAAGAAAGCTATTTGCATCAATAAAATAAAAGGTACTAAAATCAAATATAAGAGTGCTTGCTAAGAAATATGATAGAAATGATTAAATTAGAAATTAAAAAAACAATATTAGTGCTAGAGGGTTGGGGTATGCTTCAAAAAATTGAAAAGGGTTTTGTGAACAAGTAGGAACACAAAAAATTGGGTTTTATTAGGTGTAAATAGGTGAAAACAACTTACTAATTTTTGATACCATAATGATCATCGATGGTTGGGATGACCATAAATGGTTAAGGTGACCATCTATGGTCAAAGTGACTATCAATTTTTGAGTATTCTATATATGGTTAAGTCAACCATCGATGGTTATTGTGTGAAGATCTAGGTTGGTAGTTTTGGCTAATTGATGAGATCTAAAAGATGGATTTTGAGAGGTGGGTAAGGTCTGAGTCAGTTGCAAAAAAGAAATAAAGTAAATGAATACTAAGAATCAATAACTTATCCTTCCATAAGTTGATTGAGTGGATGGTTGAGGTAGTTAGTCTATTGGTGGAATCTATCTTAATTCCAATAGAGTAATGGTACTTGAAGGCTTGGTGTAGAGGTAGTAGCAAATTGACTCTCTAATATTATTGTTGGATTGTTAGATTATTGATTGAAATTGACTTATAAAAAATAAACTCTTGAATACACAAATCTCTTTAAAAAATTATAGATTCATAGATGTTCTCAGATATTTTTAGATAGATTTTCACCTCTTTTCTCTTCTCTCTTATAGGCAAAGTGAGAGAGTTAGAACATGTGAACTATGATTTCTAAAATTAACTCATCCATATAATGGATCACAACCAGAATTAGATAGGCTATTTTTACAAAAACAAGGTAGGTAGCTTTCATGCTTTTAGTTAAGGAGGTGTACCATAAATTTCAATGGTTAGGGTGACCTATGAGAGTTATGTTTACCTTTCGTGGTCATGTGTCAAGGGGTAAAAGGGATAAAAGGAAGGGTTGAGCCAATTCTATTAAATTGACTATGGGCTAGGTTCATCAAGGCTCAAAAGGCTAAATGGTCCTAAGGTAGTTCAAGGGGTATTTCAACATTCAAAATTATAGTATGTGGACTTTTTGTGTCTAATTTTTTTCCCTTTTTATTGTAAAAATTGAAATGAACAACCAAAAAAATAAAAATTGATGTTGGCCAAAGGTCTGATGATTGTCCCAAGTATGGGAGGAGGTATTCCCCTCAAACTTGAAGGTAATGAGGAAAATGGCAAATCAGGTGTCAGTTTGACAAGGTAGGTGAGGATGATGATAAAGATAGATGATAGGTTGGGAATCAAAGTGAAAATAGGGTTTTAAAGTGTGATAAAGGATGTAGTAGTCAATTTCATGAAAATACAAGGTTTCCATGGTTGATAAAAATAAAGGTTAGTTTCTAAGGTACAAGTGACTAGTGTACCATGTGACCACATTTAGGTGTGATAATTGGGTACATCTGTTAGTCTCCTAAATAAGGTCAATGTTTTTGGTGGGTATCTAAGGTAATAAGTGCTCCCATGGAAAACACAAATAGGTCAAGTTTCATGGGTATCTGAGGTAGGAATTACTCTCAAAATACATAAGTGGGTTAGGTAAGTGTGAGTTGGCACAAGCTCAAAAGGTGTTTAACATGATAATGTTGTCACTATAGTCAAGGGACCATGAATAAAATGTCATAAAAAGAATTCTAATTGGGGTAAAATGGACCAATGGTGAGGTGATAAGGTAGTTGGGGTGGGTGGAGAAGGTTGTCTCCATGTGTGGGTCAGACTAGGTTGGTTTTATAAAAAGTGGGTGTATCTCAAGGCCAATACAAGAAATTAAGCATCTTGACCATCAATGGTCACCCTAATAATCGATGATTAGGGTGAAAACAATAAAAATACATGGGGTAAAAAGTGAAAATTGAATCAATTTTACTCATTTATTATTTGATGTTGTTGACTTTGAGCTCTGGGCAATTTGGGTATTAAACAATGAAGGTGTTAACTAAGTGCTTAATTGAGTTGGTAGTTTGTGATTAATTAGAGGCACATTCTAGAGGTGATCTCTTGGGAATGAGATGAAAGGAAAAAATGGTCATAGCTAAGTAGCTACATGCAGGCTCTATATGTGATAGAGATTGAGGAATGACATAGGTAGTGTCTTGAATTTGATAGGATACTCTAGTTTCATATAGTTATTGTGGGATGGGAAGGTAGGTAGATTAAATGTGGGTTTTGATTGAATATGCCCTAGGTAGGGGTTTTGGTGGATATCAGGTAAAGGTGTAGGTGTGGTAAGAAAATGCAAAGTGTAGGTTAGGCTAGAGCAATTGTTAAGTAGGGAGGACATGGTGATGAAGGGTTAACATGTTAAGCATAAGCTAAGTTGATATAGTTTAAAATGTTTGGGTTGGGGTAGGAATTTAGAAGAGAAGGTAGTGAGGTATTGGTTGGATAAGCTATGATAGTCATCAAAAAATTTGGTAAGTGAGGGCTATGAGAGGTAAGGTGATGCAGGTAATATGTGTAAGTTAGGGTAGAATAGGTTGATTTATGTCAGTATAGGCTAGTCAAAACATCAATTTGAAAATGAGTAATGCTAACATGTGTTAACCTTTATTTTTTTAGGACCATGAGTAAATCTAGATGAGAGATTGAGTTCTTAGGATCTTTGTAGATGTTTATTAGGGTATGACCCCAGTTGATTGGGCCAATATGGATGAGGTGGGGTTTGGAGCCATGATCCACTACCAGCATGTGCCCCAAGATGTATCTATGGATGTAACACTCATCAAGAGATGGGATCCTGCTATGAACACCTTGATTTTGATTAGAAAGATGACCATTCTTCTTGAGGATGTGATCAGATCACTCAACTCCCACTACATGGTGATTCAATCTACAATATCGATCATAAGGAGAAAGATGATCAAATTGAGCTCTTGTATGGAGATGAAAGTGATCAGGTAGATGGCATGTAGGGGGTTTTAATATACAACATTATATTAGAGGTGGTCTCCATCTAAGATAAGACTTATTCCCATGCTCATGATTATAGTGACATCTTTGGGCTTCCTGAATTGATCAGTATGAGATTTCCTTATCTTTTATTAGGGGTACTAGCTGAGATGTTGTTAGGGTAGACTATTTTTTATTAGGTACCCATTTTGGGTAGATATACAAAGATATGTGTGGGTTTAGAGCCCATAGGAGATATGGCATCAACATCTAGATGGTTTTACATTGTTGGGCCTATGATCATATTTGGGTGCTAAAGATAGTAGGGTTGTTGTGGTCTGGCTACACATAGATTAAATTCCCTATTGGATTTATATGATAGAGGGGGTACTTTGTTACATCAAATATAATATGAGTTACCAATGACATGAAGTATTTTATGGGTGTATTGGGTGGAATAGTGGTTGGGGATATCACTACGAGCTCATACA